>ML781167.1:211873-224930 GCA_009831015.1 Picea engelmannii | reverse complement strand
GATTGTTCATTTGTTCATTGCTTATTTACTCTGCAGTTATTGGATAATAATGCTTCATTGATATAGCACTTGGATTATATGGTTAAAAGGGACTAAATTTCTCTATTACTGATTCACCCCCCCCTCTCAGTAATCCAACAAGGATCACACATTTTATTGGTAAAGTTGTGCTGCCAAAATCATTTTGGGACCATGTTTTACTTGTGAGAGTTGGGAGGCCAAGTTTGAGGATAGAGTGGTAGCTCTTCCTTGCAAGGAAAACTTGGAGCTATAGTATTTTTGGTTTTTTTGCTTGGCCCCTTTGTGACTCAGGGGGATAAGGGGAAATAAGAGTGCCCTTAATGTTGGCTGGGAGGTACCGATGAAGTCTCTACAATTAGCAAGTGAGAGGTCATAAGGAATGCGAGTTGTGGAAGAGCATCTTCAAGTCCATCTTCGTCGATTATGGTATTTTATTTTGAGATTTGTAATTGCATTAAGATTTTAATTGTATAATAAGAGTTTTAGAAATCCACCATAAACTATGTTGTAATTCTAGGTTTGAATTGACAAGTTCTTTGTTGTTTTGAGATATCTAGAAAGTGAATTTTGGCAATTGTTGTCATTTAGACTTCTCAAAATGAAAAATGGCTACTAGTTGATATATGTATAGGAAGAGTACAATTTCTTGATTGTTGCCTTGGTTTGCTTATTGAATTTTAAATCTCCCTTGATCTTCTTTCGCTAGTGATTGAATTTTTGATTTGGTGTTTATTTGGATTTGATTGATGGTGTAAGGATTAATTTTGTAGCCTAGCTATATTTGTGAATACCCTCCCAAGAGAATGAGGTCGATGGAATTCTTGGGAAATTTCCTGTATATTGAATTTTTAAATGTTGAATGATTCAAATCGATACTAACAAACATACTTAGAATTGTGAATTTATTCTTGGTCATTGTTTGATTTGGCATATCGTATTTTAAATTTTATTGTCTTGTTGAACATGTTGCCCAACAAATTGTAATTACACTTTTTCTCTGAGTAATTGGTTTAATTTCTGGAGGGGAATTCATGGGGACTCTCAATTTTATTTTTATTAATATTCGATTAAGTTTGGTGGATTTCTGTTGAGTTAAATCTCCAATCCGTATATTATTTTCGTGGGGTATTTGCAAACCAAATTGCAGATACCGAAATTGTAATTATGTGTAGTTATTGATGTCTGTCACTCTAGATTTTTATTTCCTTTCTTCTACCCCTTTGATTTTTGTAGTACCATTTGTTGAATTACCTATTTGGTTCTACATCATTGGCAACCTTTGTTTTAATCTATTGTCTATTTCCTTTAGGGCTTAACAATTAGCGAAACCTTTATTTCGTTGTCTGTTGAAATTAAATCAACGATTTAGAAATTTAAATGTCGGATTAATGTCTGGAACGAGTGCCAGACTATGTTGTGTGCTAGATTAAGGTCAAGAATGAGTGTCAGACTCTGTTGTGTGCCAAATTAAGGTCTAGAGTGAATTTCAGACTAGGTTGTGCACCATATTAAGGTCTGGAACAAGTGTCGGATTTCTTTGTGTGTCGGATTAAGGGATGGAATAGATTCTAGAACCCTGTTGGTTGGGAGAGTTGTATGTTAACCGTGTCACTTAGGTCCAGACCCTTAATTGACTTATTGATGACTCTTAATAAAATGTATTGAATATATTTATGTGGTTCTTGTGGTCTAAACATATTGCTAAGGTGCCCTCTTGTGAAGATCATTCCACCTTTAAACGTTGCTTGAGATAAACAAAAGTTTCTTGTCTACTTAAAGATTATAACATAGAGAGATTGATTCTTCTTATAGTCCTTATAATGGATATGTAAGATGGATTATATAGTCTTTATGTATTGCTTATATATGATCTTCTTAAATTCCTTGTATATGGATACATAAATTAGCTTGAAATATTTACATATTATTTGTTATGATGTGATCTCTTATGATGTTTATAGATGGGCATGAAAGTTGGTGTGAAGTCTTTATACATTACTTAATGTGTTTTGACCTTCTTTAATTATTTTTAAAAGAATATGCAAAGCACCTCGAATTCTTATTTATTTTCTTATTATGATTGGTTTCTTATAGTTTTAAAAAGATACTTAAAGTAGTATTGAAATATTAAAGTAATGCTTAAGAAGATGTTGATCTTTTATGGGGTCTTATAATTGGATTGTAAATTAGTACTAATCTTTATCCTTTGTTTAAATAATATTTTGATCTTCTTATGGTTCCCTATAAATGAATATATAAATTAGCATTGGATTTGTATGTTTTTCTTAAGGAATATTTTAATCTTCTTATGGGATTTTATAAATGGGTATGTAAACTAGTATTGAATTCCTTATTCATTTCTAAATAATATATATCATGTTATTAAGATACATAATTTATCTACTTAGGGGTTGTTCATTACAAAAGTTTGAATCACTTGATAAATTATACTTGGCACTGAATGAACCTGACATTGACAAGATACTAATGATGATGAGAAATAGATCTCTATTTGTTACAAAGATTGTAATTATGCTCCTGTGGTTTTTATTAATCCTTATGTATTTTTCTCTTACTCAAATTTGCACTTAATAATGATTGAAAGATTGATTAAGAAAGTAGTTTATTCTATTTGCATCATGAAGATTTGATGGTTAAATATGGTTGATAAATCTAGTTGAATTTCGACTTATGATTGGATTAATGGGATTTAGATACCTCATTGTTCCTCAGAACAGCCGCTAGTCTTGAGACATTAAATGGTCAAAATCAATCAGATGCATCTTGGACTTGAGTGTTTCTTATGTGTCTTGGAGGTCCTAACCATGCAAGATAGGTTGGATGGGTAGCTTTCTTATGTTATCTTTATGAGATATGGTTGATTGAATAATAGTGATGTTGTTTTCAATTGACTATGATGAAATTGATTGTGTAGTTATTAATATATGTTGTGACGCATGTCACTTGTCATAACGTTTGTTTTAAAAAAATATTTACCTCTTTTGTACTCACTATTTGTTGTCGTAATGAAGTGTTTGTTACATATGGTATCAAAGTCAATTAAACCCTGTGAATTTGGATAGTTACGCCTTCCACTATGTTAAACAATTGATTAAAACTATATCACTAATTAAAATTTGAAAAATTGTCTATGCAGGTAATCATGGTTAGAGAATGTTCTGGAGGTAGATGACATGGTGTTGGAGGAAGAGGTGTGATGTCTCTGATAGCATCCACTCCAGAGGGGTATAACCCCCAAGGAGAAGAGCAAATCACTGAATAGGAACCAATTGTTGTGGGAGATGTGGTAGGTATGATGAGAGCCTTTTAGAGGATGTCAGAGGCTTTGATTAACCGATTGGATAGAGATGAGGGAAGATCATATGTACCCAATGACCAATGAAGTTTCATAACATGCTCTAGCTAGTAGTGTTAGCATACACAGAGAACTCGAGAAGGTGAAATTTCTCGAGTTCTTGGGTACCACAGATGGCTCAGCCACCGAGGCATGGTTGGAGAACATGGAAATTTGTTTCGCACTTCGTGATTACACCTCCAACATGAAAGTCATCATGATAGTCTTTCAACTGAAGGGGAGTGTTCTTCTATGGTGGAAGATGCTCCTACCTCAACTAAACATGGTCGTTGATGACGTGTCATGGGAGATGTTCTAGGAACGGTTTTGAGAGAGGTACTTATCTGATATTTTCATTGAGCACAAGCTTAATGAGTTCAAAACCTTACGACAGGGTGGTTGTATAGTGCCAGAGTATGAGGCCAGATTCATGGAGTTTCTTAGGTATGCTCGACATATGAAAACAGAAAAGTTAAAGGTCAACAAGTTTGCGTTTAGCCTTAACTTCAACATTCGTGCGAAGGTGAGGATTTTAATGCCTCAGAAATTTCACGATGTAGTTTAGAAGGCCCTCATAGCTGAGGAAGAGTTGAACAACAGGGGTCTGGGAATGACTCCTTCTAGACCGACTGGACAAACGACATCAGGGACACAAAATCATCAAACACCATCCAGATAGAATTCAGGGCATCGAGATACGTCTATAGGACCTATGTTCACGACACCATGATGAAAGACTCCTCAACAGAGGACTCCTTACAAAGGACCACCACATCAAAAACAACGTCGCCTACAAAAATAATAATTTAGGCCTATTCAGTAGAACAGGCCAAGGTCATAGAGTACTAGGCCAACAACTCCTACTTCGGGGACTAGGAGTACTGGACCAAAGACTCGATGTTGGACATGTGGAGAGCCACATTACCAACAAGACTGTTTGATTGAGAAGGCCAGAGTGACTAGATCAACATGAGCCACTACAGTGGGAGATTTGGGCAAGGCCCACAGGATTCATGCAGCGGTGAATAACCCCCAGGCCGAGCACCAGTCCATTTTTCTCGAGACGTCAGGTACAATCGTCGACCAAAATTTTAGTATTTTGGTAGATCTAGGTGCTACATAGAGCTTTATCTCGAGTGCAATGGTAAAAATAATTAAGGTAAATGCATTCGATCAGGACGAGTTTAGATACATAGAAATGGCATCATGTGCCAAACATAAGGTTGGAGGAAAGGTTACAGGTTGTAGCATTAACTTGGGAGATTTTGTAATGAAGGCAAACCTATATGTCACAATCTTAGGATCTTATGACATAGTGATTGGTATGGAATGGTTGGAATTGAATGATGCGATACTCAACTGTAATAGGATATGGTTAAGTTTGACAGATGATGTGGGACAGAGTAGAGTAATTATAGGAAGGAACCAAGGGGTATCCTTGAGATTTATTTCTTCTCTACAGATACAGAAGAGTATGCACAAAGGATGAAATTTATATGCAATCTTAGCGCTAAATGAAAAGGGCGAGGCAGAAGGATTAGAAAACCTTCTTGTAGTACAAGAGTTTACAGATGTGTTTCCAGAAGAGTTACTAGGTTTTACATCCGAAAGAGAGTTGGAGTTTACAATCGACTTGAAACCTGGAACTAAACTGATAGTAACAACACCTTATTGGATGTCAATGCTTGAATTACAGGAGTTGAAAATGCAATTGAAGGAATTATTGGACTTGAGACTCATACATCCAAGTGTATCACCTTGGGGTGTGTCGGTTATTTTCGTAAGAAATAAGGATGGATCGTGAAGACTTTGTATTGACTACCATCAATTGAACAAAGAGACAATCAAGAACCAATATATGTTTCCAAGCATAGATGATTTGTTTGATCAGATCAAAGGAGCGACAATGTTTTCTAATATTGACTTGAGATCAAGATATCACTAGTTACGGATTAAAGAGGAAGATATCCCTAAGACCACATTTAAGACAAGATTTGGACATTATGGGTTTACAATTTTACCATTCAGACTGACAAACGCCCCGGGGGTATTCATGAGTTTGATGAATGGGGTGTTTTGTGAATACTTAGACAAGTTTGTTCAAATATTTATTGATGACATATTGATTTATTCTCGGATGAAAAAAGAACATGACAAATATTTAATATTGGTTCTACAGTGTCTACGAGAAAATAAATTATACGGGAAGCTATCAAAATGTTTTTTTTACCAATTGAAGATTCATTACTTGGGACATATCATATTTGGTGAAGGTATCGTTGTGGATCCAACAAAATTTGAGTCTATTATGGAATGGCCTACACCAACAAACATACAAGAAGTACACAACTTTATGGGTTTAGTAGGATATTACCTGTTATCCCCAATTTCTAGGGATAACTAGGAGATCATGTCTCGAGGCACACAGGTCCAAGACATGGAGTATCGAGAGTAGGATTGACCTGAGCATGGCCTTGGAGGGCCCACCCTTTTCTTTTTTCGTCAGATTCATCTTGTCAACAGCAACAAAATCCACCACCATTGGCTTGGTCTTGTATCAGAGAAGGCTCTTGCTCCATGAGGTAATTGGTCCAGGTATCATGGTATGTGTCACTTTTGATCATTATAACCTTTGGATATATGCATCTTACTCCTTTTATCTCTAACGACTTTTTGGATCTTACATTAACCCACTTGACCATGATTGGGGGGATTGACAGGGTGTCCTACCAAGCCTGTACCCATGGGTTTTGGCTTGCCACCAGGAGGATTTCTGAAGAGCCATTGTCCACTCCCATAATACCACAACTTTTTCATCTTATCTCCTGCTCATCTATCCCATTCCCCTTGTCCGGGCATTAGGATGATTTATTTGTGGGGTTGCACCTTATCTCATGGGAAGAAGGGGCTAAAGGCCCAGAAGGTAAAAGAAGCTGGTAAAAGATAAAAGCCTAAAAATAAAGCCTCGATATGCCTCACCCAGGGATCCTCGAGAAGGCAATAAAAATCCTCTCAGCAAGAAACAAGGGGGACTCGAAGAAAATAACAAACAAGACCTAGCCAAGAGGATAGGGGCTCTCATCATGAGCTAGCCTATTATGTTCATGGGTGCCTAACAGCATGACATTGCCACCATCTGGTTACCACGCCAGGGCAGTGACCTTTGGTTGCATGGCCAAGGGAAAGGGGGTTTCATCACGAGCCAGCCTTATCATCTCTGTGAAAGTACTTGTGGGTAACATTGTCAGCTCTGGTTACCACGCCAAGGCAGTGTCCTTTGGTTAGCCCTTGAATAAAAAGAAAAAGAAGAAGAAAAAAAAAATAAAGAAAATAATAAAGGCAAGAAAGGGCTTGGAAAAAATTGCATCCATGACAGGTACAACTCGCCTTCTACAAAGGCACCCACAGGTAATATCATGCATCCCTGGCTCTCACTCTACCCATATGTCTGGACATTCCTTATCTGCACCACCTCATTTACATGGCTTGGATGAAACCCCTTGGAAACTTTCCTTTCCTTGTGGATACTATCCCAATAGGGTCTCTTGTCCTTTTTCTCAACCTTGTATTGTAGGTCTTTGTAATGTCTTTGAGCTATTGGATGATATATCAGGGTTTTTATGCATATGTTTTATAATATTAATGATGAAATGTGATTAAAAATTTTTATGATCCCTGTGACTAATGATCCCATCGAGGGCGAAGTTTTTGATGTGCAAGAGCATGCTCGATAGACAGGTACCATTTGGACCGGTACACATGGGGAGATGATTAGTTCAGACCTCCATGGGGCTGAAGAGCCCATCAGATGGTTGTTGAGACCCCGTCAGAGGGGCAAAGACAGGACAGTGTTTGATTGAGCTTTTTCACCAGAGAAGAAGAAGGGCATTTCACCAGAGGAACTTTGGCAGAGCCCGGCCTAGGGGGAATGACCCCTTTTCAGTGGAACGTTGGCCTTGGAAGGCTTAGAGCACCCCCATTCTTACCATGACGTCATGGTCATTATTGGAGGTAGACTGGGTAGCAGTGGCACGTGTGGCATGTTGGAGAGGCCCCTGGTGGGTCAATGTTTTGCTCCTAGATGCCTCATTTTCCCTAAAAGGGGCTAGCGCCTCCCTTGAAGGGGATTTTACCTTTATTACAACTCAGTTAGGGTTTTAATTTGACATTTTAATGTAAAAACAGTATGATTTTGGTTTAAAGCCTTGTCGGCTAATTTTTATGACCTAAAATTAATTAAAGGTCATTGATACAGTATATATTGAGGAGTTTTATCCTCATTTTGACATAACACACAATTCACTCTCCTAGCGAGATCTGATTTTTGCACCCTTCTTGGGTGTTTGTTCTCTTTGAGTGAGGCGCACTTGTTGAAGGAAGGCTTTTCTTGGCATTTTTTTCATTTCTCTTGAAGGAAAGTTTACAACTAGGGTTTGCAATGCTATTTCATCATGATATGTAAGTGTTGTTTCTGCAAAACTTCTTAATTGAATGGTTGTAGTTTTATATTCTTGCATTTGTTATAAACTTTACTGATTTTAAAACCCTAGGGGACAAACACACAAGTAGGTCGTTGTCTCATGTCCCCTAAAAGAGAAATTCTCATCCATTGAAGAAGGAAGAGCCTAGCCATTGCTACACTCTTATTACTTCTTCCCCTGTGCTAGCCATACCTTTTAAAAGTCAAGAAGGAGGAAACGTCCCAGGCCTAGGTTATCTACACCTAAGGTCATCCTGCTTCTAGGGTTTGGTGATAGGGCCTTGCCTTAGCAACACTCTCCCTCACCTCACTCTCATGTCTTGCTTTATCTTTTATGCTAGCCGTTTTGCCAAGATAAACCTAAGGAAGGAGGAAAGAGCACGAGGCTTTGCTTAAGAAACACCGGAGTGAGCCTCTTTCCCCTAGGGTTTTGTTTTTGGGGCCCTGCCATTGCAGCACTTCAGAACTCTTCCCTCTAGTCCTTAGCCATTTCCCTTCAACCTTGCATCCTCTCTTGAATTGACTCCATTTACCCTTAGGCACTGATCTTAGGTCTCCAACATTGAAGTGATAGTGGTAAAACAAACTCTTAAAACTCTTATAAATTTGAAACCCTAACTAACTACTAACCCTAATAAGGCTGACATCATCCTTGGTTATTCCATATTGACACAACAATTTCTCTTTATAGGCAATTAGATGGTGGTTTGAAGCATTTATTGAGTAAGGGATTGATTGGATACACTGTTTGCTACATCATCTCGATATTTATTGACGAATTGATATTGTTCCATTGCTATAATAATAAACATTGATCTCATCAATATCTATTGTCATAATTGCTAATATATTGATGTCTGATAGTTATATGAAGTACTAACCCATTGAATCATAGCCTGCATGTATTGTTTTGTTGTTGCTTTGTTCTGGGCAGGTGTTCTCATTTGGGCCTACACTTCATTATTGGTTGTTTAGCCCGACTATCCACTCTTGGTGGTGACCTGTGAAGAGGTAATTTCACTTTGACCTTTATACCTTAGCCTCTTCAAAACCCCAGGTTACCGGGGACGTCTCCCCTGGGCCTAACCTCCCTAAAGAGAAAGAACCCCCCCATTGTGGTGACATTGGGTGGGGTAGGTTCCTGTTATGCCAGTTTGGCCTCTATCTTCTGGCCTTTTGACCTAGCTACAAACTATGCGATAACATTACCGACGATTTGTCGAAGGTTTTTCGAAGATAGAAAATCCGATCACGGAATTACAAAAGAAAAACAAGAAGTTCGTCTGGATAGAGAAATGCATAGAATCGTTTCATAAACTTAAAGAGTTGTTGACAACAACACCAATACTAAAAGTCCTCGACATGGACAAGGAATTCTTGGTATGCACAGATGCATCCAAGGAAGGTTTAGGCAGATTTTTGATGCAAGACAGTCGAGTGATCACTTACATTTCAAGGAAATTAAGAAAGCATGAGGAGAACTATGCAATGTATGACTTGGAGTTATTGGCAATTGTTTATGCCTTGAGAGTTTGGAGAAAATATCTGATTGGATGGAAATTTGAATTAAAGACATATCACTGTGGATTGCAGAATATTTATGCAGAGTGACTTAACCGCACAACAGAGGCATTGGTCATAATTACTTAGTGAATATGACTTTGAGATTAATTATATTAAGGGAATGATAAACAGAGTGGTAGATGTGTTGAGTCAAAGACCATGCATATTCTCGATAATACCTCTTAAGACGAATCATCAAGAAAATATTTTAACTATACAGATCGATGATGATTGGTATAAAGAGGTTAAGGAAAATATTGAACAAGATACCATGATGGTACAAAAGTTTGAAGGTTATACATTGGACTATGATGGATTGATGAGGTATAACAACAAAATTTATGTACCACCTAATGACGAATTAAGAAGTTTGATATTAAGTGAAGTGCATCAAGTAGTGTACATGGCTCATCCGAGAGTCACGAAGATGAAGGAAGAACTTAATTATTTATTCTTATGGAAGGGAATTGAAAGCATACATAGTTAGTTACGTGGCAAGATGTCTAGAATGGCATCAAGTGAAAGTTGAACATAGACATCCGGCAGGACTATTACAGCCACATGCTATTCTAGAATTGAAATGGGAGGTCATTTTGATGGACTTTATTGTTGGTTTTCCATTGATGACAAGGAGACACGACTCGATTTTTGTGGTAGTTGACACTCTAATGAATATTTCACACTTTATTGTTGTACGTATGACGTATCAAGAACCAAAATTAGCTAGAATCTTTGTCAATGAGATTGTGATATTACATGGTGTACCAAGAAGGATCATACCCAATCGAGGATCGGTGTTTACAGGATGGTTTTGGACCAGTTTCCAAGAGGATTTGGGAACACAACTGAACTTTAGTACAACATATCACCCTGAGACAGATAGGCACATAGAAAGAACGAACCAAATTTTGGAGGATATGTTGTGTATGTATGTAATGGACCAATAGAAACGTTGGGAATATTCCCTGCCACTAGTAGAGTTTACACATAACAACAACTATCAAAGTACCATCAATATTGCACCGTTTGAGTTTCTTTATGGAAGACCATGTCAAATGTCATTGAGCTGGGATTGACTTGAGGATAGGGTCCTGCTAGGACCAGAAGTGATTCAAGAAATGAAATAATGAATGAAATCAATAATACAAAGGATTAAAGAAGTGTAAGATCGACATAAGAGTTATGATGATGCACATCGAGGTTACCACAGTTATGAAGTTGGGGACTGATTTTTTTTACGGGTGAAACCACACAAGAGTTCGATCAATTTTGGAAAGGGTGATAAATTCTCTCCTAGGTTTGTGGGACCTTTCAAAGTTGTGGAAAATAAAGGACCTATCACTTATCAACTAGCCTTGCCTAATTATTTAAGGCATATGCGCGATGTATTTCATGTATCTTTTTTTAGAAAATTATATTAGTGATCCTACACATGTGATTGACATGAGTTCTTTGTAGGTATCGAATGAGGTTTCTCTCACAACGAAGCCAATCTACATTATGGACCATCGCATTCGACAACTACGATGTCGAATAGTCGATTAGGTCAAGATCCAGTGGGACAATTATAGTCCACACTCGGCTACCTGGGAGTACGCAGATGATATGCGTCAGTAGTTTCCTTACTTGTTTGATAGATTAGACAGGTAGATCTATGTCATATAATTTTATTTACTTGCATTTATATACTGTACCACTTTAGGCAAAGTTTAAAACAAGAGGGTGTGTATGTAACATCCCGTTCTACTGAGCGCTTGTTATCGACTTATTCTTTAAGGACACTTGCATGCAAATGATCCGGTTATGGTACATGGTTATTTTGTTTCGATTATGGATTATACGTGATGATGATGATGTGGTGTGACTTATTCTTTTCGATATATATGTATTGACAGATGTTATTGATAATTTTACCTGAGTGTGAAGAACATGTGACAAATTATGGATGTTGATGGCATCAATGGACCTCCTTGGACTCTGGATTGAGTCAGGGAGTGGATTGTATTTGGTTTGAGTATTTCATTTTATGCATATGTGACATATGATTGATTATAGTATGATTATGTATATGGGTCATTGATGGTGTTTTTTCAATGGATGTAGGCTGACGATGGTTGCTAATCTGACTCACATAAGGAGTAAAAGGGCCATGCACAGAAACCAAACATTGAGGGAGAGGTGTGGTAGAGTCCCTGTCAAATCCTACTAGCACTCTCATCATGGCTCAAATTGTAGGTTAACGATTACCTAGTTTGAGAGGTCCACGATGTCTTCAGGGTGGATTGAGACAAGGCAAAGTCCTTATTTCTTAGAATCCCTTAGTCTCTCCCAAGGTCAACCGAGTGGAGTGTCGACTCCAAGGGTTGGACAAACTACCATAACCATTCAAAGGTGAGTGGCACCCTTGGAGCACAAAGGTGTGTCTTGAAGATCGTGTAATTAAAAACTTGAGTCAATAAATCTAGGTGGCCTAAAAAACAGTGAATTGATTAGACCTTGTCGGATTAAAATAATTAATTAAGGAGTAAATATATTAATTATAAATCCCAATAAAAGTCAAAGACTAAACCTAAGTCTAATTTTAGTTAGGGGACTAAATTAAATTTATTAA
Organism: Picea engelmannii; assembly: GCA_009831015.1. Taxonomy (NCBI): domain Eukaryota; kingdom Viridiplantae; phylum Streptophyta; class Pinopsida; order Pinales; family Pinaceae; genus Picea; species Picea engelmannii. Next base: position 212,900 of record ML781167.1, on the reverse strand, counting down.
TTAAATTAAAAAGAAAAGTGATAAATCAAATTAAGAAATAAAATAGTGAGAAAATCTAAAGATGAGATAAAATGCACATGTGTGCATAAAATTATGAAAAGGGATTTTAAAATTAGAAGAAATAATAATATGAGAGAATAGGAGTACACTTGGAAAAGAATCTCGAGTCAACGTACCACTAGTCTAACTAGAAGAAAAATCCTAATCAAACTCCAACTAAGATCTAGTTAGGAGACACTCATTAAATGAGAATCTCGGGAATAAAGGGACAACTAAGAGAGAAAATAGGAACACATGGGAGGATGTGAGGGAATTTGAATTTTTAATTAAAATAAAAACTTGTAATTACTTGTGAAACTTGGGAAGGGAGTGACAAGTGTGGGGGTGAATAATCCTAATTTATTTAATTAAAAAGTTAATATTTGTGCATGTGGACATGTGTGAGTGAGGAAATTCCTATAAAAAAATGGTGAAGTCTCTACTATTAGCAAGTGGAAGGTCAGAAGGAATGCCAATTGTAGAAGAACATCTTCAATTCCATTTTTGTTGGTTACGACATTTTATTTTGATGTTTGTAATTGCATTAAGATTTTAATTGTATAACAAAATTTTTAGAAATCCACCGTAAATTGTGTTGTAATTATAAGTTTGATTTGACAAGTTCCTTGTTGTTTTGAGAGATCTAGAAATTGAATTTTGGTAATTGTTGTCCTTTAAACTTCTCAAAATGAACAATGGTTTCTAGTTGATATATGTATAAGAAGAGTACAAGTTCTTGATTGTTGCCTTGGTTTTCTTATTAAATTTTAAATCTCCCTTGACCTACTTTCGCTAGTGATTGAATTTTTGTTGTGATGTTTATTTGGATTTGATTCATGGTGTAAGGATTAATTTCGTAGCCTGGACATATTTGTGAATACCCTCCCAAGAGAATGAGGTCGATGGAATTCAGTGGCAATTTCATGTATATTGAATTTTTAAATGTTGAATGATTTAAATCGCTCCTAATAGACATACTCAGAATTGA
>ML781167.1:166092-211714 GCA_009831015.1 Picea engelmannii | reverse complement strand
AGAAAGGAAACCGAGACAGCTGGTCGTTCCATGCCATTTATTTTCAAACCAAAATAACCAGGCTGCCATCTGCCCTGCCCGAAGGAAACCAAGACTCATGGCCACCATTAGTCTAATTATGTTCCCTAATTTACTACTGGCAACATAACTATAGTCTAACTGAGCTAAAGCTCTGGTTTGAAACAAAAGAGAATTTCTAACTATGACCATTGACAAATCCTTTTACCCGGTGTGCTCGTCGTCTTTGTCATTCTTTCCCATTCTGACTAGAATCGTGTAGGCCTGAGCACATGTAGGGCATTGTCGGCTTGGAGATGTGATAGAGTAAGCTGCGTACATCATGTCAAGGCATTGATTGATTCAGATGGCCCTGTGGATTTGGTCTTCCACCATGCTGCATGTTTCAAAAATCAGTTTCAGATGCTTTGGGTGGAGGAGTGGAGGTTGGTCCTGTGAATCAAGAATCTCCTTGTCTTCATTTGTGTTGTCGTCTTACTATCCTTGCAGCCTGTCCTGCTATGCCACTTCCCCTGGAAGTTTGCTACTTGTTGAATTTTCCTTTTCGTCGGTGTTGCCTGGTAATTCTTCCTCAACATAGCAGGTTGTGTATACCCATGCTGGGGCATCTTCCTTGTGACTGTGTGTCATTCCTAGAGCCTGAGGCTTGGCATCATTCATGAAATAGTTGTGGACATCCCAATTATCCGAGATAGTGAAGAGGAGATGTTCTGGAGGAAACTGGATGGATTTTTCCGAAACAATCTCCTCCACATACGCCATGGGAAGCATTCTGGTTCTCCCAGGATTCCTGGTTCTCCGAGTGCATGCCAAAGCCATCTCTTTTTTGAAATTCTTCTGTCGCTTCCTTCGGTATTCAGATGCATACCACGTCACGCCTCTGCAAGGCCGGCCTCTTTCTCTCGACATGTGGAGAAGTAGAGCTATAACCGAAATGTCGATTGGATGAGTATCCCTGCTCCAACACTTCGAAGGTTCAGCCTTTGGCCTTTCAATTTCCAAATGCATCACATATCCCTCAGGGCAACTGATAAGGATGAGGGTGACCGTGACAACCATGGCCATTAAGGCTATGTTCTTAGTGCACTAATATAATGTCCTCTTCACTCGCATGAGAGGCTTCATCCGCTGGTGTAGGCTACTCGGGCTCACTCCCATCTTAATGGTGAGGAGATGGGAGCCAGTGGCCATTAATTATGGCTCTACCTAACTCGTTCCCGCGCTTCCTTCCTCCTCGATGTGGCACCCCATCCAGGGAAAATTTATTCTTGGTCATTTCTTGAGTTGGCATATCAGATTTTAAATTTTATTATCTTGTTGAACATGCTCCCAAACAAATTGTAATTATTCTTTTTTCTCTAAGTAATTGGTTTAATTTCCGGAGGGGAATTCGTGGGGACTCTCAATTTTCTTTTTATTTAAATTTGATCAATTCTGGTGGATTCATGTTGAGTTAAATATCTGATCCATATATTATTCCTTGGGGCATTTGCAAAACAAATCGCATATCCAAAAACTGCAATTTTGTGTTGTTGTTGTTGTCTGTTGCTCTAGATTTTTATGTCCTTTCGCCTAACCCTTTGATTTTTTCTATACCATTTGTTGAATTGCCTGTTCACTTCTACCTCATTGGAAACCTCTATTTTAATCTATTGTTTATTTCCTTTAGGGATTAACAATTAGCGAAATCTGTATTTCATTTCCTGTTGAAATTAAATCAACGATTTAGAAATTTAAACGTCAAATTAAGGTCTGGAACGAGTGTCAGACTGTGTTGTGTGCTGGATTAAGGTCTGGAATGAGTGTTGGACTGTGATGTGTGCCAAATTAATTTCTGGAGTGAATTTTGGACTGTCCTGTGCGCTGAATTAAGGTCTGGAATATGTATCAACTTTTGTTGTGTGCTAAAATAAGGGCTGGAATAGATTCTGTAACCCTGTTGGTTGAGAGAGTTGTATGTTAACCTTGTCACTTAGGTCAAGATCCTTAATTGATTGATTGATGACTCTTAATGAAATGTATCGAAGAGATTTATGTGGTTCTTGTGGTCTAAACTTATTGATAAGGTTCCCTCTTGTAAAGATCATTCCAAACGTTGATTAAGATAAACAAAACTTTCTCATCTACTTAAATATTATAACATAGAGAGATCGAATCTTCTTATAGTCCTTATAATGGATATGTAAGATGGATTATATAGTCTTTATACGTTGCTTACATATAATCTTCTTAAATTCCTTGTATATGGATACATAAATTAGCTTGAAATCTTTACAAATTATTTGTTATGATGTGATCTCTTATAGTCTTTATAGATGGACATGAAAGTTGGTGTGAAGTATTTATACATTACTTAATATGTTTTGACCTTCTTTAATTATTTTTAAAAGAATATGCAAAGCACCTTGAATTCTTATTTATTTTCTTATTATGATTGGCTTCTTATAGTTTTAAAAAGATACTTAAAGTAGTGTTGAAATCTTAAAGTAATGCTTAAGAAGGTGTTGATATTTTATGGGGTCTTATAATTGGATTGTAAATTAGTATTGAATATTTATCCTTTGCTTAAAGAATATTTTGATCTTCTTATGGTTCCCTATAAACGGATATATAAATTAGCATTGAATTTGTATTTTTTGCTTAAGGAAGATTTTAATCTTTTTATAGGATTTTATAAATGGGTATGTAAATTAGTATTGAATTCCTTATTCATTTCTAAATAATATATATCATGTTATTAATATACATAAGACCTACTTGGGGGTTGTTTATTATAGAAGTTTGAATCACTTGATAAATTATACTTGACATTGAATGAACCTGACATTGATAAGATACTAATGATGATGATAAATATATCTCTATGTGTTACAAATATTGTCATTATGCTTATGTGGTTTTTATTAATCCTTGTGTATTTTTCTCTTACTCAACTTTGCATTTAATAATGCTTGAAAGATTGATTAAGCAAAGTAGTTTATTCTATTTTCACCATGAATATTTGATGGTTAAATATGGTTGATAAATATAGTTGAATTTTGGCTTATGATTGGATTAATGGGATTTAGATACCTCCTTGCTCCTCAGAATAGTCGCTAATCCTGAGACCTTAAATGGTCAAAATCAATCAGATGAATCTTGGACTTGAGTGTTTATTATGTGTCTTGGTGGTCCTAACCATGCAGGATAGGTTGGACGGGTAGCTTGTTTATGTTATCTTTATGAGATATGGTTGATTGAATAATAGTGATGTTGCTTTCAGTTGACTGTGTTGAAATTGATTGTGTAGTTATTAATATATGTTGTGGCGCATGTCACTTGTTGTAATGTTTGTTTAAAAAAAAATATTTACCTCTTTTGTACTCACTATTTGTTGTCGTAACAGAGGGTTTGTTACAAGTTCATCAATATATTTTATTCCTGTAACTTTAAGGATGACATATTCTACTACTTCTTTTGGCACTAGTGCATCAACTTCTTCACAAGCCTCTTCGTCATCAGTAATTGGAAGTATTTTTAGTCATCACATCCGATCTTAATCCACGATAAATCTCGCTAAGGTTATCATGAAGTTTTGTTTATTCCAATTCGAAGAATATGCAATCACTACACCATGTCATGTTTCTTCATTGTTAAATATTACTCCAGTCGCAAACCCCCTTCCTAAATTTAAGGATAATTTTCCTAAATTATTAGGGAATGAAAATAATTCCACTAATGAACATTTGGTTGCATTTTCTAATGCATTCCATAACATAGGGGCGAATGATCATGACACTTGCATGCACTTGTTTTTCAATTCTTTAGAAGGGAAAACTGTTATAGATTTCTTCAAATTACCTACTAAATTATTTTCGACTTGGGATGAATTAACTTATTGGTTTAAATCAACTTATGGAAAGCCCAAAGACCCAACAGATCAATTTCGTGAATACAACAATATTATTTATAATAATGGTGAAACAATCAAGTCTTTTAATATTCGTTTCACTAAATTATACAATCAGATCTCTGAATTAATCTAACCTCATAACCAAGTTGATTATATGCATTATTATAATTCATTTCCCTCTTCTTATCACCAAATATTATAATAGAAGAACGTAACAAATTTATGGTCTGCACTTCATACTTGTTTAAAGTTTGAAGAACAATTGGAAAGAACTAGTCTTCCCAAGGAAGATTTTGTAAAGAAGAATGATATGTATACAGTTTTTCATCTTATCCAAGATATGAGAAATCAAATGATTTCTTTTGAGAGGATAGGGTTACTTCAAATTCATATCATGTTGAGTCTTCCACACAAGTTGTTTTGAGAAATAAACTGACTAATACTTTATTTCATAATCAACCAAAGGATATTCTATCAAGAGATTGGTGTAATTTCTATGATGATAGCCATGAGTAAAGTATTTGTGAGGTTAAGAAAATAGCACATGATCAGATATTTGGAAAAATTATTGAAACAACCATTGCTCCCTTAGATTGGGATCCTAAAAAGGATGTAATGTTGGTGGACACAAGGAATAAATCATATGCAAATAAATAGAAAGGTGGTAATCCTAAGACCACTTTTTCTCCTAGTTCGTCTTCCTAAGATACAAATCCTCAAGTTCTTAGAACAAATCAAAGTCAAAAGGCATCATCCTCTTTACCACCATCAAAGCATAATATTATTAAGAAAATAGCTAACATAAAATCATATGCATCTCTCTTGGACATGGTCACCATCCATGAACAACAACAACATATGAAGAATTATATGGAAGGTAAAACTTCTTCAATAGCTAGTTTATCTGAAAAACATGATGGAGATGAACTTCATGTAAATAAGTTAGGTGTAAATAATTTTAGGAATCCAGTAAAAAATTCTCCCTTTTACATATCTGTAAAAAAATGGATATGATAGCTCATTGTTGCATGATAAATGGTGGATCAGGCCCTAGTGTTATGTCCAAGATTATTATTCAAGAACTAAGACACTCTTGTACAAATGAAAAATAGAGAAGTGTGTTGTCCTATAATAATCAACATCAAACAATGGTTGGTGAAATTAAGGATGCGACTTTAGTTTTTTGCTTCCATCCTGAAATTAGAACCACATTGAATATTCAAGTAATTTATATGCATGTTAGTAGCTATTATATTATTCTTGGTAGATATTGGTAGGATTTGACCAATGGTTATTATCACTAGCTAACTAACACTTGTCTATTCCCCAAAATGGAAATAACATTATTGTTTTATGGGAAGGATGAATTTCACTATATATTGAAAAATTCCCTCAAACCAATGTTACTTATATTGAGGAAGATATGGATGTGTACTCAATTTTTGTTGTTGAAGATAATGTTTCTATTGAATAGCCTTATGATTATGAGTATGGTATGTGGCATATGCACTTTGATGGTTCATGTCCAAGCGAAGGAAATGGAGCAGGCATTGTATCATATTCACTTTTTGGTAAAATTCATAATTTTTCCTACATATTAGAATTTGCATGTACTAATGACGTTACTAAATTGGAAGCCTTGATGTTAGGAATTGAAAATGATTACAATATAGGTGTTTATCATCTCACTGTATTTGGAGATTCAAAACTTGTTGTTAATTTGGTGAGAAAAATTTACAATCCTTCTAAAAAGTTGTTGAAAAGAAACACCCAAGTTGTTTGGACTCTAATCTCAAATATGCTATCTTTTAACATGACTCGCATCAAAAGGAAATTGAACTCCATAGTTGATAGGTTGGTTGCTTTTGTATCCTGTCCTACAAGTAAATTATTGCCTAAAAGACATGATTGCCCATTTTTATCCTTATATCGACCTCATCTTCCTAATAATGTGGAATCATGGAAGGTATTCCTAGATGATGAAAGCATTTGTGCTTTTATACATAATGAGCCTTATAATCCAAATGAAATCATTTCACTTGAAGATAATAAAATTCTTAGGGGATGAGTCATCTTGAGAGATCATTCCTGACAAGTGATGTTAACAATAAGAAAGATCATGAAAAAGAGGAGTCAAAGAGAAAAATAGGAGATATCATCCCAGTGAACATTGGAACTCATGAACATACAAAGATTTTAAAAATTGGAGCCCAGTGTTCATATAATGAAAAGAAAAAATCCATGGATTTGTTCTGTGATTTTAGAGATGTTTTTTCCTGGTCTTATGAGGATATTCGTGGTTTTGATCCTAGTGTTATCTAGCATCCTATTCTGATCAAGGAATAAGAAAAACCTATTAGGAAAAAACAGAGGCCTATAAACCCTTCCCCTTGAAGCTATTATAAGAAAATAAGTGGAAAATTTAATAAATGTTCACATTGTCTTTCTTGTTAAATATTTTGAGTGGGTGTCTAATCTTGTTCCTATACGGAAAAAGAATGGTGACATTATATTATGTGTTGATTTCCATGCACTTAATAAAGAAAGCGCAAAATATAACTTTCCCCTTCCTAATATGGAAATGATATTGCATCAATTGGCAGGGTCACAGATGATGTCCCTTCTTGATGGATTTTTAGGCTACAATCAAATTAGATTCAAGAGAATTGATAAATACAAAACCAATTTTACAACTCGTCAGGGAACCTTCACCTATGAACAAATTCCTTTTGGCTTAACTAATGAGGGTGCTAATCTTCAAAGGGATATGCAAATAGCCTTAAATGATCTTATCAGTAAGATAATTCATATTTGTTTTGATGACTTAACTGTTTACACCAAAAACTGACAAGATCATTTTGATTATCTTAGAAAAGTCTTTATGTGTTGCAGAAAATTTGTCATGTCTCTGAATCCTTAAAAATATTTTTTTTGTGTCACTCAAGGTAAGCTTCTAGGTCACATCGTTTCTGATTCAAGAATCGATATTGATCATGAGAGTGTTAGTACCATTCTAAATCTTCAAGCCCCTACATCTAAAAAGAAAATTCAATATTTTATGGGAAGAATTAATTTTGTTAGAAGATGTGTTCCTGATTTCACTATAATGGTTAAACATATTTGTTGAGGGAAAGATATGCAATTATCTTACTCAAGCATTTTTAGATATTTCTTGGCTAATGAAAGATATTCAGGAATGTTACCCTATGTTTATAACCTCAAAAAGTTCTTCCCAATCCACAAGTAATAATTACAAGGGGTTAGGTTGATTTTTCAATAAAAGATTATTGCAAAAAAGTATAACATTTTTATACCATTTTCTGAATAATACAGATGCAAAAGGTAAATGTGGAGACAAAATAAAAAATACCAAGTCACATATCAACACAGATGAAACAGAAAATAAATTGCTTATTTCATTCCAAGAAATCAAAAGAATCGTTCTCTTTACAAAAATCCCTGAGGGAGTTTGGACCAAAGTCAAACTTAGATATCCCCAATGAAAACCATACAAAAGGAATCTGGCAGGAAGTAAAAACTGAATTTTAAAATCTAGATCAGCTTGCCATAGATTGTTGCCCACTCGACTCTACACAATATCCTTTATCAATCATGAAATTTAATTCATAAACAAACAAGTCTACACAGACTATCAAAGATAGATCGACACCTTTGAAAACAAGTGTCTGAATGATGTAATTCAGCTTTGAATCTTGTTGTCTACAATAGGACCCTACTATCATAAAAGAGAATTAGGCTTTTAATGAATTGAATAATGAATGAAAACTGAACTATCTCAATAAAACTCAAGAGAAAACCTTAGTATGCCTTCTCCATCTATTCTCCCCTTTTTCTTCCTTCTCATTTTTCTTTTATGCATCCCAAATTAGTTGAAGTAGTTCAACCACTTTATTTAGTTAAGTTAACAAAAACTCAACTAAATTTAAGTTTAGGGGAAGAATTAATATAATAATAATAATAAGGTTCTTTTAATAAATAATAACTAGTAGGTGGGACCTCTTGTAACTCCCTTTAACTTCTTTAACAAATATAAACATAACTAGACAATAAATCAGACACATCCCTCCTTGTGGCTTCCATAATCATTCTCATAATTTGAAAATTAAATATTGATGATATTTCAAATCATATCCAGACATAAAATATCCAGAATATCAAAAAATAGTATGTTGTCCAAAAACTTTAGTAGTCCACTGTTCTTAATAAAACAATAATAAAATATACTCAAAAGTTGTATTTGCCACTTTGGGAGGAAATTTTTCCTTTGTTGTTGCTATCTTCTTTTGACTTATTTGAATTAGCCTTAGGCTGTGTGGAGCCTTTAGGCTTGATCTCACTGATGACATGAGAACAATCATCTCTCAAGTGCATGCAGAATGAAACATATTTGGCTAAATCACTTGAGGGGGAGGAGGGGGAAGCAACAACTCTTCCTTTGTTATGCATATGGTGGGTTTTGGTTTTGAGTCTTTTTCTTGCATGGGAGGAATATACAAGTGAGTGTGCAGGGGAAATTTGGACATTTGGGTTAGCAGGTGGAGGAGGAGTAGGTAGAGACAAATTTGGCCAGCCAATATGTTGGGAGACTACTGGGTGAACAATATCTTGTCATCCGTCGTTTTGAGGGACTTTAGGTTGCAATGAAACATGAGGGGGCACAGGGATACTAGGGATCATGTTGTGGTTGGAAGGGAGGCCTCTCTAGTCTAGGTTGGACTACCCCTTGTCCATCCAAGTGAAAAATCCAACTCATAAAAGTTGGTTTAACTCATGAGGATCTACATCAAAATGCATCGAGAACCTTGGCCTTCTAGGCCCTCTATTCCAATTCCCTATGCCCCTATTATTTTGGCCATGGCTTCCTCTACTGAAGAAGGTCATCCTATATGCAGTGTTTATTAGCAACTAGCTTATTAAACAAACCATACATGACATCTCTTAATATGAAACAAAGTTTGGCTCAACAATCACATCAGACCCACGCAATCCAATCCATATAATTCATTTAATAATTGTCAATGAGTAGGGGGTGAATAAGGGTTTTGGGATATCTGAGGAGGTTGTATTGAGAAAAAAAGTGAGAAAATGAAAGGGATTAAGAACATGATTACTGCTCAACAATTCATTAAACAATCGACTGTGCAACAATAACCAAATCATATCACATGTGATCCATCTCTGTATTATTTCTTAATCACTGTAATACCGAGTTTTAATTTAATTTTAAGAACAGGGCCTGAAAAATGAATCTGGGATTGTGAGGGGATTTGTATTGAATGAAAAAGTGAGAAAATGGCAGGGAATTTGATGGATATTGTTCATAAAAAAAATTAAATAAATCATACAATCATAACTCTATTCAAAATTAATCCAAAAAGCATCCACTTCCAAAACCAACATTCATTGTTCCTCAATTGTATACAAAATTGTTTGTTGTTTAAACAATAAAATTTCCCAAAATTCCATAATTTATAACTTATAAATTCCTTTCCCATTCAACAATATTGTTTATTATAATGTTAATCCCTTCTTTTTTTTTCTAAAAATAATCAAAACATGCACAACAATATGCTCGACATCTATCCTTGATAATCCATAATACACCACAACAAACAATCAACATCCATTGTTTACCAATCAACAATAAGGCCCAGTTAAAATGTACATAGGCGTCTTCTAAAAAAAACGTGGACATGCTTAAAATCATGCCCGATCATATACATGACTCCAGTCAATCAATCTTGAAACAACAATAGTCAACCCAACATAAACCACGAGCTTGATCTATGTGGGTATAATTTCTTTTTTTAAACAATTGATAGCCTGTGCGATGTTTCCAATATAACAAATCATATATGAGTGAACAGAACTTGATTGACACACAAAAATCATTTTTTTCCTTGCCAAAACCCTAATCAGGCTTAGAAAAAATCAAACAGGTGTCTTCTTATGCAATCAAGACCACATTGGATAAAACACAGTGAGCGAAACCATAACGAATAAGAAGATAGTCCTCGACTATATGAAACCGTGTGTTTCCATTCTTGTTTGTTCAAACAATTTTATCATAGAAGGATCAGACAGAGACTTGACGAGAGAGAAATTGTCTTTAAAAGACTTCCATAACCATTTGAGTAATAACCAATACTTGACAACCCCAGAAGGTGCCCGAGGAGAGAAAAGACAAGTCAGAGTCCAAATCGGGCTCTATTAAAATCAAATGCAGGGAGGCAACAAGACCATGTTTATTATTTTAAACAAAAACATAGAGTTGATGGTATTTCAACCTTATATCTATTTCACCATCGATTTACAACCACATGCCAAAAAAAACAATTTTGAAACACACAACAATGAGCCACACAGTTGTTACTTATTAATTAAAGCCATTGTCAGAACCAATAGTTAACACTCGAAGAGAGCAAAGAAAGTAAGAGTAAAATAACCCAGTTCACACAGGTGTGTCTAACACTTGCAGAGAAGAGACGAGGGTTAACTTAACAGTGGTGGGTATTTAAGCACAGTGAGACAATGTCTCTTTCCAAACACCTAGGAGGTTAATAACTTTGACAACCATTGACAGTGAGCCCACATACTTCATTATAGAGGGAATAGGGGTGGTGTATGGAACCCTTCGCATATGATATTCATTAAACAAACAGGCTTTTATTAATATTCGAGTGACCAATATTGAACATTTTGGCAAGCTTTCGGTGAAAAGACAGTCGAGAACGAGCTATAATAGCATTTTGGGATCCGATAAAATAACACCCACTGTTGGAAATTTCTCTACAACTGGGTAAGGATTACCTCAACTAATAAGAGGAAATGAGTTAACCGATAGGAATACAGAACAAAAACCCTCAATCATCAACCCAGAGCCATATTGCACCATTGCTACTTATCATTCCATAGAGACCCATCATAAAACTACACTAATCGAGCAAACAACCAACACACAACTTAATAATACCCATTCTTTTGCTTGCAATTTCCAACATTTTACAGTCATCACAGAGAACCATAACACCACATTTACACACAGTAGAAATTCTCAATAAAACATAGAATCCAAGCATCCCTGAGCCATCATTTAGTTCATACAACAGAGAATACATCATGGATGGAGAGAAAAGAATCATACCTGTGGGAAAAACGCTTAAATGGCGATTTGGTCGAGATTTCCCTTCCAAAAACCTGAAAATGTGGAGCTTCACAACTGACAGAGAGAATTTGCAACAATGGAACAAGGCTAGGGTGACGAGCGATAGGGAAAGTATGGTGTGACGTGCAGTAAATGCATTTCACTTCCATCACTTGGTCGTATTCAATTCGAAGTACGATACAACCCAATAAGCATAACATTCACCAATAATAAGGCCATATAACTAATGCATATTCAATGCCAAACCATCGTGAGATCTGAGACGATATCCATTGCATAGTGTGCCACCCAAGATAGTTTACACGTTAACCCTTGCCATAACTCCATGCAATAATCCATATTAAAAATGCTATATGTGCCTCCATTCAAATCTAATTAAATTCGCATAGTCCATTAACCAAACAAATAGCATAACAGTTAGGACTAACACTTGTATTCCTTATTAGAAATTTACATGTAATCCTTTTACATATTTCCTTTTTTTTGCTATAACTTTAGAACCTTTTTCATAGTTTTTTTCTTTGTTTTGATCATGCTACCATTAAATTATCCCTTGCATATATGTGGCTAAGTAATAAATCATAAGAATTAGTAACAAGGTTATAACATAGCTATTGTAAACAACAGGTTCCTCATACCCATAAAATTGTTCTGTGTTGTAAGCGATTACTAAAAGCATTCCACAATAATGCATTATCCACTTATTATCACACCAAATGAAACCAAGACTCCATCGTAAAAAATGTAGGGTTGTGTAGGAAGCATAAAAACATCAGAAAAACATGTGTAATATGTCTATCCTTGTGCCACTAGTCTACAAGGGGGTCCCACCTACTAGTATTATATTATTAGCATAGTTAAATAATAGTGCTTCAGTAATACTTTGCAGGTGGAATTCATCGTTACGATTTTAATCGTCAACAATATTCATAATATGTTGAAACAAGATCAATCTTTTTTCATGGAATGAAGATGTCGAAAAATATTTTGTACGAATAAAAAGGAAATCAGTTGAACATTGGTTTTGGTGAAACCAGATTTTGACAAAGACTTTATTATTTATACAAATTCAACTGAAGAAGCAAACTCTACTATTCTTCTTCAGAAGGATGATCAAAATAATGAAAAACCTATAGCTTACATGAGCCATAACTTATTTGTAGATGAAAGAAAATATTTTTTTATTGAAAAAACATATTTTTTCTCTTGTTAAGTCTATCAAAACATTTCGCCACTTTATTCTTGGCAAGCACATGCATGTGAAAGTCCGTCTACCCGTTGTCAAGTTATGCTTTCACAAACTCATATTTTAGAAAAACTTTCACATTGGCTTGAAAAAATACAAGAACATGACTTAACGATCATAACTTCAAAAACAATCAAGGGGCGAGACTTAACACTGCACTTGGCTCAACATCCTGAACCAAGTGTCTCTTCTGAAAATGATGAAAATGCTTTATCAACACTGTTTTTTAAATGAAAATTATAATCTAGACTTATCTAAAAATCTTTGGTATAAGGAACTTATTTATTATCTACAATTTCAAAGATGTCATAATTACCTTGAATCTCATCAACAAAGGAGAATTCACCTTGAAGCCTCTAAATATATGATCTTAGGAAATTCTTTATTTTGCAAATCTATTGATAGGTTGTTTTTATGTTTTATAGATGATATAACATCCCAGAAAGGATTAAATGGGATCTTTGGATCAAAAAATTCAAACATCCATATCAATGGTCATTTTGCAGCAAAAGCCACTTCCTTTACAATATTAAGAACAAGTTATTATCGGCCCTCAATATTTAAAGATTCATTAAAATTCAAATGGAATTGTGATAAGTGTCAAAAGTTTTCTAGCAAGGATCAATTCTATGATATTCCCTTCCAACTTGTTCTCCCTGATTTTCTATTCTTGAAATGGGGTTTAGATTTCATTGGCCCTATCAATCCTCCATATTATGTTGGACACATTTGTATACTTACAACAAAATATCACTTCATGAAGTGGAATGAAGTTCTACCACTCAAGAGTGCACAATATGAACATGTCATTTATTTTTTCTCTCTTTGGTCTTCCTATTGAAATTATTACAGACAATGGACCAACTTTTATTTTTGCAAAATTCCCTCAATTTCTTAGTAAATTTGAAGTAAAACATTTTAATTCATCCACCTATTATCCAAAAGGAAATGGGAAGGTTGAGTCCACAAACAAAAATTTGGTTAAAATTTTAATGAATATAGAAGATAAACCCCGTTAGTGGAACACATTACTCACATATGCACTTTGGGTAAACCAGGCCACTACCAAGTCTAGCATTGGTCATACTCCATTTCATCTTTTGTATGGTCGTGAAACCATTATGCATGTAGAACTTGATCTTACTTATATCCGATTAGCATTACAAGCTGAAGAATTGAATATGAGATATATTTCTCAAAGAATAAATTCCTTTCTAGACTTAGAAGAACAAAGAAACCATGATCTGGAAAATCTAAGAAAAAGGAAGCAATCTATTAAGAAGTAATTTGATAAAATGGATAAGTCATTTGTCTTTGAATTTGATGAGAAAGTGTTTCTCTGGGATTCTGCACACGCTGATAGAGGAAAACACCCCAAGTTTCATAAAATTTGGTTACATCCCTACAAAATGACCTCTGTCATTGGTAACAATTCTTGCTTGTTAAAATATATGGAAGGGCGATTGTTTTCATATACTACAAATGGTTCACATTTAAAGCATTATGTAGAACCAAGATGATTGATTGAGTAAATTTATAATGATTTATGTATATATATATTTTTCAATTGTAGTTATTCTTTTCCTATTTGTACAGTTTGATTTTCATCTTGATGTTTGCATCAGTTTTATTTGTTGTTTCATTTGTGAAATTTTGAGTCAAGTTGGATCATTCAAGTCACTTTTAGTCATGTTGTATGTAAAATTTTGCTGATCTATTTTGAAAATAGTAAGAACAACAATGAAAAATGATTCTCTTTTAGTAAGCATCTCTACTTATGTAGTAATTTCCTATATATAAAGATTATTTGATGAAACTTGATGATCTTAACTCTGTCCATTTTTATGCTCTCCCTTTTTTCCTTCCATACAACTATTTTTGCAAGAGAATATAAAAAAAAAAAAAATATTTATTTATCAACAAAGTATGATTCCAGCAAAACCAAAGATTCTAAAAGTTCTAGCCAATTGAAAATTGACTACCCTGTGGAGTCACCATATGTTGACTTGTAAACTCACCACTAGCTTGAAAATTGTTGCAAGGCATATTAAAAGCTTATTATATAAATTTGTAACTAGTAGGTGGGAACCCCTAAGAAAATAATGAAAGATAATATTCCAATCTACGTGTTGAAGAAGATATCCAATTTGCATCCAAGTTTGGAAAGGATAATGTGTACAGTCTTAGTTTTCACCTAAAAGTAAAAGATTTTACTCACCAGGTTTAAAAGGTCTCTCAAATCAATGCATCCATGATCATCAAAGTATATAAAGTTGATGTGTTATGGTGAGATTGTGAAGGAACAAAAGATTTGATATATTATAGGCTTATATCATTTTGTTACAATGTGTGTGTGTGTGTGTGTGTGTGTGTGTGTGTGTGTGTGTGTGTGTGTGTGTGTTGATGGTTGTTGTTTTTGGGTTGTTTACACTTACAATAATTTTTTGTTACATATTTATCATCACATGTACAAAGTTTTTGTTACAATATTATAAGTGTTGTCTCTACATGTTGCAGACCCCCCTCCTCTCCTCTGGGTTGCGCAACCTCCTAGTCAAGGATCTTTAAGCACTCAAGTTGGATCATCTCCTTGAGACCTTGCTAGCCCCAAATTGAATTAAAAAATAGGTCCTTTTATCACCTTAAGCGTAGGTCACATGGGACCAGCGGGCCCCTTCCTAAGCCCTTTTATAATTTTCAAATTCGGGTGCTAGCTCTTTTCCACTAGCCCTTCTCCACATGTGACTTCGGGCTATGACCCAGGGCTCAATATCCTGAGAGCTTCGTAACTTCGGGCTTAGACCAATTTGAGTACAACTTACTCCTTTCCTCGAGAACTCTGAATCAGAGAAACTACCCGAAACCAGATCTATGGTCTACGCCTCCTCCGACAACTGACGGTGGTTATTTACTTCAGCATTTTGGGCTTCTGCCATTTGGGAGTTCTAAAAATTCCAACACTCCTTCTCTCTAGAGTGACCTTTACCTGAAGCTTCAGATCAAGAACCACATGCTCTTCTTGATCCAACGTTCCAAATCTGTTTTGTCCTTTGTGAATTTTTGCGAAGACTTCCCTTTTCTCCACAAAAATTCTCTAAATCTCTTTTCCCCAAACTCTCGGATCTGCTGCCATGTATCCACCTTCAGATTGATGGATAGGATCTCTTCGCAATTTCTCACTTCGACAGTTTTCACCCTTCTACACTCCAAATCATATGAATCATGAATTTTCGAAGGAACTCACAGTTAACCACCATGCAACTTCTCTCAGATCTGACGATCTAAAATGACTTCACTTCTCTAGAACGGATCTTGACTGCTCAACTTGCAAATGCTTAAAAAAGCCTCCTTCTTGAAGGGTTTCTCCCACCCACTTTTTGGAACTTGTCATTTCTTAGATCTTTGTATTATTTGAAGGGTTTCTTTGACACTTAGTCAAATTTTGGATCTGTGCACGCCTTGAAACAGATCTTCGCACACACTTCTGCGAGTAATTTCTCGAACTACTCCTCCTGATATTTTGAGTCAAAAGACTCCATCCACGCACTCCTTGCGAACGTTTTGCACACTTTGCACATGAAGCTTCGAGTTATCTCTTCCGAACTCAAAGCCGAACCAAGCTTTGTCAACGCACTCCTTGCAGACGATACATACTCCTTATGTATGCTCATGGAAGAGAAACAAGTGAAACTTATCTAATGTTTCATAGATTCATACATTCAACAGGGCAACTCATGCATTTATCAGTGTAATTCACGCATGTGTGATAACACAGAATAATAGAGAACGAAATGTAAACATAAAGCCTACCATTCACTCAGATAGACAAGCAATAGAGACGCATGCATTTGGGTCAATATATCTCTATTATATTCATTAAAATTTAAATGGCTACAACTATGATAAACAAAAACAACTAAATTCAACAACCACTAAATCATAGAAATCTCCTACTAATTTGCAGCAGCCTCATTTGGGCATACTGCTGGACACACCGACCACACTGAGAGGGGGGTGAATCAATGTAGGGATCTTTTTAAAACTTCCCCTTCACAAAAAATCCTGGTTAGCAATCACCATTTACTCATCACTTATTGTTGTCTTTTATAACAAGTTAAATGTGAACATATATCAACAACATATACCAGCAACATATATCATCAATAAGTCATCACCACAAGGAACACAAAGAGCACAAGATGTATGTACAATTTTATTTCTATTATGAACTACAATCCTTGGGTTATTAGCAACGACTGAATAGAGTTACAACTCCACAAGAGCACCAACTCTACAATGCAAGAATCATCTTACACAACTCAACACCAACTGAGAAGAGGAATCAATCCTCAACAAATATCAATTTGTCAACAAGTGCGCAACCTATCAGTAGTGAAAAATGCATATGTATGCGCCCTACCAGTAGTACAACTCGCATATGTATGCGGCTAGTTTGTACTACAGCCTGTGTATTCCATCTGAGTAATTAGGGTTTTCTCTCTATGAAAAACTCAGATCTTTTGCAGCCTCTAGTCACATCTACTTCTGTCTTTCATTGTCCAATATGAACCATAACCAATCACAACATATCTATGCTCTCCCACAACTTACTTATGCTCCTCAACCATACAATATGAATGGTACGTAATCATGTATAAGCAACCAATATACTATGGTAATCATATCAATACTAAACCATAAGAGTGTTGCTCACTCTATCAATCAACCAACATAACCATATCACAACAACCATACCAAGAATTCCTTAAGCATTCACCATACAATAAGAAAGAATATCCATCAAGACAACTATGTAACCATACCAGAGTTTCTATGGCATATCTGAGACCATGTAATGTATATCTAGAACTTGCTTTAGACTTCAAGAACTTGGCATCAACTCACACTCAAGTCTCCATGACTTCATCCAATTGTACGCGCTATGTCTTCCTTCGGCCCCTTTCTATGCTCCTAAAGCTATGCTCAAGAGATTATTTTCATGAGAGACCTTTGCTTCTTATTTATACTCTCTAAGTAGCTTCCTTAGAAGCATTTTCTAGGCCACTTTGTCCACATAGCCACTTTTTCCACATAGTCACCTATGTCCAACTTTTCCCAATTTGCCACGTGTCCATGTATCCAATAGCCACTTGACCACTTAACCCATTTTCCTCATTTTAGGGTTAACATTCCTATAACCATGTTCCATAATTAGAAAGTTCTCCATTTACTTTATTATTTAAATAATCCTCCTTGACTTTGTCACTTCACTTTATTATTTAAATAATCCTCTTTGATTTTTCCACGTCACTTTAATATTTAAATAATCCTCTTTGACTTTGTCACTTTATTATTTAAATAATCCTCCTTGACTTTGTCACTTCACTTTATTATTTAAATAATCCTCTTTGATTTTGTCACTTCACTTTATTATTTAAATAATCCTCCTTGACTTTGTCACTTCACTTTATTATTTAAATAATCCTCTTTTATTTTGTCACTTCACTTTAATATTTAAATAATCCTGTTTGACTTTGTCACTTTATTATTTAAATAATCCTCCTTGACTTTGTCAATTCACTTTATTATTTAAATAATCCTCTTTGATTTTGTCACTTCACTTTATTATTTAAATAATCTCTTCTTTGCAATCATTTTGACTTCTTTGACCTTTTGGGGCTTCAAGACAACAAATGAGGGTCATCCATCTTCGTAAGGCCATAACTCTCAAACCGTGAGGAGTTATGTGACGTTCCACATACCACCAGAAATGGCTTGACAAGAACTATCCATCTAGGATAGTTTCACTGAGAAATTCATTAATATTCATCTCATTATTCCATAATTAAGCATGGGTTCTCTAACCATACTACTAAGATAACTCAACCGAAAAGCGTCTTCCCATGATGATTTTCACCATAAGGGGACCACTTTGGAGTTCATCAAAAAACATCTTCCCATGAGGGATTTCACCATAAGGGGACCACTTTGGAGTTCATCCATTTGTACAACCATGACAAGACAATAATGAGTCATCTTTACATCAATCCAACTATGCATCATATATCAATGACAACTCATTGATCCATATTCATCTATGCATATGACTATGAATCCTCTTGACATAAATCCATTGACATCAAGGTCAATACATTATCCATAAATCACTACATCAAAATACTATGACAAGACATTGTTCCTTTGACATCAAACCTTTGGCATCAATGACAACATGATCCAACACATACAACACCTCTACTTATACCAGAGGGCTCCTAGGGTTCCCTCCGACTACCTATCTTATCGAAGTAAAGATAACAACTACTTAAGACCTGTTACATTAAAGTCTCAGAGAGAAAACTTCTAGATCTCGTGCGATCATTCAACTTCCAAACATTTAGATCTTCTTTAATTTTCAATCCGTTCAAAAAAGATTTACAGGAAACAACAACTTTTAAAATTCCAAAAATAACTCAAAAGGCGTACTAAGGCGTTGAGTTGTGTCTCCATGTGTCTTCTTCAACTTCAGTTTGTTATATGTCCCCCTTGGGAACCTTTCCTTCCTCAAGTGTGTTAAAACTTGATCTCCCACTTCAAATTGAAGTTCTCTCCTGTGATGATCAACTATGTGTTTATACTCTCTGCTATTGTTCTGCAACTGCTCCTTGATCTGATTATGAAGCTTTCACATTTCTGCAGTGAAGTCTTCTGCTCCAACACTTCTAAATTCACTCTACTCTAGATCTCTTAATTATGATACTCCTCTTGGCTTCACTCTGTACACAATCTGGAATGGACTCTTTCTCGTACTTATGTTCACTAAATAATTGTATGCAAACTCTACTTGTGACAAAATTTTATCACACTGGCTATGATGTTCAGTGACCAAACTCCTCAGAAAATCTCCTAAACTTCAATTTACCACCTCAGTATGTCCATCCATTTGAGGGTGATATGTTGAACTAAAAGACAGTTTCATCCCCATCTTCTTCCATAATTTTATCCATAAATGATCAACAAATTTAGTGTCCCTATCTGAGACAATACTCCTGGGCAACCCGTGAAGTCTCACAACTTCTTTGAAAAAAAAAATTGCAACATGTGTTGCATCACTAGTCTTCTAACATGGAATAAAGTGTTCCATATTTGAGAATCTATCAACTACAAAAAATATGGAATCACTTCCCGTTTGGGTTCTTGGTAATCCCAACAAAAAATCCATACTTTTTGCATACAAGGCCTATCTGGAATAGGAAATGGCTGATGCAATCTAGTGTTCTATTTATTTTCTTTTGCATACTGGTAAATCTTACATTTGTTTACAAACTTCTTTACCTATGCTCTCATAATTGGCCAATAGTATGAATTGTTCAAATGTGCAAATGTCTTGTCATGGCCGAAATGTCCTGCTAGACCTCCACTATGTTTTTCCTTTAATAGATTTTCTCTCATTGAACACTTTGGTATACTTTGTCCATTGACTTCTATCTCTGAGAAAAGGGTTCACACATGCTTCATATGCATCTTTAAAATTTTGATTATCACAATACATCTCCTTAAGGTGTTCAAACCCTAAGGTCTTCACTTGAAATTCCTACAGAATCAAACATCTCCTGCTCAATGCATCAACAAATTTGGTAGCATTGCCAGAAATATGTTTAATGACAAAAGTGAAATTTTGCATAAACTCTATCCACTTAGCATGTCTTTGATTTAGCTTCCCATGTCTGGTTATGAATTGTAAAGCTTAATTATCATTATACAAAACAAATTCTTTTGGAACAAGGTAGTGCCTCCATTTCTTCAAGGCTCGAATTATTGCATAAAATTCCTTATCATGTGTGGAGTACTTCTTCTTAGTGCCATTCAACTTCTCACTGAAATATGCAACATGCCTATTATCTTGGCTCAATACTACTCCAATTACAACTCCACTAGCATCACACCTTACTTGAAATGTCTTCCTGAAATTTGGCAAGACCAAAATCGGTTGTTCTATTATCTTCTCCTTTAATATCTTGAAACTTTTCTCAACCTCTTCTGTCCACTTAAAAGACTTGTGCTTCTTCTTCATTGTATCCAATATTGGTCCACAAATTCCACTGAAATTTCTAATGAACTTCCTATAGAAACCTGCTAATCCATGGAAGCTTCTCATCTCAAATATGTTTCTTGACGATGGCCATTCTTTGATTGCTCTCACCTTTTCTGGATCCATATTCAATATATTTGAAGAGATCACAAAACCCAAATAAATGAGTTATGTCTTCATAAAAGAGGAATTCTTCAGATTTATCAACAACTTCTCCTGATGCAGTCTTCTCATCACTAATGTCAGATGTCAAATGCTCTTCTTCAGTTTTACTGAAGACCAATATATCATCTAGATATAAAATCACAAACTTACCAATGAAATATTTCAATACCTCATTCATCAATCTCATAAAAGTACTTGGGGCATTTGTCAATCCAAATGGCATAACAATCCACTCATACAACCCCTCATTTGTCTTGAAGGTTGTTTTACACTCATCACCTTCTCTCATCCTTATCTAGTGATATCCACTTTTCAAATATATATTTGAAAAAAAAATTGCTCCATTTAAACAATCCATTAAGTTATCCAGCCTTGGAAAAGGAAATCTGTAACTAATGGGGATCTTGTTTATGGATCTTGAGTCTATGCATATTCTCCATCCTCCACCCTTCTTCGGGCTCAACATAGTTGGTATTGCGCATGGACTCAAGTTTTCTCTAACCAAACCTTTGTCTAATAAATCCTGGACTTGTCTCTTTACTTCCTCATTTTCTTGAGGTGTCAATCTGTATGTTTCTTTGTTTAGCATACTTTCTCCTAGTATTAGATCAATGTGATGGATGATACTTCTAATGGGTGGCAATGAATAAGGTAACTCATCCACTACTATGTCAGCAAAATTCTCTAACATCTCCTAAACTTCTTTAGGCAAATCATTCATAGAATTACTTGTAAGGAAAAAGTTGGGTTTCCTCACCAAAACAAATTACATCTTTTGTTCCTTCTTAAATTCACTTAGGAGTTCCTTCCCACTCATGAGAAGTATACTTGTGTTGGCTTCTTCCTTTACTTTCTTCTCCTCTATTGGCAACAACATGTGTGTCCTACCATTCTTCTCCAAAGTATAAGTAGTTTTTATCCCATCATGGATGACATTCCTGTCAAACTGTCATGGTCTTCCCAACAAAACATGGCATACATCCATGGGAATCACATCACATACAATCTCATCTCTGTATCCTCCTATTTTAAATTCAACGAGGCATTGTTTAGTTACCATTACCTGGTGTCCTTTCTGCAACCATGAGACTTTATATGGCTTTGGATGTGCAGTTGTCTCCAGCTCCAATTTCTCCACCATCTCTGTGGATACTAAATTATCAGTGCTCCCATTGTCAATTATCACTTTGCATACCCTATCCTTAGTATTGCAAGCAGTCCTGAATAAATTGTTCCTCTACACTGGCTTTTCAACCTTTGGCTCTGGCTTCAAGAGAACCTTCTTCAACATCATACATATTCCATCTTTTGCGCCTTCTACTTCAACATTCAGCTTCTGCTCTTTCAAAATGTGAGCTTCACCTCCTTCTTTCTTTTTCTCAGGACATTTCCAAGACATGTGTCATGTATTTCCACATGCATAACACCTTACCTCTCCTCCTCTGCCTCTTCCTCTTCCTCGAGGAAAAGAATTTATTCCACCAGATTGTCTCCCTTGGGAACTTCCTCCTCTTTCTGAGTGACTATGTGGTTTTTCATCCTCACCCTTGGGCTTCTGTGCCTTATCACGGACAATTCCCTTTCCTTTGTTTGGACTTCTTCCTTTGCTTCAATAGGTTTTTTTTCTGGCCAACTTCTCCTCTTCCTTTAGTGCAATCTGATAAGAATCCTCCATTGTCCTCACTGTCATCATGCTGATTGGATCCTGGATCTCATACCTCATGCCATTTATATACCTGACAACGTTTTCATCATATTTCTCCCTCTGTCCAGTCCTGATGTTCATCTTGTAAAACTCCTTTGTGTACTCTTTCACTGTCATTCCCTTTTGTCTCAAGTTCTGCAATTTCTTGAACAAATTTATCTGATAATATTTGGGTATAAACTAAGCCTTCATCTTGGCTACCATTCTATCCCAAATCTTAATTTTTTACTTACCTTTGCTTCTTCTGTCAGCCTACAATTCATCCCACCATAGCGTTGCATGTCCTTTTAATATGGTGACGGCATGTATCACCTTCTTTTCCTCATCGACGTCTTCATAGTCGAAATAATTATCCATTGCTCGTATCCAATCAAGCAGCTCTTCGACATCTAAATTTCCTTCATACATTGGGATTTCTATCTTTTCTCTAGCTACCAATTTAACAACCTCTCTTATCAAGCATTCCTCGGCATCATCTTCCCCTGCAGCGTCTTCAACTTATATTTCTTCTATTTATGCATCACTGACGTCTCCAGCATTAGGTGCTCTCCTTTGCTCTGTCTCCATTGCATCCAACCTTGCACGGAGTTCTCTCATTTCTCTTTCGAAAGCTCAATTTGCTACAGGTGGTTCTACGCATCTCCTAGGTGGAATTTGTTGGTTGTGGAGCCTGATTATCTTCCTGATTTACAGGTCTTTTACTTTCATTCGTGCTTATACCCCATGAAGTATTTACACCCCAGATGTATGTACACTCTTCCACACGGGGGAGTGCAGAGGGGGGGTACCCCCTCTGCGGGGTCCGGGGGGGCTATCCCCTTAACTGGGGGGTCTGGGGGCAAGCGGGCCCCCAGCGGGGGTTCAGGGGCAACATCCCCCGATGGGGGTTTGGGGGTGAAGCCCCTGAAGAAAAATTTTCCTTGTAAAAGTATATTGTAATTTCATTATAAATCTGGACAGTTCATTATAAGCTCGCAGATCTAACGATAGAGATTATGTTAGGGTTTTTTTCCCTAGAAGGAAACCCTCTTTTATGAGGGAAATGTATTGCGGCTATGTATGTTGGCGAGTATTGTATTCTGAGAGAGGATACTATGAGAGAAAGAAGAGGAAGTTACAGCAGGTTTTTCTGTAGGTTGTATCCCTTCATTTGCTGGATAATAATAAAGAAAGGACCTTGCAATTTCTTTGGTGGATGTAGCCCACACTGGGTGAACCACATAAATCTGTGTCTCTCTTGTATTTTGTATCTTCTGTTTTTTGTTTCCACATTTGTTTTATTTTATTTCTCCGCGGTCCTGTTTTTCTAACAGAATTGTGATGACATTTTCTCACTATCTCTTTTGTCTACGATCTACAGACAAATTTTACACTCTGATATTAATTTTTGCAAACCCCCCTCGTCTCCTTGAGGCTGTGTGACCTCCTATTCAAGGATATTTAAGCACTCGAGCTGGATTAGCTCCTACAGACCTTGCTGGCCCCAAATTGAATTAAAACATAGGTCCTTTTATCACCTTAGGCATAGGTCATATGGCACCCACGAGCCCCTTCCTAAGCGCATTTCTAATTTTCAAATCCAGGCGCTATCTCTTTTCCACTCGCCCTTCTCCACATGTGACTTCAGGCTATGACCCAGGGCTCAATCTCCTGAGTGCTTTGTAACTTCGGGCTTCGACCATTTTGAATACAACTTACTCCTTTCCTCGCGAATTCTAAACTGACGAAACTACCCCGAACCAAGTCTATGGTTTGCGCCTCCTCCAACAACCGACGGTGGTGATTTACTTCGACGTTTCGAGCTTCGGTCATTCAGGAGTTCTGAACGTTCCAACACCCCTTCTCCCTGGAGTGACCTTTATCTGGAGCTTCATATCAAGAACCACGTTCTCTTCTTGATCCAACGGTCCAGATCTATTTCGTCCTTCGCGACTTCGCGAAGACTTCCTTTTTCTCCATGCAAATTCTTCGAATCTCTTTTCCCTGAACTCTCGAATCTACTGCCACGTATCTGCCTTCAAATTGATGGCTAGGATCTGTTCGCAGTTTTGGACTTCAACATTTTTCACCCTTCTACAATCTAAATCCTCTGAATTGTGAATTTTCGAAGGAAATCACAGTTAACCACCATGCAACTTATCTCAGATCTAACAATCTAAAATGACTCCGCTTCTCCAGAACGGATCTTGACTGATCCACTTGCAAATGATTAAAAACTCGTCCTTCTTGAAGGATTTCTCGTGCCCAATTTTTGGAACTTGTCCTTTCTTAGAGATTTGGACTCTTTCTTAGTCGAATTTTGGATCTGTGCACACCTTGCAATAGATCTTCACACACACTTCTGTGAGTAATTTCTTGAACTGCTCCTCTTGAGCTTCTGAGTCAAAAGACTGTGTCAACTCACTCCATGCAGACATTTTGCACACTCTGCACATGAATCTTTGAGTTATCTCTTCTGAACTTGGAGCCAAACTAGGCTCTGTCAATGCACTCCTTACAGATGATATGCACTCCTTGTGTAGGCTTATGGAAGATAAACAAGTGAAACTTATCTAATGTTTCACATATTCATACATTCAACAGGGTAACTCATGAATTTATCAGTGTAATTCATGCATGTATGATCACATAGAATAACAAAGAACATATTGTAAACATAAATCCTACCATTCACTCAGATAGACAAGAAATAGTGACACATGCATTTGGGTCAATATTTCTTTGTTATATTCATTCAAATGTAAATGGATACAACTATGATAAACAACAACGACGAAATTCAACAATGACTAAATCACAACAATCTCCTACTAATTTACAGCAGCCTCATTTGGGAATACAACACCTCTAATTACACCAGAGGGCTCCTAATGTTCCATCCAACTACCTATCTTATCGAAGTAAATCTAACAACTACTTAAGCTCTGTTACATTAAAGTCTCAGAGAAAAAACTTCCAAATCTTACGCGATCGTTCAGCTTCCAAACATTTAGATCTTCTTTAATTTTCAATCCATTCAAAAATGATTTACAAGAAACGTCAGCTTTTAATTTTCCAAAAATAACTCAAAAGGCATGCTAGGGCATTGAGATGTCTCTCCACGTGTGCTTTGCTGACGATGCTCCTGCATCACTACACTTATAAAAATAGTTCGATCTCATTACAATATTCAGCATGCAATGGTTAGATAAGGGTATTCAAACTTCATGTTGCAAATGTTGCATATTATATGGAGTATCGAGCTCATAACATACCATAACATACACAAGCTACATTGCAAGGGTGGTGACGATGTTTATATTGGAAAAATTTTAAATCTTTTCGATGCATATGGTATATTTGCAAGTGTTGAGGTATGGTGATTAATTGCACAGTGGATACCTAAAGCTCAATGTTGTTTCCAACTGGTATGATTTGATATACTTATTAATGATATTATGCATGACATGTCCCAAGCCATCAATTGAGTAGTTTCCATTTAATAACAATTGACATATCATATGAAATGGTACTTCTTTGTCATCCCTTCTCGTTTGATGATTGGTTTCCTTATTGGTTAATTGGAAAGTATAATTTGGCGTGGTTATGGTTGGTGGTTGGCATAATGTAAGATTCATTCTGCATTCAATGTGCAAGGACGTGGGCTTTAATACCCTTGTCCCGCATCTAGGTTTACCACCTTTTCACCTTCTTTTGGATTTCCATTGTTCTGTTGGAGTTTTTGCTAATTCGTGGTCTTGTTCTAGAGCCCAACCTTGGTAGTTTTGGCAACTATTGCACTGGCTTCTCAGTGAAATTTGAAGCGCTTGAGAAAGGTATATTTTCTTTAGCTCACTTTTCATCAAACGCATGATTATTTTGCAATAATGATTTCAAATATGGCTTTGTTTGGGTTGGCTATCTGATTATGCTCTTTTCATTCTCAAATGAGTCCTAAATACTTCCCTCTGCAAGATTGTTTAGCTCAATTCTTCATATACACACTTCGTGTATTATGACTTTGGTTGAAAATAGTTTTGTTAAATCTAAGTTTTATTTTGGCTATTCATTTCAAACCTAGTAGACCTTAGCTTTAGTTTTTTAAATGTTTGAGCTACCCCTTTTGTCTGGACCATCTTTCTTCTAGTATCCATATTTTATTTCTTGCTAGTTGTCCTTCTTATGAAGCCAACATTTTTCTATATCATCCTAGGAAACAATTTTAGTTTTAAAAAGGGTTTTTACTTTGCATGCTAAAACATTGGAGTTATAAGGAAAAACATTACCATTTTTGTCAGATGTGATAGCATTAAACTAAGAACTTTTGACCTGTATAGATAGAGGGTTTTGATATTGCAACTTTGTTTTGGTCGTATCATTTTCTATATGAAATATCAGTGGCTTTTGTTTGCTATATTTTCAAACTTTATATTTGTAAACCTTGCATGCAATTTTGTGATAAAGTTTTCATGCCTGGACTCGAACATTGGTTTCAAAAAATCTTTATTTAACAGACTTCAGATTTTTCATTTCAATCCATTGACATTATAGCACATTGATAGCTTGAGTTATAATGTTGTATGTGGCTAGCTTTGATGATATGAAAATCCTTAGATACTAATTTTAATCTTTAAAAACCCATTTTAGCATCTAACTTGATTCAGAATAATTCTTGATCGTATTGAGGTGATTTGCATAAAAATGATGATGTGCTTATTATCCAAAATCTCATAAAATTATTATTAACTTGAATAATTATGAGACAAAACTGCAGAAAATAAAAGAACTCAAATCATACAATATTTATGATAGAATTTACTACATCTCTGAGATTCCTTTCTGAGATTCCTTTAAACCAATAAGACTGCTCATAATCTCAAAATGTCAAATTACATTTCAATATGGACTTAAAATCCAATTTTAAGGTCTCTCTTCATCTCCACTTCTCAAAATCAAATATAGTGTTTACCATTTAATTCCTTGCAAAATTCTGAGAAAAATGAGTATAAAGTCAACCATATGTTGAACTGGCTTAATTTTACCCTTTTTACATGTCAAATGATGCATTATGGTGATCTTTAACAAAAAATTGGACTAAGACTTTCATAGACAACATCTTAGCATAAAATAACATCACCATTGTAGTCCTCTAAATAAAACAAGAAAAATGAGGATAAACATGACTATGTTTGAACAAAATACCTCATGGCATGCAAATCTATGCAACACCAAAACTTAAGCAATATTTGGCATGCAAATATATGCATTTTTCGTACTTTACCTCCTCCTTAGTATTTTTTCCTCCTCGATATGTATGTATGCCTTAGATTGTGTGAAAACCTCGGTCTATGTGCCCATTAAATATACCGCGAGCCCTAACTTTTGATCGAAATTGTGGGCAACTTAATTATTATTTTTGCGGAATCCTGTAACATAAGGCACCAATGGCGCATTGGTTAAAACATTTTTTATATATGGAGGAGCTCGTGGGTTCAATCCACTGTGATCTGCTCCTTTGTTAGGACTTTGATTTAAACGATACATTAAATAGTATGTTGGTTGATATGTTATTCGTGGCATATAGTTTAAATACCCTCACGGGATATGACACACTATCACATTGCAATGCATATGACATGGGTCGAGGGCTTATCCCTCAGCCCTTTTTTCGCCTATTACAACTATTATACAACTTTAAATATAATATGTGCCCCATACGGTTAAGAATCAATGCGATGGAATAATAGAAAAGGTTGTTTGGTAAGGTTATGGGAGGTCATGGGTTCGACCCTTGTCAACCCCTATATTTTTTATAAATATTAACCATACAAGGCCAATGAGAGACTACCATGTGTCAATATATAATTGGTGCCAACTTATCTATACGATATGCTTTGTCACCTACCCAGTTAGTCGTATGGTGTGCCATGTGGCACTCCATGGTGTTTCCACATTAACACTATATGAATGTATGGTCATGACATGTGTCACCCTTCTAGTGGTGACACGTGTCACCTTGATGTTTTGACTTTGGCTTTTGCTATGTTTGACTTGAACTTTGACCAATCATAACTTTTGCATACGAACTTCTTTTGAGGCAATTTTTGCGTCATTGGAAAGCTACTGCCAAGCTCTACGTAATGAAGTAGTTTTCAAGAGAATTTGAGATAGTTAAATTTTGATCTTTTTTGGATCCTCTTAGACCTTTGTGAGCATTCTGGATCCTCCTAAATCTTTGTGAGAATTCCTAGATCCTCCTGTATCACACCTTTCCACTAAATAACTTTTGGTACTACAAAAGTATGAATATTAAAATAAATTAGCGATGATAACTCTTACTCTCTCTTCCACCTTACTGAAATGATATTATCTAGTAACTTAGTGATGGTGAAGCTTCTTCACTCTTCCACCTTGCTGAATATTCTAGGACTAAACTTTCATTTTGGATCTTGGATATTGGATACTATATCAATGTAATTCTATATGCTTCTTTGAAATATGTCTCTGGCTCTAGCTCTTTGGCATCTAGCACTATTTCAAATCTAGTTCTAGTTATGGCTCATAGATTCCTTCACAAAAAAATATGCTCATCAAATCTCTATAATATTTGAATATAAATCGTGTACTCAACATCCACTCCCATATCCTTCTCTGCTGAAGATAGTCTATCTCATCCAACCATGAAAAAAATTTGAATGTTGATCTATGTCTTATTGTTCCTATACTACTAGTGTATCTATAGGATTCTTTGAATGAATTCCCTGTCCATTTCCTCTCTCTTTCCCTGAATGTAACTCAAAATATATTCTTTGTATACATTTGTATTGTTTAACTTGCTTCTTCTCAAGGTATACATATACATGAACATGACACAATATCTTGGGGATATTAGGGTTGTTGACTAATCCAGGTCATCGGGTTGGAGTTTTGGATGTCGTTGGCTCCTATATGTATATTGTATTGTAAACAATGTATTATGATGAATGAATATAAAATATGTTGGTTTTCCCGATTTGGGTTTCTAGGGGAAAAATCTTTGTGTAATGTTTGTATTTTCCATTGTATCTTTTCTGTTCTTTTACTGAAAATATGTTTGCAGTAAATATTGTACAAGGTTAAAATCTACATCTGGTATCAGAGCTTTTTTGGTTTCAAGGGGACACCTTTGTGGTCAAGGGTTTGTCTCGGGACTGTGATAAGCCTTGTTACACTGGGAAATTATCCAGGATGTGAAAACTCAATTTTCTTCTAAATTTGACATGAAGGATCTTGGTGCTTCAAATTTCATTTTGGGCATGGAAATTAAAAGAGATCGGAAAAAGAGGAAAGTCTAGTTAAATCAGAGAAAATATGTTGAGACAATATTGCAGAGGTTTAATATGAAGGAATGTAAACCAGTCAAGGTTCCTATTCATGTTGGTGTAAAGTTATCTATAAATCAGTGTCCCAAGACACATGAAGAGGACAAGGACATGTCTCATGTTCTATATGCGAGTGCAGTTGGCAGTTTGATGTATGCAATAGTTTGTACTAGACCAGACATTGCACATGAAGTGGGAGTTTTGAGCAAGTATATGTCAAAACCAGGGAAGGATCATTTGACAACAGTAAAAAGGGTTTTCAGGTATTTGAGTGGCACTGCTAGCTATGGATTTTGCTATGCAGGAAGACCGAGATTGGACAGAGTGGTGGATATACATGGATTTGTGGATGCAGACTAAGATGGAGTTCTGGATCGTAGGAGATATACAAGTGGGTATGTGTTTAACCTGTTTAGAGGAGCAATAAGTTGGATGAGAAAAAGAGAGGTTGTAGTGGCACTTTCAACTACAGAAGCTGAATACATGGGAGCCACTCATGCAAGTAAGGAAGTAGTATGGTTACAAATATTGTGTTCAGGTATTGGGTTGGTACAACAAGATGTAAGGATAGAGTGTGACAGTCAGAGTGCAATTTTTATGGCGAAGAACCCAACTTATCATTCAAAGACAACGCATATTAATATTCAATATCACTTTGTGAGAGACATGATTGAAGAAAAGAAAGTATTGTTGATGAAGTTGGATACTTTGAAGAATGTTGCAGACTCATTAATAAAATATGTGAGCACTGAGAAGTTCTCTTGGTGTAGAGGATCCATGGGCATTGTTGCTCTAGATTGTTGACTATGTAACCATGTAACCCCCTGTATGCAAAGAAAACAACAAGTGGGAGAATGTTGGGTATGTGTTATATTCTTTGCATGAGAAGCAGACTATTTTCATTTCCCTGGGAGCGCAAGGGAATTAGGGGGTAGCACACCCGAAAAAAAAATTATGCCTCGGGAAACATGTCACATATTTGGGTGGTTTTTCGGCACATGGTTTTTTGTTGAAGGTTTTCTATTTCCTGTTAAGGAATTAGGGTTGTTGACTAATCCAGGTCATTGGGTTAGGGTTTTTGTATGTCATTGGCTCCTATATGTATATTGTATTGTAAACAATGTATTATGATGAATGAATATAGAATATGTCGGTTTTCCCGGTTTGGGTTTCCAGGGGAAAAATCTCTGTGTAATGTTTGTATTTTCCATTGTATCTTTTATGTTATTTTACTGAAAATTTGTTTGCATTAAATATTTTACAAGGTTAAAATCTACATATACATCTTATCTCTTTATAAAGAAGATTATTTCTCCTTTATCAGCTCTAGTAAGATTTTCATTACTTCAATACTCTTCCTGCTTTTGATATACATGTTGCAACTTCCTGTATCCTTCTATTCCTTCACCTTCGGTTCTTCAGAATAAGAATTTTAACTTAGACAATTTCGATCCATATATAGTCCCCAGATGATAACAAGACAATACAATTGTCTACACTATTGTCGAAAAGCTTAGAAATATTTATAATATCTCTCTCACTCCTATAACAAAGTGGCTATATAGAAACCCTTTACAATTTTCCTCTCACTTTAAACAATATACAAGGTGGTTGTATATAAATCCTTTACAAAATTCCTCTAACTCTTAACAATATACAAGGTGGCTATATAGAAATTTTAAAGAATTCTTCTCACTCTTACAATCTACCATGACTAGATTTCAATCCTTCTAATACAAAAATAGAAATAGACTTAGAATGCATCTACATATGCATATAAACTTGCATTTTACGAATATACATATTTAAAATGAAATATTTTATGATGGATGGTTTATTCATGGACTCATCCTTCCCTTAGTACTTGAGGGAGTCTCGCAACTTCCTATCTCTGAAATTGAATCCGACACATAATTCAAGAAACCATTAGACCAAATTATAGGTCTTCTCATTAACCTATATAACCTCTCCTTGCGAACACCTAGAACTATTGTTGCGTCTTCAGTAGCTTCTCTTGAATACACAAGAACCTGTCCATTCTAGAATGCGACTGCATATCCTTCATATTCAAAAGAGACCACTAAGAGTAGGTTTACTTTCAAATATGGAAAATATAACATATGTTCTCTTCCCAGAAATCTTCTCAACTCAAGATAGAATATTGCATATCCAAACTCTTTTATTGATTGTATGGTGTTAGTTCCAAATCCTATGTAGCAATCTGTGTTGATCTATGAGAAATTTAAGAATATTAATCTCATCCTGGTCATGTGGCGAGATGAGCCACTATCCATGAACCATACCTCGATGTATTCATATGTCACTATGTTAAGACCAACCATTAGGAAGTATTCTTTCTTGCAATTGTCTTTACATATTTTCGGTTCTTCTTCGGACATAAGTGTGAACAAAATGTCCAAAACTTCTCGATCCGATGTCCACTCTTACCAAAATATGAGCAGAGTGTCATGTTTCCATCTTGGAACCACGATCCCTTCTTGTCATTCCCCCTTTTCCTTTCCTTTGAGAAATGACCTTTACCTTTAGCCTTCTTCTTGGATAGATTTTCCTGCACAGACTGTCTTCTTTGAAATTCTCCATATTATGGTTACTAGTTCCACATAAAGCACATGGATACATAGACCATATATTCTTATCAATTTTACCAGGGGGAAATGTCTTCATTCCCTCTTTAGAATGCACATTTTTTCCTGGAGATGTATTACATATGTTACCTTTCCTTGGGATGGAAGGTAAGACTAACTATTTATGAAGAACATCTTCATCTGAAGTTATCCTTATTTTAACCGTCCTTTATCATTCTCCATATTTACGGAAAAACAATAATGTGAAGAATCATCTTTCTTGATGATGCCTTTTCAAGGAGATAGTTTCTCTTGCATCATAGACTTCTCATTCTCTACTTGCCTATCTTCATGGAATGGTGTTGATGGTGCCAATACTTGATCCTATCCTGCAACTTCCTTTCCAACTCATGAAAAATACTTCTATGGAATTCCTCATGACATATCAGTCGATCTTGCAACTTCTGCTTCTCCTCCTCAAGAATTTGCAGTTGCATAATTAATTATGAATTCTTCTTCTGAATCTTTCGATTAATTCTCTTCTGTAGCCTTAACTTTATGAGAGATTTATTCATTTTGTACTCTTAACAAGAGTCTTCAAAAACTTCGCTAAATTGAGTCTTGGACCTCGTTACATCAACTTGAGTCAAACTATCTCTGAGTTACATTACAATGCATATGACATGGGTCGAGGGCTTGTCCCTTGGCCCTTTTTTCACTCGTTACAACTATTATACAACTTTAAATATAATATGTGCCCCATAGGTTAAGAATCAATGTGATGGCGTAATGGAAAATGTTTCTTGGTAAGGTTATGGGAGGTCATGGGTTCAACCTCTGTCAACCCCTATATGTTTGATAAACAATAACCATACAAGATCAATGAGAGACTGCCACATGTCAATATATAATTGGTGCCAACTCATCTATACGATTTGCTTTTTCACCTACCCATTCTGTCGTACGATGTGTCATGTGGTGCTCCATGATGTTGCCACGTCAGCATTGTATGGATGTATGGTCATGCCACGTGTCACCCTTCTAATGGTGACACATGTCACCATGAGTTTTGACTTTGAATTTTTCCATGTTTGACTTGAACTTTGACCAATCATAAATTTTTCATACGAACTCTATTTGAGGCATTTTTTACACTGTGGGAAAGCTATCACCGAGATCTACACAATGAAGTAGTTTTGGGAACCATTTGAGATGGTTAAATTTTGAGCTTTTTTGGATCCTCCTAGACCTCTATGAGTGTTCTGGATCCTCCTACACCTCTATGAGAATTATGGATCCTCTTATACCTCTGTAAGCGTTCCTAGATCCTCCTAGATCATTCAATGTTGGTTCCATTGCTCTAAATTTCGATGTCGCAACTTGAATATTGTTAACACATATGTATGTTAACATGGTCATATTAAAAGTTGAATTGAATGGATAACCAGATTTGAATCCTCTTTAAATGTGAGATATTTATACACAAATTTAAAAACCCTTACACTAGAAATAGGGTATGAGAAATATGAAATTTTATAAGTTTGATTTTGAAAAATTATTTTTGAAGCAACAGAGTTGTTCACCTATGTATTTTTGTTTATACACTGAATTATTTTGGTCATACAAAATTGGGTTGATTACAATATCAATGATTTTGGAAGATTGAAAGATGGTTTTGAAACATTAGAATTATATGGAGTTTTGTTTTCATATTGTTATAAGTTTATAAAACGCATGTTGGATAAATTAAAATCTTTTTGTTGCTAGTTTATATGACAAGCTAAAACTGTGACAGTTGATCACGTGACGAGATATATGTCAAGTTATTACTTATCCATTTCAAAAATTGTTGGAGTTAACTGTTCAAATGGTAGCATAGTTTGGACATTGATTTTTGGGCATGATGATGTTAATATTACACATGCATTGGAATCGAGAGTATTTGTATATGGAAAAGGCTACAATTTTAAAGGAATAAGAAATATTTTATACACAAGACCAAATCTATGATTAGTTCGTTTTCCATATAGTATTCCCTAAATCCCAAAATCATGTATCATTTGAATTTCAATATTCTCTCCCCTGTGGTATAAATTAAAAATTGTTTTCAATTTAAGAGAAAGGATTGTTGACAGTTTGGTATAAGTATTTTTCAAGCGCATGAGGGATATACACAAGCTATCATATGTAATATTAGATATTGTATTGGAAAAGATACAATTTTCAAGTGTTTATCTCTGTCAAAATTGGAAGTTGAATCATGATAACTCTTTTATAAAGTACAATTACAAAATTGTATACTCATCATTCAAGTACAATCCAAGGATGACAAAAAATTATGAGTGATCAAGAAGGTTATGATTTTTGCTAATTTTATTTATTTCTAGGGCCATTTCCTTCATACTTCTACTTTACATAGATTGTTCCTAAATTCCTAATATCATGTTTCACTTTAAATTCATGTTCTTCCCTCTATTATATAATTAAATTTAAGAAGGATGAATAATGGGCATACTAGCAGACCAAGTGAATAATACTTGACATGACATATGTGTCATTATTATTGATCAAAATTGAGAATAAATACTAAAATATTGGTTCAATATTGATTACCAGTAGGTTGTGATTATGAACATGTACCTCTCTTTTTCTCATGATTTATTTTCCCTTTACGCTCACTACAAATCCATTTGACCTTTTCCCTATTTTCATTATATTTCCCATGTTCATATGATGAATGTCAATATGTCAAGGAAGGAGTGATATGCAATTTGGAAAATGTTTTAATGCAAAGTGGTTGTTTGGTTTTTCGTTCCCTTTCCCTCACTTTTCTCTGGATGTTTGCATGTTTGATTGTTGATTGAGTCAGAGCCACACTTTAAAATTATGTCAAATGAAAAATTATGTTTGATGACTTATTTTCTATTGTATGCATAGTCTAATATAGTATTCATGTTTAATAGATGATATTTTTCAACGAGGGTAGAATCATATCTAACAAAGATAACAGGGTAAAAAAAGGAAATTGGAACATAGGAAAACAAGTTATTTGGCCTAGGGGAAGAAACAAGAGACTTACATTTTTTGTTCATCTTGATGAATATTCTGAGGAGTTTAACCAACTCCTACAAATTTTCCTACTTGATATTGCAGGTAAAGGGTATTCTAATCCTCCTCCACCACCTGTCAGACCCCCATTACGACCTCATCCTCGCATCATCGAAATTCCTATAGCTCCACATTTATTTATGCAGCTTGAACCTCCAGCTAATGATGGTTGGAATGGTGTTGCTCCTAATCCTCAACCTCATCTCACTAGTTGGTCCACAACGTCATTTCCTTTGCCTCCAAATCTTCCTCTTAAGTAGATTGTTCAACCTTCTATCTCTATAGCCTTCCATGCACTTCCAAAGAAGTATAAATCTATTGATTCATAAATAAGCAAAGGAAAGAAACCTGCCCATTCACTCAGCTCTTATCCATATAGAGGTTCTCCTCACGTTTTTACTTCACACTCTATTCCCCCAAGGTTTGAGCCTAATAATATCACCTTTGGTGATATGCACCCTCAAGCATAAACAAATGAAGACAAGAAGTCTTCCAAGGTAGATTTGCAGACACACAAGGTGGCTTCATTTCAGGACAATGAATAGAGGAGGACAACCTCCCACAAAAAATATGACTTTTAATTTTATTTTGTAATGACTTTATGTGGCAATTTATTGATGGACATACTTGCACTTTTACTTTTGGACATCAGACAATATTTTTGATATATTTCAATTCATTTTTTGTAGTTACAAGTGTATTTATGGAATTTTTATTTATTGGAGATGTTGGATGTGCATTTATTTTATGGATGTTATGCATATTTGGATTATGGAGGTACAAGGGGATATTTTGAGATTAAATTATAAATATACTTAGGGGGTCCTCACCTATTAGTTATTATTCATAAAAAAAAAAACCTTATTATAATTATTTATTAAAAAACTTTTCCCACTTAACTAAAAGGACTTGATGGAGGGACAAGCAAGAGATAATAGAGAGGAAAAATTCTAATAAGGTTTTCGCTTGCTATGAAGTGAGATTAGATCATATTCCATTCATTTTTGAATTACTTAAGAGATGAAGTCTTCTTGTTGACAACAAGGTTTTACTGATGGTGGTAATAAGAAGGAATAAGAAGCATAGTTTGTTGACATGCTTTAGAAGGTCAATGATTTGTTTTGATGGTATTTTAATTATTATTTGATTTCTAAATTAGTTTTCAGCGTTGATTAGGATTATTTTGCAAAGTCAAGACAATTTCAAATTTGTGGCTTATTGATCCAGATTTTCAAGTCTTTGTCTTTTCTTAGAATACACCAATGGTCTATGTATGATGTAACATTCCACCTTACACTTCTAAGTCTTACTTTGGTCCTTACCCATGAAGGGGTATGAAAAGAAATATTTTGGCCATAATTCATAATTGAATTAATAAAATCATTGTTGGTTTTTGGTCTCAGTATGTTGTCTCAAATTTGTTTCTTGTTTGTTTCTTAAATCTGTTATAAATTCCTATTACAAGCATTTATTTATTTTATTTGATAAAACACAAACATATTAAACAACATTAGTCCTAAATACACATTGTTTGAGG
Source organism: Picea engelmannii (assembly GCA_009831015.1). NCBI lineage: Eukaryota > Viridiplantae > Streptophyta > Pinopsida > Pinales > Pinaceae > Picea > Picea engelmannii. The sequence goes on along the minus strand of ML781167.1, from coordinate 174,840 downwards.
ACTAATTGATATTTTTTTAAGGCTATAAACCTAGGGTGATAATCCTTCCTATCTTTCCTTCCAACAAGATTCGAAAATATTGGTATTAGGATTTCCATTCCTTTTCATCAACATAAGTGTGATGTGTCTTCCATGCTACACTACACCATTCACCTTTGTCTATATTTTAGTACTTCCTACATGTTGAAGCAATGAATAATCATTAGACTTTACATAAATCAATTTCATAACATGCATTCTTGGCAAAACAAAGGTTTTCCTAAATAGTCAAGTGGTCTCGGTGACCCATTCAATCCTAGAGTTTGAACTATTCTCTAATTCCACTCTATGACACACCTAAACCCCTAATCCCACTTAGGTTGGTGGGATATTTGGTTTTCCACTCCTTGCCAATGTAAGTATTCAATGCATCAATGCTTAAGTGAAGAATTCTATTATCGCAAAATTTACTCTACTAACTCTTACAAATTTACAATGAATTCCCTCAACAGAGTTTGCTAAGGTGACTAGGGACCTAGATTCCCTCAATCAGATGGTCATAATTACCTCTCATCATCATATCAATGAGTTGTGCCTATTCAGACTCATCCTTGTCAGAATACCCATTCACCAAGGTCAGAATCCTATTCGATGGTGTCTTTCTGACGAATCGCTCTCAAGGATCCAATGGTCCTCGGGCTTGAAAATTCAATGACCTTGATTTCATCGGTTCATTTACTTACTCGGTAGCTACTATTCACTCTGATTCTCATTTCCCTTGCTAAAAAATGGGGCCCATGGATTGTATGGCTAAGATTAAATATTTCTCATGCATCGATCAATGGTCAATTTTCGTACTCAAGGTATATTTCCATTGGGGTGCATCCACTCTGGTGTCTCAAACCACTCTGACCGACTCACTCTGACCACACATGCTTCAATGGATCTGATGATCCTCATTGGTTGCATCTAAAAATATAGGTTCATTTGATGGTTACAAACACACTATAGTTAAGGTTCCTAATGTCAATATCCTTGGATATGACTATGCTATATCCAATGGATGATATCTCGTAGGATTTCTCTTGATAGATCGAGATTCCTTGGACTTCTAAGTCCTTGGAATCCTATCTCATTCCTCCTTCCAGACCTCCAATAGCCCTTCTTCTGGCATACTCATAACTAGATCCAATAGTCCAGAAATCATCAATGCCACTCTTCAAGAGATCAATGGTACTCATTGAATCAGAGTATCCCTCAACAAAGTCCCAATACAATCTCATGTCTGGTCACTATGACTACCACATATTCTTACCAACGATCTATATTTACTCATTACACTGAATCAATAGCTGCGAGCCACCTCAACTTAAAAAATTATTTTTCTTCAAGGTAATAGTCTAAATCATGACTCAACCAATTCAGGGTTCCTTTCTCTTATAAGGTTCTACCAGACTCTCCAGAGTTTGTAATTCCACTCTTAAACTAACTAAGGAATTCTCACTTCAACGATATTGAATATTTGCATATCTTGCAAGATTTCCACTTAAGGAAGGTGGTTTTCACAGGGCTCAAGGTTTCTTAACCTATACAGAGGCCTCCCAGACATTAGGGAACTCCTATCATCTTCTAGATGAATATCTGGTCCATATATTGCAAACTTTCCTCTCAAGACTTGCAATATTCTCAGGGATACATGCTACCCATACATTGCTTACTTAGTTTTCATTATTCCATCAAGTTAATCAATGGAAACAATTACACATAACACATTTTACTAAGGAATTATACCATCCCATAGATATATTCACATATATTTACATTTTCCAAATTAAACCATAAATCAATAGGTTTACATTATTAAATTTGCATCAAACATCTTGAGTTAAAAACACTTATCTGTTTAGGGAATATCACATCCAAATAACTGAGGGATGACGCCTTTGCTCCTAACTTTAGGCTATGTTGCAGAGTGCCTTCCTACAACATGCCACCCCCATGCCAAACCATGATACCATAGGGGGATTAATTCAGTTGGTTCTTCATATTTCAAATGATCCAGGAAGGTTACTCTCCTTCCCTCCACTAGAAACAATAGAAGTTTCCCTCTTCCCAATGAGCTTATCACCTTCACAGATTTAATAGGTACCTTCCCTACTATATTTCCTCTATACAAGGGAGTCCCTTCTCCGCTACACAGTCCCTTGGTGACCTCCCCTTATCGGTGTTGGTTTCTTTCTAGTAAGTATCAAGTTATAGCCCTCTATTTCTCTGGTCTAGATCTGGGTCTTCTTTATTACAAGGTGATCATTAATATTTTGGACAAGCTTTCTATTTTATTCAAGAATGTCTTTCTAATTTATTCTATATCTTATATTTGTGCTAGTGGATACCTTTATTCGGCGCACCATCTTCTTCTGAGTTTGCAACTCACTCAATCTTCCAAAGTCTTCTATTTTATCTAGTTTTTTTTCCTCAGATCGACTCTACCCACAGATTGATCTGCTTGCTCATTCACTATTGTGAATTGTGGCTATTTTATTCAGTTTGATTGTCTCTCTCTCTCCGCTCTATGTGAATGTTTCTCTCTTCTTCATGCATATCAGGTATTTGGTTGATGTTTTCCACCTTTGGTCTCTTCTTCCATGCAATCCTTAGGATTCCCATGGCTTCTATCAAATGAGACTTCTATTCAGGGATCCAAATTTGAAACGGAAATCCAAGGTATGTCCTTCTATCAAGTTTTTCATTCGACCCTTGCCTCTTCAAGAGATTAGTTTTGTTAGCAGTATCAATTCCTTCAACCACCAATCTTTCTTTTCCATAACTGGTCACATGGTATAAGAATTTTAGGTATGTTGATAGGTGATGTATTAATGGTTTTCATATGTAAACTATAATGTTAGATGAGATTCCTAATTTATTCATTGAAAATTATCCATTCCACCTTACCAATCCACCTCATCAATTCCCACTTGTGCTATCATGGCCAATACTTCAAGGCTTTTCCCTCTCAGTCATTTTTCTGGTGTTTTCCATTAATCAAAATCTATTTACAATCTTCATGATCACATCGTATGAAGTCTTAACATAATTATAGTCATGGGGGAAAACATGGTGTTACAAGCTTGATGAAGGCTTTCTTTTCTATTGGAGAGAAATTGGTGCGAAGATTAATAGTTTGAGGTTGGTTATTTGTTCCAATACTAACCACCTCATACAACATTTATGAGCTATTTGTCTCACATTTGGTGACTCTTTTGAATTTGCCTTGCAAATCATACAACTTCTCTAATATCACCATTGGATTTGGGATCACATTTTTGCGAGTTCCTTTGTTTTCAGTTAATTGTCCTAGAGGAAATTCAATCTAACAATTCATATCTTAATCATGTTTCTCATCATCAATGGATGAATCTTAAAATGTATCTTTCATATGCAAAAAATTGATGATTTGTTGGTCATCTTCAAAGACTCTCCAATTTGTTACGTTGTCAAGTACTAAGGGAATCTTGTTGGTAGTTTTTAATATGACTCAAAATGTAATGAATAGCATTCCATACTTTCGTGATGAAAATTTCATAATCATCTAATACCTTTGTGATGAAAATTTCATAATCTACAAATACCTTCATCAGTTTCACATTCAAGTCCACTGCCTTTCAAAGTCCTTGGATAAGAGTTTCATATTCAACAATGTTGTTAGTACATTGGAACTCTAATCTACATGTTATCAAAACCATTTTTCCTTTGGCATCTTTGAGAATGTAGCCAACACTTGCACCCTCATTGGATTTTGATCCATCCAATAATAGAGTCCACATGTCAAGGTGTATCTTATGATTAATTGGTCAAACTAGGTTAGTGTCTATGTCTAAGTTATTCTTAACATATAAGATTATGGGTACATAAAATTTAGTATATACAATCAATTTAGTATGTGCATTAGAACTAATGTCTTTCCTAATTACTATGTTACAATCAGGCTCAAAAATTTGCATGCAATGAAGGATTTTAGATCTCTTATATGTTTCTGCATGTGGAGATTATTCAGAAGTGAATTCTCCAAAGAAATTATCCAAGCTATAATTCCCAAAAATCTAGTGGTTGAAGATTTCTAGTTCATTTGAATCATTTATATCAGTGACCACATACTTCATGTATCTCTCCCTTTTAACTTTCATCTAATTTTTGTTTTCATTATATGGCAGCGCAGATGAGACCAATCAATAGAAAAATATCCGTGCAACATTGTAGACCAATCTCTGTGACGGGTGCCTAAATTGGAATACTTTAAGCACCCTTCTAATACCTTTTTTCTTACCATTTTCCATCGATCACTTCCTTTTTGATACTCTCCTTATCTAGTTTTTCCACATTTATCATCAAGGTACAAATATTCCCCATATGCCACTATTACGATATTCTTTCATATTTCTTAAATGAAATTGTTACTTTCATGTACTAATACGGTTACACATGAGTAATATAGAAACTACAACTCCCCATAGTGGACGAAATATATTGTTGCTACAATGCTAGGCACAATCCAACTATTGCATCTCCAAGTGTACTCCTCATGTTGCGACTCCAAATGTTGCAACTCCAAGTGTACTCCTTTTGTTGCGACTCCAGATGACCATTGCAACTCCAAACACGTTTTCAATTGTTGTGATTCCCAACATGTTTTTGTTGCTATGAATCTTAGTACATCATTGTTGTGATTACAAATATAAATCATCCAACACCGACGGTTAAGAATTAGTCTTCATAGAGGAAAGTGATAGGAGGAAAATGGATGACCAAAAGGAGAATATGTTTTGCCACCAAGTTGGCACATGTACATCTTTTCTAAAATCATTGTAACCAGATGAACAACCGGATTCTCACGGATTTCCATCCATTCCATTGTATAAATTTAGACATCAACCATATTGCATAAGAACCTAATCTTCCCCAGAGATGAAGAGAGGAAATTTTGGTGATAAGAATTTGACTTCTATTGTATTTTTAGACTCTTGCAATATAATTCCTAGTTATGTTCTTATTTGTGTGTTAATGTCTTGGTGATCATGTGATCCTAGTTTCATAGCTCAGTACCTTTCCTAAATGGGTAGGGCCACCTCCTTAGTCAGGTACTTCATGTATATTAGCATAGGATTTAATCTTTCAATTCTATTCATTTGTTTTAGTAATCATTTCATTTCATAGTCTGCTACAATTATGCTTTTGTAGAAACAATGCTACAATTCATGTATGGTTGACATTCAGTTAGTGTTAGAAGAATCCATAGATTTAAGTTGTAATTCAATTATGTTCGAGTTCTTTGAGTTCAATAATGAAGATTATAGCTATTGCAATTCACTTCACTTTAGATTCCATCTTGTTGGAATTTACGTTGTTGCAATTCGCATTGTTGCAACTCACGTCATTGTGATTTCTTTTGTGTTGCAACTCGCATCATTGTGATTTATTTTGTGTTGCAACTCTTCTTGCAACTGCACTTTATTCTATTTGATTTATGATTTATGATTCATGATATATTTAGCAGTTTTGGATTGGCAATTACATTGGATTGTTACAGAATGTGTGAAAATGTAATTGTTACAAGAGAACAAGACCTTCATTCTACTTGAGAAAGTCACAAATAGAACATAGTGTAGATTTAATTTTCGCAAGTGTGATTTTAATTTCTGCAAGTGTGATTTCAATTGCTAAGTGTGATTCAATTTCCACAAGTGTGATTTCAATTTCCACAAGTGTGATTTCAATTTGTGCAAGTATCATTTCAATTTATGCAAGTGTGAAATTTACTTTCCTATTCTAAGTATAATTTGGTGACTTAATTGAGTAACTTGAAGCCTCGATTTGTGACATAAAAAGTACTACAACTCCTTAGTTAAAACAACAATAATATTTTCATATATGGTGCATGACAGTTCTTAAGTAAGATATGACCTTAGATTGATAATTAAATGTAAAACTCTTCATTTTCTCACTAAGTTAATTAGGAATTAATTGAAAAGTCCATCATTTTTTTGCGTTGTTGTCAGGAAATTGTTGAAAGGAAAGTAGTTTTGTTTAGTTGTGTGGATTTTTCTTCATTTCATTAGAATAGATGTTATTATTTATTTTCAGTAATTTGTAGGATATTTTTCTAATATTTTATATGCCCAAATCTAGAGATCAGTAAGGTAAATTTATTATCTCTTCCAAAAACCCTTGAAAAGCTAACAGTGCAGGTCAATCACAAGAGGGAAAGGAGCCTAAAAAAACCAAATTACTTATCACCTACAATAGGTTCTCTTGCCAAAAGGAATCTTGAAGCATATCCTCATGTATCAAAGACTATACAAGGATCTATGCACATCGCTATTCCATTGTCAAGGGAGGAGATCAACGACCAATATCATTTAGAAGAGTTATTTTTTCCTAAGGCACCTTTCGAAGCAGAGGAAAACCCTCAAAAATAAATGGAATACAATATTGTCAAGGAGAAAACCACGAATTTTGGATTCCCAATCAAAGAAACAAATGAGGAGACCAAGACGAATATCATCCCTCATTCCCCCTTGCCAAAATTTCATGGGTTATCTAAAGAAGATCTTGATACCTTCATCTTCGAGTTTGATGTGCTTTGTAAAAGCTATGACTATGTGACTGATGCCCATAAACTAAATATTTGTCCTACCACACTTAAAATCGCTATGCTACAATGGTTTATGGGTCTCAAAAAGGATAGCATATGCTCATATGATCAAATGCCGAAGCAATTTCTGGAAAAATACCAAGACTACTGCAAGATAAAAAAAAGAAGAGAGGAAGTTTTTAAGATGATGCATCATGAAGATGATATCCTGGTAGATTACGTTGAGAAATTCACCTATAATATGTAGAGGTAAAAACAAAGAGACTTGGCTCCTGAAATATGACATATCTTACTTCTAAGAGGAACCTGATATGATTTTATAGAACTCCTCAACCTTATGGGTGTGGGAGATATTTCTCAGTTAGAGTACAAAATTATTGTGGAACTTTTACATAACTTGTAAGTATTCCGGGGGTACTTCTAAAACAAGAAAAGGGCCAAGAGATATATTGGCAAGAAAAATAAAGAATGCTAAAACTGGAGTAACAAGGGTATAAATCAGGAACATGTCAGATGACTTTAAGATCGATATAGTTAGTTCCCTGGGCTCCCAGCTAGATACACCACAAACAAAGAAGAAGCATGAAGAAATAGAATGTGTGTTGGATATATTTTTCCTAAAATGCAAGAAGAATCATCCAAAGAGAGAATGTTCATTGGATCAGATCAAGGTTTGTGGAATATGCAACAAGGACCATGCTACACATAACTTCCTATCCTTCCCCGGAAACAATTATGCAACGTCTCTCAAAAGAGACCTTGGTTTCCTAAACCTCAAGGTATGATCTAAGATCAATCTCAATATTTCAATTCATATTGGACTAATCCTTCAATGCAATATTCTTCTCAACCATGGGGTATGCCAACACAACAATGGATAGTTCCTCCTCCTAACCAGTTATGGAAACAAGGATGGGGAAATCCCACCGCCAGAGGACCTCAACAACCTATGACACAACCAACCATGAAAATTATTCCTCCTCCCCAGATGCAGGCATCTACATCCACCCCTCCTCGACCATAACTACCTGCAGGACCCATACCTAACCCAAATAATGGGAGTCTAGGTCAACCAACGCAAGATATAGGACTTGAAACCTACCATACTTACTCCATCTCTTCCCTAAACTGTAACGATATTCACCTTAGATATGGGAAGACTCTAACCAAGGACCAAATTGTTCATGTCATGGGAAAAATATCATACATAATGATTAGGGGAGTTTCTGTAGCTAAATACTATGACGCAAGAAGTCCAGTTGTTAATGTGAAAATCAACCATACACTTATCAATAACACATTAATTAACCTTGGTGCTACTATCAATGTTATTAAACATGAGAACATGCAAGCCTTAGGTCTTACAATCCTTAGGGGAACCTGTTAATATTATGGTAGCTTCAGGAGGTATGAACCTCTATTATGACTTATGACAAGACTAGAATCCTCCGGAAGGAAGCAAAGAATTGAAGGAAACCCTAGACAAGTTGTTGGCTGAACAAATATATTTATATTGAATTTATTGATGCCCAGAAGGCGAAGTTGGCCCAGTTAGACTGGCCAGTCCACTATAAATACAGGGCACGAGTTTCATTATTTGTCATCTCAACAGTTGCAGTGAGAGAAATATCTACGCAGGCAGTTGCAGGCAGTAGCAGTTTGGTGCGCAAGTTTCTGGGAAAGTTGGGAAAGTGGTGCGCTAGCTTGTGGGTGGGATCATCTGTTCAGTTTTGTTTCTATTCTTTTGTTTGGTGCATTTATCCTCTCTTGGCTATTGATTGCAGCCAGAATTCTCTTCTCGATCAAGGTCAAGGTGCTCAGAGGGTGGCTTAAGGCCTGTGGTTGGGTGACGAGGGTATCGTCAATTGTTAAACAAGCACAATCCTCTATATTCTAACAGGTTATGGGCCCACACACCCTTCAGTCAGCCTAAAACACTGGAAGAAAACATAACCACTAGGTATTGAGCTCATTAAAGAACTACCGCTAGGGTTACTAGCAGGAGCAGCTTCCAAAGAACTGCAGCTAGGGTTACTAGCAGTAGCAGTTGCAGAAACCCTAATTCTCAGATCCGGCACCTTGTGATGGAGCATCTTGCTCAAGGAGAAGATATCCAGATG
>ML781167.1:152221-162563 GCA_009831015.1 Picea engelmannii | reverse complement strand
CAGGTTACACTTTGTTTAGTGTCGGAAGAATGGCCCAGGGTGGGAAATGGTCCAGGTGAAACAATCCTTCTTCCTTGGTTGAGAAGAATGGGGCAGATAGCCCAGTGTTGATATTCTATATTGAGGGCATACATTCTTTCAAACCTCACAGATGTGAGTGAAAGATTGGCCCAGATGATTATTTTTGATACTCTATACTGAGGGCAGACATTCTTTCAGATCTCATAGACGTGAGTGAAAGACTGGCCCAGATGATTCAGTTTTATCATAACGTTGTTTCTATGTAGATGAAGACTACTGTGGTGGCAGACATTCCTTCAGATCTCACAGATGTGAGTGAAAAATTGGCCCAGATGATACAGTTTTTATCATAACATTGTTTATATGCAGGTTGTTATTTGTTATGAAGGACCGTTTGTGATTGTGTTTCACAAAGTCTGAGTAGTTGTGTACTACTGGAATAGACACAGGTGTGTTCTATAAATTGATATTGTACCAGTTGTCATAGGAGATTATCCAGATAGATAATAATGACAGGTGCTCGTGGTGCTACCAGTTGAATGGTTTGTTGTGCTCAAGACCATACCTCCCTAGCTAGGAGGGAGTGTTAATATCATGGTAGCTTCAGGAGGTATGAACCTCTATTATGACCTATGACGAGACTAGAATCCTCCGGAAGGAAGCAAAGAATTGAAGGAAACCCTAGACAAGTTGTCGGCTGAACAAATATATTTATATTGAATTTATTGATGCCCAGAAGGAGAAGTTGGCCCAGTTAGACTGGCCAGGTCGGCCCCAGTTAGATTGGCCAGTCCACTATAAATACAGGGCACCAGTTTCATTATTTGTCATCTCAGCAGTTGCAGTGAGAGCAATATCTACGCAGGCAATTGCAGGCAGCAGCAGTTTGGTGCGCAAGTTTCTGGGAAAGCTGGGAAAGTGGTGTGCTAGCTTCAGGGTGGGATCATCTGTTCAGTTTTGTTTCTATTCTTTTGCTTGGTGCATTTAGCCTCTCTTGGCTATTGATTGCAGCCATAATTCTCTTCTCAGCCAAGGTCAAGGTGCTCAGAGGGTGGCTTAAGGCCTGTGGTTGGGTGAGGAGGGTATCGTCAATGGTTAAACGAGCACAATCCTCTATATTCTAACAAAACCCCTACCGTCCTTTAACTCGATGATAGATCAACTATTAAACCAGAGGGAATTATAGAATATGTAGTGATATCTATTGATTTGTGGGAATATCCCACTGACTTCATAGTCCTACAATCCAAAACCTCTCTAGGTAGATATCCTCTAATCCTTTTTACAACCATGGTTGGCCACCATCGATTCCTAGATTGGTTGTCGATAAAGCAACATGACTATTTCCCACAGGACATCCACCAAACAATTAACCCTCTACCATCCCACTAATTCCAACATAGACTTAGAAACATCAGTTTGGGTTGATGGAGAATAGATTGATGAAGAATGGGAATCCCATCAATTTCTCTCCATATATCAATACCTAGCCATAAGAGATAAAACATAGGATGATGAAATCAATGATTTTATAATATCTTCCTCTTCCTCGGGAAACACATGTATTCTTGAGCATATCATGAGACCAAAAACTTAGGTTTCTCTAGCCTCAACAAGAATCTCACCCATCGAATATGAACCACCAAAAAAGGATCAATGATCCCTTATATAAACCATAGAAATTGTCCCGAGGAAAACCTTGAAAATCAACCAAGGAATAACCAAACAACAAAATGAGCGATTGGTTTAAGTGCTACAAAATAACAATGGTTCCTTCACCTGGGATTACTATGACATGAAGCAAATCCATCCTAACCTATGCACACATCATATATATATTAAGGAAGGATCCAGACCCATTCGTCAACCTCAATGTCAGATGAACCCGACAATGAAATACATATTCAAAGAAGAGCTACAAAAATTTCTTACAACTAACTTCATCTATCCTATTTCGATAGCCAGCGGGTCTCCCCTCTTTTCATGGTACTGAAGAAAAATGGTAAATGGAGAATTTGTGTAGACTATATATAATTAAATAAATCAACACATAAATATCACTTCCCCTTACGATTCATCAACCAGGTCTTGGACACGTTAGTAGGAAAGAAGTAATTTTCTTTCCTCGATGGATTCAGTGGATACAACTAGATCCAAATCGCCCTTGAATATTAAGATTAAACAATGTTCACCTATCCTTGGGGGAAATTCACCTACCATGTTATCCCATTCTAGTTATGCAACACCCCCGCCACCTTTTAACGAGATGTTATAGGTATATTCTCTAATCTAGTTCATGAATGCATGGAGATTTATATGGATTATTTCACAACATATGGAGATGAATTTGATGAGGCATTAACCAATATGGAAAAGATGTTAATAGGGTGCAAAGAGTCAAATTTTTCCCTCAGTAATGAAAAGTCTTTTACGATGGAAACTAATGGAATCATAATGGGAAATTACATCTCGTAGAAAGGTATTCTAGTCAATCCAAAAAAAATAAAGGTAATACTAAATTTCCCAACTCCAACTCTACAGAAGTAGGTATGAAGATTTATATGATATGTTGGTTATTACTGTATATTTTCACGTATTTCTCGTTCATTATTTGATTTACTTAGAAAATACATTGAGTTTGAATGGATAGAGACATGTCAGCATGCCCTTGATGAATTGAAAGTCAAAGTATCCAAAGCTCCTTCACTAAGAGGGACTGACTAGACGCTCCTATTCCACATTTCCAAATATGCATCGGACATCATTGTTGGAGTTATTCTCGGACAACTAGAAGGAAAAGACCCAAATATTTAATGAAAAAAACAATCACCAATGGTAGGGTCACTAGATGGTTGCTTTTATTGCAAGAATTTGATATTACCATTCTAGATAAACTATGAAAATATAATGTAGTTGTTGACTTCCTTTTTAGAATAACATCAAATGAGAATGAACCTCCAGTAGAATATTTTATTGCATATGAACACCTCTTTGCAGTTTTTGTTAACTCACCTTGGTTTGTATATATTGCTAGTTTTTTGGCTACATGAAAACTTCTGCATTATTTGACCCCCAAAGAACGATAGAGTATAGTTAGGAAAAGTGAAATATTTTCATGGATTGATGGTTGCCTCTTCTACATTGGGCCAAATTTGATTATCAGAATATGTGTATGAGAGGACGAAGTCCATGAAATACTAGAATCATGTCATGATGGGCCATGTGGGGGTCATTTTGTAGATAAAAGGATTCAATACAAGTTACTCCATCAGGGGTATTATTGTCCCACACTTTTCAGAGATTCCAAAGAGTATGTGAAGAGTTATGATAGTTTTCAATGCATGGGTAGACCCATACAAGAAAATAAAATGTCAATACAAACATAGATGGTGTTATAACCTTTTGACAAATGGGTCATTGATTTTGTGGGACCAATAAATCCCCCTTCTCATTGACACTCCTACATCCTCATTTGTATGGACTATGTTATAAAACAGATGGAGGCAAAAGAACTTCTGGAAGCAACTAAAGAGGAAGTAGTGGAATTTCTCCATGAACAAATCTTTGTAATGTTGAGAATACCACAGGAGATAGTGGTCGATGGAGGAATTCAATTCACATCATGGCTTTTCAAAGACCTAATGGACAACTACAAATTTAAGAATAGAGTAAGAACACCATATCACGCACATGAAAATGGATAAGTAGAAGTGACTAATAATATCCTTGAGGAAATCATCACTAAAAATGTCATATTACACCTCAAGGACTAGGTCGATAGACTCTCCGAAGATTTATGGACCTACAAAACCACATGGAGAACTATTACATGATGCACACCCTACAATTTAGTATATGGGAAAAGAGTGTTATTACCCATTAAGACATAAATCAAGACATTGAGGACAACAATACAAATTGGGTTGGACCTATCAAAGGCTCAGAAACAAAGACTGCTTCAAATCAACGAGTTGGATGAGATATGAAAATATTCCCTACATCGAGCAATAGTTATACAACACCAAAGGGCCAAATGACATGATACATTTATCAAGAAAAAGAAATTCAAATTTGGAGACTGGGAATTATTATTTTATTCTAGATTCAATGAATTTAGAGGAAAATTTCACACTAGATGGCTCGGTCCATATGACATTGATGCAGTATATGATAGTGGGGCCATCAAATCATGTACTATAGATGAAGAAAAAATTCCTCTCATAGCCAATGGATATAGACTTCTATTATATCACCAACCCCTATCAAAGGAATACTTCTTCAGGAAGATTGCAAATGGATGGCCCAATAGTTATCTGGAACTAGTTCAGAATGAATGAGTCTCGACTAGATAATCTCCATTTTGTTCCCTCTCTCTCTCACTCTCTTTCTCTCCTCTCGGGAGAGAGAGAGAAGTGTGAAAACTAGCCTAGCTTGCACATTAAAAAGACCAGAATAAACAATAAGGGCACTCCATGGTTTTGTGATGGTTATGTTAGGATCCTTCTCAATAATTTTTAAGACTTTTTCTTTTAATAATCTTCTTTTTTTCAAGATACGCGGGGGAGAACAATGTTTCTTCAATTCCCTTTGTTGCAACTCCTATTGTTGTAATTCTCGTTACTGCAACTCATGTTGCTACAATTCCCCTTGCTACAACTCCCTTTGTTGCAACTATTTCCCTTGTTGCAACTATTTCCCTTGTTGCAACTCCATTTTTCAATTATTCCCCTTCCATTCACGTCCTTGCAACTCCCCATTCTCGTCGTTGCAACTCCGCTTCATTTTTCTCCAAACCTTTCCCCTTCCATTTCCTTGGTTGCAACTCCACTTGCATCCCTCTCTCATTTCACAAATTTCCCTTCCATTTTCTTGGATACAAATCCAATTTAAACTCCTCTTCATTTCTCCAATATCCCTTCTTTCATTTCCTTGTCTGCAATTCCATTTGTAGCACCACTTCATTCCCTAAAATCACAATCACCTCATTTCCATTGTTGCATATTTGTTGTTGCGAGTCACGTCACTAAAAATTTGCTTGCAACTTGGTTTTCATCCTTTTCACTTTCTTCTTGCACCATCGTTGCTAGAACTCATATTCATACCAGTAGCACCATAGCATCCGATGTTGCATCTTCGTCGTCACAACTCCTGTTGTTGTGAATCTGCTAGAAACTATCACTTTATGAGCACTGCCATAATTCTAGTTCAGGTCGACAAAATTCACAATGTCGATGCTACAATTCTGGTTAGGACCATTGATGTGACCTAAACCTTCACCTTCACAACTCCAACAACATTGTACTAGTACATCCACTCAAGGTAAGACATGACAGGTACACGTCCATATTATAATTTGCAATGAGTAAGTTTTAATGGCATGTGTTTATTATGATTCCTTCATAATTGCCACATCAAATCATCATTTCCATATTCACGATCTTCATGCCCACCACCCTCATTGCCACAATTCTGAATTCTCCACCTAAAACCTTGCATATCCCTGAAAAACACCAACACTCAGAGTTAGGAGAATAAAGGATCCATGGGAGGCTCACTGATACACATAGAGCTGACTAAACCAATGTTACTTGAGGTTTACGACAACATCAGACAAATTCTTGGACAGACTAGATTGATGGATTACGTGCTACATTTGCAGGGATATAATGATGAGATAGTTCTATAATTCACCCTAAATTGCAACGTTGACCACTCTACAGTGGTCGGGACACACATAGAAGTCATGGAAGAGACATTGGTAGAGGTCATAAGCCTACCAAGGACAAGAGAATGGTGGTACATGATAATAATGTCACATCCTAAAGTTCTTAGGAAATTCCTTGAGACCAAAGAAGCTTTAGTAAAGAAAGGAATAGATTTTGAATGTCGGTCTTTGTGACACCCATGGGAGGATGTGGCTTCCTTTGTGTAGCAATAATTCACCTATGAAGGTTGGTACATAACTATATACATCTAGCATATCCGGTTTCTAAACCATCTACACCACAACCGACCAATTAACATGCCATATTTCCTATTTCAAACATTGTAGATGATGGTCGTGTTGGTTCAGAGGGAAAAGAACCCCACATAAGTCATATCCCACAATGGCCTTATAAATATCTTATTGGAGAATGCACTCCAGAAAGAGGGCCACACCTAGAACAACATCATCTAGGAACCTATTATGCTCACTGAAAGCGAAGTGGATGCACTTCAATCAAACCGACATATAACAACTTCCCTTCCATCACCAAGGGAAGCCATAACTACAACTCCTCAACTATGTACCGATACTATGGACATGGTGAGTCTAGTTTTTATGACTCCTCCACTAGGGAAAAACACCATGGATACAATGATTCTTGTTGTTGTGAATCTTCCACCAAATAAATCTAGGAGGTCCAATAGGAAAAGGGGCCAGCCTACTAAAACTCTGATGAAGAACGAACATGACAACGGCATTGAGGTAAATTCTACCAAGCCCCGGACAAAGAGATTTAGAGGGTTTACAAAGAGGAAAACCCCTGTTACAAGAAAAAAAAGAACCAACCATGCAGTTGTAACTCAACATAAAAAGAAAAGATCAAGAAGCCCAGGAGGATCCTCGAGAAACAGAAGAAGCATAACCCTCCCATAACACACAAGAAACAGAGTAGGACATTAACTTGTAAATTGATGAGGCCTTGGATGACACACAAGAACCAGACCAAGGAAGTCTTGGCGAAGGCCACAATGCTCTCCTGGAAGAATATTCAGATGAAGCATAATTAGAGGTGCAAGTCCCCACTAATCCACAAGAACCAATGGGGAACCCTTATCAAGAAAAATCTCCAATAGAGATAAAGAAACCAACACAATATCAAATCCCTCAAGCGAACAAGACCGAGAAATCTGGAAATCCAGAAGACATAGAAAATCTAGAAGTTCTCATCGATACAACAGTAAGCATAATTGAGGAAAATGAACAAGAAACAATGCCTCTTGTTGAAACAACAAGAGGTACTCTTGATGAATCAAATGTTACTACTAAATAATAAAAATAAGAATTAGAACCAAAGTAACCTACTATTACACAAGAACCAGTAGGAGGACCTATTGGGGAACAACCTACCCATTCACAAGAAGAACAAGAAGCAGAAGAGGTTCCACCAGGGAATGACTCAGCTGATGCACCAGGCCTTAGGCTACAGGAACCACAAATAAGGGTTGTTACTCTAGAACAAAATATCATTTCCATATGGGTAAGAATCCCTCACTCTCTACCTATTTATGCCTCTTTGGTGAGATAAAACAAAATGTTAAGGATAAAAAATTGGAAGCTTTAGATCAATCTAAAAATGCTCAAAGATGAGATAGAGGAACAAACAACACCTAAGAAATTAGGTTACCCTACAACAAGTCCTCTTGCTACATAGGAACCCTTCACCAACTCACAAGAAAGTGCTCAGCTTACAAAGAAAAAAGTGGTAGTTGTATAGGATATGCACTTCATTATAGCTGATGAAGCCATCCAAACAAAGATAGAGAAACAAAATAGAGGATCTCTAGCATAATAGGATACCAGTGAGAAGAATGAAGCATCATAAGAGTTGTGGTGTCAATGACCCCCAGGTCACCCTGACTTCTCTAACAATGAGTGATAGTTGGTTGCAGGGGGACATGCAACAGTTTTGGACTGGGGGAGATGACGGGTGCCTAAATTGACATACTTTCAGCACAGATCTAATACCTTTTATCTACCATTTTCCATTGACCACTTCCTTTTTTATACTATCCTTATCTAGTTTTTCCACATTTATCATCAATGTGCAAATCTTCCCCATATTCCATTATTACGATCATATTGCATATTTATTAAAGGAAATTGTTTATTTCATGTACTAATATGGTTAAACATGAGTAATACAACAATGGAAACTCTCCACAGTGGTCACAATACATTTTTTTTTCAATTCCAAGAACAATCCAACTGTTTCTACTCCAAGTGTACTCCTCGTGTTGTGACTCCAACTGCTACAACTCCAAGTGTACTCCTCATTTTGCTACTCCAACTGACCATTGCAACTCTAAAAAAAAATTCATTTGTTGTGATTCCCAATGCATTTTCTATTACTATGAATCAGAGTACACCATTGCTACGATTCCAAATATAAATCCACCAACACCAACGATTATGAATTAGTCTTCATAGAGGAAAGCGACAAGAGGAAAATGGATGACCAAAAGGAGAATTGGATCTACCACCAAGTCAACACATGTAGATATTTTCTAAAATCATTTTAACTGGATGAACAACTGAATTCTCATGTTTGTTCTAGACAATAACCATATCATGTAATAACCTCAGCTTCCCCAGAGTTGAGGAGAGGAAATTCTAGTGATAAGCATTCGATTACTATTGTATTTTCAGACTCTTGAAATATAATTCCTAGTTCTACTCTCATTTGTGTGTTCATGTGTTGGTGATCATGTGATCCTAGTTTTGTAACTCAGTACCTTTCCTAATGGGATAGCCCCCCCTCCTTAGTCAGGTACTTCCTGTACATTAGCGTAGGACTTAATATTTCAATTCTATTCATTTGTTTCAGTATTTGTTTCATTTCTTAGTTTGCTACAATTTCTCTTTCATAGAAACAATGTTGCAATTCATGCGTGGTTGACATTCAGTTAGTGTTATAAGAATTCATAACTTTAAGGTGTAATACAACTTTGTTTTGAGTTATCTGATTTCAAGACCAAAGATGCTAGGTACTACAATTCGCTTCACTTTAGATTATGTCGTTTTGGAATTTACGTTGTTGCAATTCACATTGTTGCAACTCACATCACTGTGATTTATTTTGTGTTGCAACTTCGTTGCTACAACTCACGTTGTTGCAACTCTGCTTACAACTGCACTTTATTCTATTTTCTTTCTGATTCATGATAAATTTAGTAGTTTTGGATTGGTAATTACATTGTATTATTACCGAATGTGCAAAAACGTAATTTTTACAAGAGAAGAGGACCTTCATTCTACTTGAGAAAGTCACCAATAGAACATAATGTAGATTTAATTTATGCAAGTGTGATTTCAATTTCCACAAGTGTGATAAGTCCTGCAAGTGTGATTTCAATTCTTGCAAGTGTGATTTCAATTTCTACAATTGAGATTTCAATTTCCTGTGACATTTAGTTTCCTATAATAAGTATAATTTGGTGACTTAATTGAGTAACTCAAAGCCTCAATACTAAAACTCAACTCCTTAGCTAAAACAATACTAATATTTTCATATATGGTGTATGACAATTCGTAAGTAAGATACGATCTCCAATTGATAATTAAATGTACAACTCTTCAGTTTCTCACTAAGTTAATTAGGAAGTAATTGAAAAGTTTGTCACTCCCCTTAATAGAATTCCATATGTTTATGGAATATCTTCTACAATGATTTCTATTGTTTGATGCACTTTTGGATTGGAAGCCAATCTTATCAATACATTTTTTAGTTCTCCAATAACATTTGCACTTATCCAGTTGTATGATCTGAATGCCATATTTTTCAAGTTTATCAATTAGTTTCTCACATTCCTTAAATGGCATGACATTAGATGAAGAGCTCGAATCAAACATACAATTATGGACATTTCTATTAAATATCTCAAAGTTCAATAAGAAGGGAGGAGTGGTATACCTTGACCTTTTACCAATCACAGAAACATTGACAATAGATTTATTTTTTATTGTTTTTGTTCCAACATCTACATCCTTGGTTGATTTATCTGATTTCTTCGTATCTCCCATATTAGAATCTTTGATTTTATTTGGGGATTATCCCTACAAGGGTTTGATAAGAAGTTCTTGGATTTGGGGTAACTTCATAAGTTAAAACAAGGAGATGTTATCCTTGGTATTTTTCAAATATTCTTTGAAATCATACTCCAAATTATTTTAAACATGTGCATGTTAGGATTCAATCTTAGTGGAAGTGGGATTCTACATCATTGACATTTTTTTAGAATTTTCAACGTTGGAGGGTGTGTCTGATGAGGAATCCTTTCTTTTACTTCTTGTTTTATGTGCATTTTGAGATAAATGGATTTCTTATGCATCCTCTTCTTCTTCTTCTTCTTCTTCTTCATCTTCCTTGAAACATATATCCCATAATGAATTTACCTCTTGTATCATTGTTCCCTCCTTATTCTCTTCCTCATATTTCCCTTCAATGGATTTTTCACTAGAAGAGGCCACAGCTTTAAACACATTGAGAAAAATATTCCATATTGATTCCCTCAATACATGTGTTAGTCTTGGTTGTAAGGGGGGTGATTTTCTTGT
>ML781167.1:94254-125405 GCA_009831015.1 Picea engelmannii | reverse complement strand
TCAACTGAAAGAGAATATTCTCCAGGTGGAATATTCTCCCCTAAAATATAGGAGACTGGATAATGACTAATTATGACTAATAAACAAGGAATAACCTTAGGAAAAATAAATCCTAGGTGTGTGTGAAGTAACTCCAACACCTGCGGCTCGACCTCTATGAAGAGGCTAACCTTTAAACCTACAAGTCAGCCCATATGTTCCAAGCATTGTAAATTGCACTCTGATACCAATTTGTAACAAACCCCGTTACCATCAAACTCGAATGTCAATCTAAAATGTACCCATTTCCCGGGTAACTATAAAATTTTCCTTCTTGGGATAATTTCAAACTTTTTGATACTATTTCATGAATAAAGAAGCTTGACAATGCACATGCGGTAACCAAGAAATATGCATGACTAAAAAATGAATATTTAACATGACATGCACAACAATTAACAATAACAAGCATATCATAAATCGTCACAGAGATAATTTAAATGCAACGGAAATAATATAAACATAGAGAAACATAGAGAGAAATTAACTTTGAAATAATCAATCCACCAACTAGTTGCATATGTCAGAAATTCCACCCAAACTTAGACATTATTTTTCTATTTCTCAATAGAAGGTCACCCCCAAGCCAGGGCTATGAACCCACAAGGATGGGTCCCAGGATGACTCTAGATATCACAACCAATCAACTATAAAATTATCACAGTTTCTAAACCACACAACAATCCTAATTACCATCTATCTCCCCCCTTGAGCATGCACAACCCAAAGTGATGAACCCCACTTATATGTCATCCAATCCTTTAGAATGTTCCACCTCTTTCCAGGGCTCCATTGCTATTGGTTAGGAAATATCAATGCTAAATTCCAATGATTCTAAGTTCTGGACAATCCTTTCACAAATGTCAAAAATTCTCATGCACACAAGCATCACTCACTTTCTATAATTACCAATAGATTCTACATCCAACTAGCCATGGCTCACTACTAGCAATTTCATTTTCCATGCCCAAAACCCACACCAAGAATGAACCAACATCCATGAATGAATGGCCAACAAAAATGAAGTAACCCCAAAGCATCCCAAAAGTATTGTTTATATAATTGACTATCAAGGAATAAATTGGTTTCCTTTAAGAATATCATGCGACCCCTCCCCTTATCAGCAAAATCAAGGTGGGTAAAATATAATTATAAAAATCAAGGGCCTAGACCATTAACCCCCTTTCTCTCATGGAATCATAGCCCCTTATATAACTCTTTTCCTTTTTTTGTCTTGTAGCCATTGATGTATTTTCTTATTAATATCAAAGTATTACATTTCCTAGGCTCTCTGGAGTTTTAATTTTTCAGGCACTGGCCTTTCATCAATAAAAAAAATACACTATTAATCTAGGGCTCAAAACGAGAATATTATAGTATGTATGTTTTGAGTCAAAGTGCCTATGTGATATTAGGTTAGAGAGCATGTATGATGAAAGGCTAGTGATCCTAGCATTGTACGGTGTAACCACACTTATATACATTAATAAAATACATCATAGTTGTATACCAAGTCAGAAAAAAGAGTATGGGGGGATAGGACTCCAAAAGAGGGAAAGGGGATTAAGGACTTAAGGAAAGGGGGTTAAGCCAGGGAGCTAAGGGATTAAGGAAAGGGGGTTAAGTCATGGGCTAATCCAAGGAATATATAATAGATATTCCTATGTCCTAAGTATTATTTCATGTTATTATATCATAAGTTCCTAAGTGAAGGGAAGGTGGATACATGAGTTCCATTTGTCAAAAAGAGGACATGCATATTTAAGATGGGAAGCTTAGTGGAAGGCGACCATTCTTGATTATTCTTGTCCATTATTTTCTATTGTTATTGTTATCACAGTATTTGTACTTGTACAAATGCTCCACAAGATACATATCTATGTAACAATTGAAAGTTTCTACCACTATCACCTAAGTACATACTTCTCTTGTTTTAGCGAAGGAAGAAGTTCCAACACAAGGGGGGCTTCCCTGGTGACCTCAAGGGATCAAGTATAAAGATTAGCCAAGACTACAACCCCCTATATTGGTCACCTAGATGTTAGTTCTAGGTCTAGGAGAGGTAAGGAAGGTAGCATGGCAATTAGTTCACCTATATGAGACAATAAACAATCTAAAGCATAATGTAGACAATTACCAATTTATATAACTCATTAATGACCTCTTAGACACTAGATAATCAAATAAACCAATTCTTGTTGTAAATTACAATAGTAAGACAATGCATAACAACAATTAATATTTTGTAATAACAATAGGAAAAAGTTCCTTGGAATGTAACAATTGAGCATAAGAATTAATCCTTCAACGTGTGCAACAACATCCAATTGATAGACTATAATTATGATTATCTTTAGTCACTATTTCAAGTAAGTATGAAAAAATTAGAGTAAACCCTAGTGGTTGTAGAAAACTTTCATAACAACATAAATAAATATCATGTGTTTTCTAGGGTTAGAGATAGTAGGGTT
This sequence comes from Picea engelmannii, assembly GCA_009831015.1. Taxonomy (NCBI): domain Eukaryota; kingdom Viridiplantae; phylum Streptophyta; class Pinopsida; order Pinales; family Pinaceae; genus Picea; species Picea engelmannii. The sequence goes on along the minus strand of ML781167.1, from coordinate 122,895 downwards.
AGTCAAATTTATTTAGGAGAGATAATACTAATTCTAAGAATGTTTTCACCACAAAGATAACTCTAGAATAGTGTCATTGACTTTCTAGGGCTATGGAGTCAAGCATGCAACACTTGAATAAATAATTATACTATCAAGAAGAATTAGTTTCAAAACCTAAGGTGCAAAGCCTTTTGGGCCTTAGGACTAAACCTTCAAGAAATTGATTTCTAGGGTGCAAAGCCTCTTGGGCCCTAGATGTCATTTTCCCTCTTCTATATGACCTGGGTCAAGGATCAAATGACTAAGATAAAAACCCTAAGGTGCAAAGCCTCTTGGGACTTAGGATTTTGAATCTTAGAAAGAGCCTAGGTATCTTAATTCTTTCACCAAACTAGGACAAACAAAGTATTGAAGGAGATAAATACTTATGTCTCCTTACTAAGGTTTTGCTAGAACAAAGTAACATGCAATAAGATAGTAATTAACAATTATACCATGAGAAAACTTATAAATTAAACAAAATTACTCACCTATTCAAGTCGCTATTCCACAATAAACCCTATTTGCAAAAAAGATAATCCAAGAAAGTGAAAATCATCCACAACAATCCTCCTCCAAGAGTAGCGCACTATATCCAAAGATCCAAAGAAAGATAGAAAACGTTTTTAGATCTCTCCACACACAAGTGTGAGGATAAAAGTGATGATGAAAATGATATGGATTTCTAGCCTTATTTATAAGGTAATTCTATCACTCAATTATCCACAAAATGTCAACAATTCATCTTACAAGAGGGGATGACCCCTCAAATTAGCCTCTACAAATGCTAAATTATGAAAATAATACAATAAAGGTCACACATGTGGTGATTTCAAGCCTTCGATGGGATAGGAGGGAGTCCCCAAGGCCATGTTTCACTATCTGAGGTGCAAGCATTATGGGAGAATTCCATGTCACCTCTAAAGTCATCACATGGTGTCCCAATGGAAGAAAACCCCATCATTCCCTTCAAACCCTAGCATGACATCATCATCTAAATTCCCAGCATTTGAGGTGTAAAGGATGGAATCCGAGGAGGATAAGGGTGTATTTCATATTTTTGCATCATCCAATCATGTCCCAATGCAATGTCCTCCATCCAATGCATGATAGTCTCTAGGGTGTAGAGCCCAAGGTCCAGGCTTTCTACCCATCTATGTGCCACCATGACCATATATAGTATAAACAAGCCCATCTTTCCATCCTCCAATGTCTAAAATATGTGAGAGGTAATATCTAAGTATGTCAAGCCACTGGGTGACTCAATTCTCTGCTTCACACGTTCCATATCCTGCAATAAAGGCACAACTTCTTGGGTGAAATCTTGGGGCATCCTTCAAAGTACCATGTTAGGGACATCCAAATATAAACAAAGTATGAAATAAAGTAAAGCCAATGTTCGTAATATATATTAGTCATTAGATCATACAAAGTAATTTGTTACTTAAGATACAATCCACACAAACAATTCACATCAACTATCCCCTTCAAATTTCACCTTATCTCAATACTTTATGTAAGTTGGCAAGTTTGAATATGAGAGGACCTTCGTCATACCCTATTAGGTGTGCTAAGAAAAATAGTGAAAAAAAAAACAAAGTAGAGGGATATGTCCTAGGGGAATAAGAAAAGAAAAGAACCCTTCAAGAGTAAGTGTTATAATGATACGTATCAGTGTTACTTCATGGCTTATGGTGTCAATGAATCCACTTCTATGAGCTCCTTTTTGGAGAGTGCACTTTCTCTTGAGTTACCACTTTTTAAGTGCTATGTTTTTTCAACCCATTAATTTTCCTTTTTATTTTCCTCTCATCATATTTGCAAGTCCCGTTTATAAGGTTTCAAGCTATTACTTGGGTCTGGGGCGAACACAAAAAGGGTAGAGATCAAGTATGGACTAGATTTTGAGATTCCTTTGCTATCTTATATTTATTTCTTTGGAATTATTCTTTCTTATTCTTATTTTTCTAGCATTTGCAATCAACCTCTGATCCTTTAGCCCCTCTTCTCATGAGAGAACGAACCATGACCCATTACCAAATTTTAGTACATTGTGACAGGCTTTAGGATGGTGAGTGTTAACTATGGCGGGGAAACATAATTTTTCCCTTGTGAGGACCCCCCAGTAGTACCTCTTTTCCTTGGGGATGACAACACGAGACTAAGGCACAAATGTTGGCCACAAAGGTGAAACAAGGAAACAAACATAACTTCTTGAGCTTATGATCCATTATCCAACTTCAACCAATGATACACATTCACATGCATAGTATATTAAGCACAACACCTTGCATGAAAAAAGGACTAGCATACCTCATGGTGATGTTGGCTTACCATCTCCCATACACCTTTTTTTACCGGGTGTGATGATATTCATTGATCCAAAGTAGAAGAGCTAATATGAGCGGGGTTGTTGGGATGTTATGGTGGACATGTTGATTTTCATCATTAACAGGATCATTGATTATTGGCCATGATACATGATATCCTACAGTTAGCCCTAGGATGGGGGGGGGGTAATAGTTATCATTGCATGTGGGGTGTGAGATAGTGAGCCACTGGAACCCTATGACATTGTGAAACCCTAACAATCCTAGGTGGATTTGGGTGTACAGTTCTCCTTGGGTTTCCTTGGGGAAGGATAGATCCCTAGAGGGCTAATTGTTTGGGATAGGTTTCCCTTGGTGTGAGGCCTAGAGAGTTACTATACACTCCACTCTAGCATATAGGGTTCCTACAACCACAACTTTGATACTTCCTGGTCATACTATATTGTATATGTATAAGGGAAGTGGGATAGCCTAAGGGATTGTGGAGCAGATAAGGGGGTACTCTTCCTTGTGTAGCGTAGGCTAATGGGGAATGAGAGGTTATAGGTTGGAATTGTTGTTGGAGTTTGATACCTTTGTCTATCCAAGTTTTGAGCTGATTGTGAGAGAACTAGAACAACAATTTTTATGACTACATGGAACGTCAAGGGTTTGCAGCGAATTGGTGACTTTATAAAAGATAAGTGACATGTTTATATGTTCTTTAATTGTTGTGTATAATGTGTATTTATGTGTTTAATTGCATCTATATTTTTAATGAATAAGATGAACATTATATTTAAGGATGTTTTTATTGCTATGCTTGAGATTTCAAGTTATTTGGCCCACATAATTGTACATTATGCAGACCATATTATTATTTGGTATTAGAGTAGATAATTTATGGAAAATATGAGCTAGGTTAAAAGAAATTCAAAATGAATAGTGTGTATAGAGAAGAAATTGGTAGTGTCATCACAGGATTTGTACTTATACAAAGCCCAACACAATACCCCAAATATTATGTAACTATGGAAGAACCTACTATTGTCACCTAAGTAGGCACTTCCCTCATTTTGGTGATGGAAGAGATTCACCACAAGAGAGGCTTCCCTGGTCACCTCAAGGGATCAAATAACAAGCTTAGTAGCCAAGCCCACCATCCCCTATCTTGATCACCAGATGATTGGTCTAGGTCAAGGAAATAGAGGAGGTATGAAGATGTTTTCATACCTTCCTGGAACAAGAACACTTTACAATGTATATATAATGATTTCCAAGCCAAAGTATTAAATAAACACATCTTATACACACTAGACAAGTTAGATAGCTATTGTTATTGAAAATTGCAATAGTAAATCAGTATTATAACAATAAGAAGTAATTTATAACAACAACAATAGTAAGTTCTCATAAATACAACAATTGACCATGAAAATTTAGCATACATCTAATAGAATATTACCCAATTTCTAAGTGTTATTTCTGAGTAAGTCAATCCACCTTTAAATGAGTGTATGCAATGAATTAATGTAATTCAAATGGTTTGTAGAAAACCTTTTATAACAACAAATTATTTAGTGAGTTTTCCAATGTTAGTGTTAGTATGTTTAGTGGAATGTTTGAGAGTGTTGAGAGACTGAGTTCATCAATCAATTCACCAAGAGAATGCTTTTAGACTAGTGCCTTTTGAGGGTTATGGAATATTTCAAATGCAAATAAGCTTTAAGATTGGCCTGCTTAAAACCAAGAGGTAGGATCTAAACCCTAAGGTGAAAACATATTTGGGCCTTAGGTCTCATATTTTGAGGAGAATAACTTCTAGGGTGAAAGAATATTTGGGCCCTAGAAGTTGTTCCTCTAGGTTTCTTGTAGTTTCAACCAAGTCAAAGATCAAAAGTATGGGGATAAATTACTAAAGTGCTATCACTTTAGGGATTTAGGGTTCTAACCTTAACAAGGAAAATTAACCAATTTTAGATAAATACAACCTCATGAGAGGAATAAGCACTTATATTCATTCCTAAGGTTTCACTAAACAAAACTTCTTGTAATAAAATAATATTTTCACCATAAACATTAATAACATGAACAATAATTGCAGAAATTTACTTACTTCATCCAAGAAATCAAGTGAAAGTAACCCTAATTGAATAAATATTCATAAAAAATTAGCAAATCCATCCACAACAGACCTTTCCAAGAATAGCACATGAGAGACAAGAGCTAGTTACCCATAAACGGAAAAAATTTCAAAAGTTACCTACAAATGGTGAGTGAAAGATGATGAGTGTTACACATCAAATTTCCACACCTAGTTACCTCGCGCTAAGTGTCGCAAGTGTTGTTAAATTGTCATATGCACCTTGCTAAGTGTTGCATCCACCTCGACACCATGAAATAACATATGTCTCAATCCCTAATCAATGTGGAGGAGAAATATATTATATGAAGGTCAAAATACTATGTGTACATGAATTATTATTAATATTCATGAGAAAGAAATTAATTTAGTGTGAGAATCCACCTCACATTTGGTTTCTTATTTTTTAGGGGAGGTTGAGGATCTCATGGATGGTTGAAATATTTCCTCCTTAAAATCCTTGAGAGACATTTCCTCCCTAAAATCCTTAAAAGATATTTTCTCCCTTATGATCTTGGGAGGAAGCTTTTGTGAATCAAACTTATGATCTTGGGAGCATCGTGCAAGGGCTGGACGAGGAGGACTTGGAGAGGTTGTTGCAACTGCATCTACAGATTGTAAGTGTCTTTTTAATGTTATCATTAATATATGCTTGGCCTATTTCCTTCTATTTTATGTATATTTACATATTCTTGTATATTATGGATGAATTTGGTTTAAACTAATCTCGGTAGAGTAGGAAGTCATTTTTTTTCTTCGTTGTCCATTGCATTGAAGGTATCGTGTCATGCTAAGGAGCTTGGAGATCAAGTTCAGATTGGATAAAGTGAGGACAAGATTCGAAACAAGGTACATAATACCTTATCCCTCTCTTTATTTTGATTATCTTAAATATATTTAAAGGGATGTTAGTGTCCATTTTCATCTTTCTATCTCGGTATTAGGGGTCTAGAATCTGAGGGAAGATCTACATGTCCGCATGGGGATTTTCCTATAACAGAAATTGGCGACTCCAATGGGGAAGGACATTTACTTGTCTTTCCTTGGATAATATATTCCTTTTACCCACTTTTATATCATTTTCATTGTTTGTTCCTGATCTATTTCCTTTCTCCCCTCTTCATTGATAATTTCACAAAATAATGGGAATTTTGGGTGATTTTTTCTGAGTTTTAAGCCTCTATTTTGAGTTTATGGGAAGGGTAGCGCTCCCTTGGAGTGTATATCAGATCATTGATATGTAATAAGCACTCCCATTCATTGTATGTAAGATCTCTACAATGCTCTATACGCTTGAAAACAAGAGCATTGGTCTCCTTTTTTTGGTGATTTATTCCCTATTCTGCTCAGTTTTTTTCAGTCTATCTTGCAGAGATTTTTCCCCAGAGTCTGTACTTTGGCTTGTGGCTTTGTTTGGGTTAAATATTTGTTACTTATAACTTTTTTTTTTCTTGTTTGATCTTGCAAAATTTTCCAAATTGCGAGATTGATTCGCCTTGTTTTTCTTGGTTTGGTTTGAAACTTGCAAAGTTTTTGGTTATCTAACTGATTGAAAAGGTGTGCAAAGGTTTGTTGGTCTTAAGTTACTTTTCAAATATTTCTTTTTTGAATGATTTGAGACTTTATGCTTACCACAACCTAGCTTGGATTGCTCTTTCTTGATGGTTGTTTTTTCAAGACATTTGAGTGATTCCTCTTTCTCCCTATCAATTTTTGGATTCTTCTATGAACTTTCTTGTATTCCTTGAATGATTCTCAATTATCGAGTCCTTGATTTAGTGAGTTATCTTCATTCAGTTCTCATTATCCTGTGAGTGAATTCTTTGTTTGAAATCCTTTTTTCTTCATTTCTTTTGTATCTGCATTCGACTCTTCCATTTTGATTGAAAGTATTGGAGTGTTAAAGGATTCGATTTTGCTTTCGTTAAATATTAGAATCAAACAAAGAAGATAGTTGCATTATTTCTTTTGGGTAGTGTATATAACTAGGTTGCATTTAGAAGATTGCATTTGTGAATTGGGTGTTTTTATTGAAGAAAGTTGAACCTCTTCTCCATCTCGTATGTAGGATTCATTGAAGAAAAATATTTTTATCTCATTTTTATGCATTCTTTTGGAGTCGAGTCTACAACATCATAAGCTCACTTTTTCACCCTTGAGTAAAAAACATCCATAAAATGAAGCGCTTATAAAATTGATCAGACACTTTTATATTTTCTGGTAACAAACCTACATTAGCAAGTGTAGGGATTTAGAATAGGTTGTGAGGATTAATTTCCAAATCCATCAGACAAACATATAATCTTGTGCTATGGAGTGGTAAATCCAATTGTTCATATAAGCATAGTTGGGATCCCCCTCTCACATAGGGGTTAAACATGAGGTCGTGTGCGGGAGAGCAATGGATATTTCCCCTCCGAAGCTTAACCTACATAGAGGAAATATCGTATATTGGGGGTTCTTCTTGAGGATCAATTGTTTTCATTTGGTCTTGAAACTTCATGAATCCTGGATCCATTCAGGGTTCTCAGTAGTATTCCAGTCCACTTGTCTTCAGTTCTCTTGAATAATTTTGAACTTGTTATACTTCCCATATGTTCCTTCCCGAATGTTGACTATACCCGCCTAGAGGCTGACTGTGAGTTGGTAACCTCAGTGGCCTATATTCTATAGGGTTGACACACGAGGTGATGGTGAAGGGGGTCTTCGTTGTACTTGGGTCAGACATTGGTCAAAATCACTCGAGCTCCTTGGAGGGTACACCCATGGGTAAAACCGTGTGGGAACTTGCACCAAGGCGTAAGTCCGTTAAGAAGGTCGCCAATGTAACTGATCCACCCGCTCTATCCCATCCCCTTCCTATATTGATCTCGCGATGTTGGATTTCATTACCAACTAGTGGTTTCAGTTTGGGAAGGATTGTTTGATTGTTTTCTTCTTAGATTTGTAGCGTGTGTTGTTTTTTTTCCTTAGTGGAATTTAGGTCGAGTCAGTGCCAATGGCGTCAACTCCTAGGAGTACCAATGGAGGAACCCATTTTCCCAAGTAACCTTTCGCCTTTCCTTATTTTGGAAACTTTGGTCCTCCATGCATTGCCACACTGAGTCTTCTGGGACTCACAATCAGATTATCGGTTTGGTTGTTCCCCACTCTAGTGATCTCGACTCTTCCCAGTGCTTCAGATGCACCTAATGCTTCATATGTAAGTGCACCACCCACACATCAACCTCATGTCGAATTTTCTCCTTCTTCACCTGTTAGGTGTCCTTCCTTTTCTCCTTCTTCACCTAGTGAAATCTCTAAAGAGAGTATCCAGGTTGATAAGAAGAAGAAGAAACAAAAATAGAAAAAGAAGAAGAACCCGAAAGGGACTAGGCCTCCAAACAAATCATATTATTTTGGATCCAAGCAACCAACTACAATTAATCACATTAGGAGTGTTGATAAAGTTGACAAGTCTACAACAAAGAATCCTAAACCCAAATTCCCTTGTAGGATTTGTAAGGGTAACCACTTTCTAAAGGATTTCCCTGGTCTCCTCAAGGTCTTAGAAATGTGGTATTCCACATCATCAGCCCCTGCGAGACATGTTGGTGACACCCTTTTAGCTAGTGACATTAAGGTTGGTAAGAAGAATAGAACTGTCAAATTTCCTTGCTTGTTATGCGAAGGTGATCATTACTCTCACCTTTTTCCTCCTATGGACGAGGCTTCTTATATTTTGGAAAATATTCAACTTCCAACTGGTTATTTTAATATATCTCCCAAACCATCATTAGTTGATGGACTGGTCAATATGGTTCCATCCTCGGTCAGTTCGGTTAATCAGGTGGTCAATATGGTTTCATCCTCAATTGAACCATTAACCCAAGTATTTGATCCAGTTCTGTCATCAATCACCCCCACTCTTCATCTGAACAATGAAAACTAAGTGACTAATCTAGTTTCGTCATCGATCAACCCCACTCTTCATCTGAAGAGTGCCAAAGTGGTTGATTCGTTTCTGCCATTGATCGATCCCACTCCTCCCTTGAAGAGTGCCAAAGTGGTTGATTCGGTTCTGCCATTGATCGATCCCACTCCTCCCTTGAAGAGTTCCAAAGTGGTCGATCCGATTTTGCCATCGATCGATCCCAATCACCCTTTTAAGAGTACCAAATTGGTCGATATGGTTCCTCCATCGGTCGATCCCACTCCTCCCTTGAAGAGTGCAACCAAATTGGTTGATCTGGTTCCACCATCAGTCGATCCCACTCCTCCCTTGAAAAGTGCAACTAAAGTGGTCGATTTGGTTTTGCCATTGTTCGATCCCACTCCTCATTCAAAGAGTGAGGATGTCACTTAGGTCTACCTTGTTAACACTGATTCACCCGGAAAAGGGGGCACTTTTCCCATCCCGATGGTAGCCCCTTCAAGCAATTAGATGATTTCTATTAATTGGAATCATTTGACAGAACCTCGTCTTCCTTCTTACGTGCCTTTCTAAATCACCGTGTAGGTTTATGATAGGAATATTCATAACACTATAATAGATGAAGGTGCTTATGTTATCATCTTATCCACAAATTCTTGGCAATCTTTTGGCTCCCTGTAGCTTGCGCTCGTGTCTCAGAATCTTTTGACCTTTTACAGAAGAGCTAGTCAACCTTTAGGGATCCTTCATTAGCTTCCAGTTACTTTGGGAAGAAAAATGGTCTACGTCGATGTGATGGTAGTTCACAACCCCTTGTAATTTAACCTTCTCCTTGGGAGAGACTATGTCTACATTATGAGAGAAATTGTGTCCACTCTCTTTCAAGTGATGCGTTTCCCTCACAACGGAAACATAGTAACGATTGACCAAATTCTATTCATTGACCCTCATCTGATGGTCAACCATCCACCTTCCCTAAATAGACCGTACATTCCAGTGATGTCCGTCCTGTTGCGGGTCAATTATGTAATGACCTGCCCCATGCGTTCAACCCCACACAAGAGGGAATCTCTCCCTTCTCTTGACTTAGATCCAGTAGTTGACATGGTCATATATTCGATAGGGATATTAGAGCCATATCTCCCCACCCTTATCGAGGTCATTGACATGTATTCCTTCTGTAATGCTTTGCTTCCATCTAGCAAAGATCTCCTAGAAGCCATGACTGGCACTTGTCCATTAACATGTATTCCTTCCAAAGTGATTTTATTTCATCTAGCAAAGAACTACTGGAAGCCATGGTGTTTTTCCCTTGACATGTATTCCTTCCATAGCATTATCCTCTTGGAAGCCTTGATTAAGGAGAAGGTACAAGCATAATTTTCCTCTATGTAGAAAGCTCATTAAAAAATGAAACAGAAATCTGGGGATTGAACCGAGAGCCTTGAGCATACTTTTTCTTCTTTGTGGAAAGATCGTTAAAAAATGAAACATAAACTATGAGCATAATTTTGCTTCTATGTGGCAAGCTCGTTAAAAAATGAAACAGAGGTCCTAAGCATAGTTCTTTTCCCGTGTCAAGCTCGTTAAAAAATGAAATAGTCACCTCCCATAACAAGTCAAGTCTTTAGCTAGATCTTGTAGATGTCAAGTCGATTCTTTCGTTAGGTATCGTATTTGAACCTTCCTTTCATCCACCTTCATCCTTTTTCTCCATCTAGTACAGAAATTGGTGACAACCTCAAAGTTGACGAATTAAAAGAAGCTTGGGGGGGCATGTCTCCAGCCTTTGATTATCATTCGGGAGTTAAGCCACTAGCTTTTCAAGATGGGGGAAGAGTACCAACCATCCATGGGTATCCCTACCTTTGGAAATTTCGTTGGGAATTTACAAGCATAAGTTTAATTTTGTTTCAATCTTTGTAAAAATGAAACCAATACTAAGCTTAGTCTTTGTTCTTTCTCATGCTCGTAAATACATAAGAATGTGACCGAGTAAAATTTTATCACATTTTTGGACTCGTAAAGGTTATAAGAAAAAGGAACCCCCTGGATTTTCCTTTAAGTTCTTTTCAGACTCTCTAAACATGAAAATATTGTCGAGTGGTCTTGTTTCCTTTCACACTCATTAAAAGGTTTGAAAGGGTGTCTTTCGAGTGGTATTTTATCTCTTTTTCGGCCTCGTGAAACTAAATTTACGAAAAAGGACAACCCTGGAGTCTCCTTTAAGTTCTTTTCGGACTCTCTAAATATGAAAAACCACCGATTTTTTCTTCTCTAGACTCGCTAAACTACACATTGAAGGGCCCATATGGGGACGAACCCTGAATTCTTCCAGTTCATTAAACAAAGGAAGAGGAATTTACTGAAGGTGAGTTATATCGAGCATGTGTTACCCTCCTCGAGCTCGTTAAATGAAAAAGAGGTACTCATCTATCTGGGTTGGGGAAAAATTGAAGGAAGTGGGTCAAGTTTTTGAGAATCTTTTATGGCAGCTTGTGTCGCCCTTGAACATGGCACCTGTTTGTGTCTCATCTTACAATTGGGTAATCCACTTGTCTCTCGGTCATACCAATTCTATGTGTCACCATACTTTTTCTTCCAGTCGAAGAGTGCTCTTATTTCCATCACATTACATTCTTGGTAATCATCGAGTCAATGTTTCCAAGTCAGTTGCCATGCCTCATCATGTTCAAGGGAAGTTTCAATTCAAACCATCCATCTACAATATTTTCAGTTTCCATTTCTTGTGTCAGTCTATACTCATTCAATTCACCATATTACATCACTTTTCTTTGTCAGTTTCGGGTCGATGATGGGGGATACATCAAGGCCCTCCTTCGACGAGTCTTTTCCTGTCAACTTCAACACATCATCTAGGAATTAGACTTTGAAACCAACTGGTACCTTGGGACCTGCATGCCTCAATGGAAGGTCTCCTCGCCTTGAACTCTGATCATACGATTCCATGAATGTTCGACTTCAACTCATTTATTCAAATTCGTTGGATTGTACTAGGGTACCTTGGGATTCATTGACATCACTGGTGATTTCCCTCGCACTTGTTAATAATTTACCTCAATGACCTGTAATCAAGTGGTTTCTACCATGTTCAAAATCAAAACATCTATTCACATGGATAGATTCGTACCACATTGGGATTGGGACGAACTCTATAGGTTGAGCATTCACTCTGATATCTTCTTTGCTCAGGCTGCGGAAGGAGATCATTTGAGCATGTTGATATATATATTGTCACATAGATCCACATTGTATTGGTTTGTGGCTATTTTAATCATCTCATAGCTCCATTGTGTATTTTTAGGGGCTACGATTAGTTCATGTCATGAAGGTATGGATCCACATTGTATCTCTGGTGGCCATATACTTAATCAATATTTTTCATGGATCTGCAATGTATTGGTGGGAGGCCATGCTTTGATTCAAATTTTATTCAGATCATAGGTATGCCTGCCTCGGAAATGAAACATATATTAATATTGTTTGATGGTTGTTTGCAGCTTCTTCTAGGTTCTCCAACTCCACGCCCTTGCATTGAAGAATTGTAAAGTGTTTCGGCCATCAATTTCTCTTCTGACCTCACACTTTAAGGGGCATATTGCTACACATCAAATTTCCACACCTAGGTACCTCACCCTAAGTGTCTCAAGTGTCGTAAAAGTGTCATATGCACCTTGCTAAGTGTCGCATACACCTTGACACCATGAAATAACATATGTCACAATCCATACTCAATTTGGAGGATAAATATATTATATGAAGGTCAAAATACTATGTGCACATGAATTATTATTAATATTCGTAAAAAGGAAATTAATTTAGTGTGAGAATCCACCTCACACTTGGTTTCCTACTTTTTAGGGGAGGTTGAGGATCTCATGGATGGTTGAAATATTTAATCCTTAAAATCCTCGGGAGATATTTCCTCCCTAAAATACTTAAGAGATATTTTCTCCCTAAATATCTTGGAGATCCCATTTTAGTGGATCTGATGAGTGATCCTCTCCATGGTGGTCAAGCCTCCAAACCATATATAATGAGGGTTTTCCATGGAGAAGTGGAGAGGAGGCATACTTGAGGTATCAAACTTATGATATTGGGAGGAATCTTTTGGGTATCAAACTTATGATGTTGGGAGCATCGTGCAAGGGATAGACGAGGAGGACTTGGAGAGGTTGTTGCAACTACATCTAATTGTAAGTGTCTTTTTAATGTTCTCATTAATATATGCTTGGCCTATTCCTTTCTATTTTATGTATCTTTACATATGCTTGTCTATTATGGATGAATTTGGTTTAAACTAATCTCGGTAGAGTAGGAAGTCTTTTTTTTTCTTTGTTTTCAATTGCATTGCAAGTATCGTGTCGTGCTAAGGAGCTTGGAGATCAAATCCAAATTGGATAAAACGAGGACAAGCTTCGAAACAAGGCACATCATACCTTCTCCCTCTCTTTCTTTTGATTAGCTTAACTATATTTAAAGGTATGTTAGTGTCCATTTTCATATTTTTGTCTCAGTATTAGGGGTCTAGAATCCAAGGGAGGTTCTACCTGTCTGCAAGGGGATTTTCCTTTAATAGAAAAAGAGGTACTCTTCCAGGTTCTCCAACTCCACGCCCTTGCATTGAAAAATTGTAAAGTGTTTCGACCATCAGTTTCTCTTCTGACCTCACACTTTAGGGGGAATATTGTTACACATCAAATTTCCACACCTAGGTACCTCACCCTAAGTGTCGCAACTGTCGTAAAAGTTTCATATGCACCTTGCTAAGTGTTGCATACACCTCGACACCATGAAATAACATATGTCACAATCCCTAGTCAATGTGGAGGAGAAATATATTATATGAAGGTCAAAATACTATGTGCACATGAATTAATTACTAATATTCATGCAAAGGAAAATAAATTAGTGTGAGAATCCACCTCACATTTGGTTTCCTATTTTTAAGGGGAGGTTGAGGATCTCATGGATGGTTGAAATATTTCCTCCTTAAAATCCTTGACAGATATTTCCTCCCTAAAATACTTAAGATATATTTTCTCCCTAAATATCTTGGAGATCTCATTTTAGTGGATCTGATGAGTGATCCTCTCCATGGTGGTTAAGCCTACAAATCCTATATAATGATGGATTTCCATGGAGAAGGGAGGCAAATTTGAGGTATCAAACTTATGATCTTGGGAGAAATGTTTTGGATATCAAACCTATGATCTTGGGAGAAAGATTTTGGATATCAAACCTATGATATTGAGAGCATCATGCAAGGGATGGACGAGGAGGACTTGGAGAGGTTGTTGCAACTGGATCTACATATTGTAAGTGTCTTTTTAATGTTCTCATTAATATATGCATGGCCTATTTCCTTCTAGTTTATGTATCTTTACATATGTGTGTCTATTGTAGATGAATTTGTTTAATCTAGTATGCTATACTAGGAGTTTCCTTGTGTCTCTTTGTTGTTTGTGGTTTGCAGGTATCAAGTTGTGTGAACGAGTTTGGATATCAAGCTCAAAATGGAGCATTGAGGACAAACACCGAAAATAGGTACGATCACTTTTCCTCCTCCTCTCTTTTCAACTAGTTAAGAAAATATCAAAGGGATGTTAGTGTCCATTTGTATATTTATGTCTTGGTATTAGGGGTCTAGAATCCAAGGGGATATTCACTTGTCTGCATGGGAATTTTTCTATAACAATGAGAAAAATGAATGTGAGTCTATCCTTCTTATATTAGGCATAGCATCTAACTTTGTCCACATAACATAACAATTTTACAATCCAAGTGGGGTCGACCACTCATTTAACCTTTACAACATGTAATAAATGTAAATACAACAAAAAATACCCCACACTCATGAGACGTCAAGGCTAGGTAGGGTGACATCAAGCCTCCAAAGGATAATGTAAATCCTCCAAAGTCCAAGTGGAATCCTCCAAGATGACGTTGTGTCAGGTGAATTTCCTCTTCACCCAAGGTCATGCTAAATCATCTTAGGTACCCATCCATCCATCAAACCCTAGCAATGTCAAACCCTAGAGGGTGATGTCAAGGGCCTCAAGGAGATGCATCCAAGGAGAGGAAGGTTGCATATCATCTCTGAATGTTGTGTTCATCACTTCTACTACAACATACTCCATCCTATGGGAAAATGGTCCATGTGGTACTCTGCCTAGCCTGTGGGGATTCAAGCCCATATGTTTTCCACAAGGACTGAATCTACAAAAACCAAGCCCATATATACATCATTCAAGGTTATGATAATGTGAGATCCATTATTTGAGGGTGGTGAGTCATTATTTTCATAGGACATCCCTCAAAAAGCCATGGCAAGGCCATTCAAAACAAATCAAAGTATAAAACATGCTTATCCAAAGTTCATGAGAAATATAAGTCCTAAAAGMATGTAAAGTAAGTTGTAACTTAAGACATAATTCATGTAAAATAATTCACCTCAATATCCCCTTCAAGCATCATACCAGCCCAGTACCCCATGTGAGTTGATAAGTTTAAGTATGAGAGGGCCTTCATCCAACCCTATTARGTGTGCCACCTAGATAGGAAATAAAATAACCCAGGTAGAGGGATAGGTCCCAAGAGTGACAAGGGAAAGTAAAAACCMACCAATATTAAGTGTGAAAGTGATATGGTTTCAGGGCTTASTTCATGGCTTATGGTGTCATTAAATCCATATCTATGAGTGCCTTTGTGGACGGTGTGCTTGCTCTTGATTTAACCTATATTTACATGCTACTTTTCCCAAACCCATTTACCATCCATCTTTACAATCCCTTTTATCATATATGMAAGTCCCCTTTATAAGGTTTCAATATTTAACATTGTTATTTGGGACCGRGGCAGGMACAGAAAGAGTAGAGATCAAGTCTAGACTAGATTTTATTAGTCCTTCTTTTCTATAATTCATTTATTTCTTTAGCATCATTTTCTTATTCTTTTAGTGGCARCTACGAAATAACCTCTAGGGCTTTAGCCCCTCTTCTCATGAGAGAATGGAACATGGCCCATACTCGAAGTTTATTACACTATGAGAGGATCCAGGATGGAAATTTTTAAGTATGGTGGGGAATGGATGATTACCCTTGAGAGGGACCCCCAGTAGTAACCCTTTTACCTGGGTGGTGACAACATGAGACTAGGGCATATAAGCTAACCTTTAAGGCGAAACAAGGAAACTGACACAATTTCCCAAACCAGTGACCCATTATCCAACTTCAACCAAAGATACTCATCCACATTCTCGACAAATTAATCAAAACAATTTGCATGAAAGGACTAACATACTTCATGGAAGGGAAAATTTTAAGGATGGAAATTTATATCAAAATGTATAAACATGGACTAATATTACTAGTCCTTAATATGCAAAACATAAAATGTTTGGTGATACTTTTGTAAAAATATTCAAATTTCTAAGGATTTTGTATAGTTTCTATAAAATTTTGGGGAATTTTAAGGTAAAATAATTTTATTCTATGGAATTTGGGTGAATCATTTTTAGAAAAAAAGGAAATTGGCGAATATTTTTTTGGGAAAAACCATGGAAAATTATCCCATTGACGAAATTTAGCCCCTAAAACCATCTATGCTTCATGGTCACGATGGTTTTCCATCTCCCAAACTATGGGTTGCTTGAATGTGATTAGATTTGGTTGACTTGTAGCCATAAATGTTAATAAGGGGGTCTATTAGGATGCCATCTGTGGACATGTTGGTCATCATCATGGTCGAGATCATGTTCTCCATTTCGAGCAACAAGACATGATCTCCTCTAATTACCCCTAGGCATGAGGGTAACATCTGGCATGAACATGGGGACATGTGCTCACCGTACAATGCATGAGAACCTCAACATTTCGGGTTTTCCAAGACCTTCAATCATGCGCCCACTTCAAATGACAAAAACCTTTAGAAGTATCTTTTGATGGATTTGATCCACCAATGTCAGTGATAAATCCAAAACCATGTTGAAAAAAGAGAAATTTACTTATCTACAAAATGATAAAATACTAATATTTAATGATTAAATGCAATTTCCTAACATGTATTTGTTATGTACACATGAAACTGCAACATATATACAATAAAATGCAATACTATACTAGCATGAAATGCAAGATGCAACATATATGTGAATGAAATGCAGGATGCAAATTCCCTAACCTATAGTAGTCTATGTTAGTTTGAAATGCTAGGTATAATCATATGACCAATAAAACCATACTAGAATTGTATCATAATATCTATATCTGCTCTTAATGATAAACCAAAATAAAGACAATTCAAGAACTAAGAAATCATGAGTTAAATCAGAGATTATATCACGAATAATCACAAAATCTAACTCATGGAGGAGGGAGGGAGGGACACAATCATGCAAAGAGGTATCACCACAAACCTTACCTATCCACCCCAAGACAAGGCCGAAAGAGTTAGGCAAAGGAAAATATTCATCCCTGACTACAAATCCAACACTCGAAGATTGAGAATGGATGAGAAGAAACCTAGGGAAAGCTATAATATTTCCCACTAAAGAAGAGAGCACGGGGTAAGGGGTCAAACCAGGCATAGAGAAAAAAAATATCTTCCAACCGACATTTTGTTGGTCTTGTGTCTGAAACTAAAAACCCTCTCAAAAAACCATAGGTTGAAAAAAACTCTGTCCTACAGGAAAATGAAGAGAAATACCAACCATATTTATAGAATAATGGCAAGGTGAAGGAAGAGAAGGATGGAAACTCTCATCACAAAAATCCCACTCTGGGAAAATCATGTCCTTTCCTTCATAGAAATCAAATCACAATGGCGGTTGAAAATTGTATTCGTAGAGTAAATCCAAGTGCTCAAAAGAATATGTATCAAACCCCTTTGGATACAACCGAAAATCATCATGGAATGCTACAATAAGTCATCCCTAAGTGGATGGAACAAATATGTAATCATGTCATCTTCTCATTTCCAAACATATGAATCGATAACAATCATGTATGGTTGTTCTAATGGAAACAATTGAAAATTACCTTCAATGTCATAAATGGGAACTCCATTAAAACCATAACTAGTCACATCCCATTTACATCTCCCAACATGTATAAACTCATCAATATTTTTAGTCATGTCATCATTTTCATTATAGCATGAAGGGTCTAAAGTATCCAAGGGTTCCTCTAGCACTTATTCACTTTCTAAGTCATAGAATAGAGCAGCATCAAAGTCTTGGAAATGAGTATAACTTATTTTCTTCATGTTCAGGAGCGTAAAAAAACTTGGATGAATTCATCAAATGGAGGAGAAAATACCTATGTTTCATCTTCATGAGGAGCCTCTTCGCGTATTAGGTCTTCAACAAGGTTTGTTTCATCAAAGTGTTCTTCTTCAACATATTCACAAGGAAACTCATGTTCTTCTTGGTAATCTCCCTCATGATTCACCTCTTTATATTCTCATTCGCCAATCAAGTCTTTGTTGTCCTCAATAGAATCATGAGGTAATTATTGCTCCTCTTGAACGGGTTGGTAACCCTCTTCATAAGCTTCTTCCTTAGGTTCTCTCCTTGGATATGTGCAATATTCTTCATCCAAGGCATGCTCAAGATATGGAGGTACTTCTAATAAATTCTTCATCGTCCGCTTGTTTGTTTGGAGGGGGAACTTCATCAAGGTTTTCTCTTTTGAATCATCCCATTCTTCTCCCTCCACATTCAATTCCAATATCTTGTATAAAACCCAAGGTTTTCCATACTTCCATCGTATGTTGGCACATAGTGTTTTTGCTCAAAAGTATTCCTTAGCAAGCTCTTCCTCTGTTGAGACTTTGAAACATTTCACATACCGCTCAACTATGAGGTCATTCTCTTCTTGTCTTTGAGAAAAAAGGTCAGTAAGCATATGTACATTTTCTCAACGACCAACTAATTGCCTACAAAAATTTTGATCTTCTTTGACACTTTCTTTCAATATTTGGGAGAAGTCTTCACACTATTCTAATTCTTCATCCTCAACAGGCGGAGAAATCATCAATGTATTGTTTTTATGAGGATGAATACTCTCAATGGAGTGTTGATGTTTGAGAAGCATCGAAAAAATATTCTACTAGATTAATAAATAATAATATGATTATTAATTATTACACAATATTATTAATTATAATATTATTAATATAATAATATATTTATAATATAAAGTATAAATATATATAATAAAGTGTAAAGTATAAATATAAAGTATATTTATATTATATGTATAATATAATATAAAGTATAAATATATTTATTACCAAAGGGATGCATCTATTCATGAATGGTCACCATATGTTCTTTATATATAGAACACTCACCATTGAAATAATATATACATTCATATACAATATCATCTCTTATGAAAATCAACATGTTATCAGAGCGGGACTAGACTTAACTCCTTCACAAGAGGGCCCAAAAAAATGAGAGTAGAGTAAAGTCTTGGGAGTGTTAAATTTATGGGGTTGTTGCAATCTCTATGTACAACATATTTACTTTTTACTCCTACCAAAATTATAGAAAGAATTCCATAAATAATGTGGACAATAATTTCTAGTAAAAATGTATTCCCTAAATATGAGGAATGTATTGCATATTTACTTCTACCTATATTTATGAAAAGAATCGCATGAATTATGGAGGAACAATTTAACTAAGTCAAATACTATGTGGATGGATTATAACCAAATTAATCTTTGGGTAGTTACGGGAGGTATTCTCCAACTATTTATAAGAAAGAAAATTTTATTTTATTTTAAATTTAATTTTCAAAGAGACATGCCTTTTTGGATCAATTTAATATTATTATAAAATACACAACAATATACACATATTTTTCTCTCTCACAAGTGGGAAGTGATTTAAGAAAGAGACCGAAGTTTCTAAGAAATTGAAATTTTTTGAGTGTAATTACTTAGTGATGTTCTAGAGTTTACTAAAGTAATATAGTTGGAAGTAATTACTACTTGCGAAAAATTGTGCTTGTCTAATTTAACACTAGAAAATCAACATGGTTAGCCATATGACATCGAGTATATGATGAATGTGTGTTAGTAGAAGACGTATCATTTCGAGGGTCACTGTATATAGTTGTGCATAAGATAAATTGATCACCTCTAGGAGATGCTTTTTTGTTTTTTCGTGTTTCTTGTTCCAGGAATGTCACATGTAATAGCTCTGAGAAGGAGCCATAATGAAAATCGCAGGAAGCAACATGAAGCAAGACTATCTAGACATGGATTTTTTCACATCCATGTATTGAAGAAGAAGAGAAGGTTAGCACATGCAGAGGGAGAAGATAACTCTGAAGACTATATAACCTCAGAGGGAGTGATGGTTTCAGATGTTTTCTGTGAGAAACTGGATAGTCTCATTATAACATGTTGTAGCTATTAGAGAGATACCCACCGGCCCTGGATGCATTTTGTGAAGTCACTATGGATTTCCTGTGATGTATAGATTTTTGTGTTTGACAATCAATGATCATGAGCTCGTGTGGATGGCGACAGTGTTAGAGTCTGTGTTGGATATAATACCTTCCTCATTAAGAGGGAGTGTTGAGATTTTATGTAAATTTGGAAGTTGTTCTTAAGTGTTATTGTTTCAGCAACCTAATCAGGAAGAATGTTCCTTGTAGTCAAAAAGCACTTCGTTGAGTACGTGACAACTCCAGGACACTCAGTGTGCATATTGAAGAAGGTTTTATATGGATGCAATATTTTTGAATCAAGGAAAGTATATAGTATAACTCCTAAAGAGGTTCAAGACGTTGGATTGCAAGGCAATGGCTACACCTATCATATCAAATATGAAGTTGATGCAAGATACAAGTTGATGCAAGATACAACTTTAGAGACTATGGATGTTACTTTATACAGGGATATGGTGGGATCATTGATGAACTTGACGAACACAAGACCAGATATATGTATTGTTGTGAAACACCCTGATTCAATATATGGAGCAACCCAAGTAGGTTCATTTGATTGTAGCAAAACATGTGATGAGGTACCCTAAGGTTACATTGGATTATGGTCACAGGTATGTGATAGACCATGAGTTAGGTTTATATGGATATTAAAATTCATATTTGGTTGGTAGTATTCCTAGTCAGAAGAGTACTTCTGCATATTACTTCAGTCTAGGCTCTAGTATGGTTTCATGGAGTAGGAAGAAGTTGTGTGTAGCACTCAATACGGATGAGGTTGAGTATGTGGCAGCATGTGCAGCAATTCGCGAAGCAATGTGGCTTCGAAAATTATTGAATATTGGACTGAATTTGACTTGTAGGTAAGACCTACAAGAAGAGGATGATGAGACTTTTTCTAGAGGACAAGTGATGAAGTCAATAGGTTGAAGATCCATATGATATTCAGTGCTCGAGAGGGAGCTGAACAGTAAGTTCCAAAGAGATATGGGTACTACAGTAAGGAGTAGGAGGCTTCATCGGATGCAGGAAACAGTCATGTGTGGCGCTCAGTACAACTAAAGATGAGTATGTGGAAGCATGTGTAGTAAGTCGTGAAGCAGTGTGGCTTCAAAAATTGTAGACTATTGGACTTAATTTGACTTGTAGGTAAGACCTACAAGAAGAGGATGAAGAGACGTGTTCTGGAGGACAAGTGATGAAGTCAATAGGTTGAAGATTTAGTTGACATTCAGTGCTCGAGCGAGAGTTGGACAGTGAGTTCCATAGGGAGTTGGGTATTATAGTAAGGAGTAAGAGGCTCCACCAGATGAGAGAAGTAGTCATGTGTGGCGCTCAGTACGACTGAATTTGAGTATTTGGAATCATGTATAGTAGCAGTGTAGCTTCGAGAACTTTTGTCTAGGTTATTTGGTCTCAGACTGTAGGCGATTTGTATTTTGTGTGATAACCAGAGTTACATGAAGTTGTCAGAGAATCTCATGGTCTATGACAGGGCGAAGCATATCGAGATCAGATATTACTATATCAGGGATATGGCATAGAAGGGAGCAGTGAGGCTCCAGTTTCGTGACTACAGAGGATCAAGTTGCGAACGTGTTTACCAAGTCATTGTTGGGGATAAATTTTGAGTACTTCATGGAAAATATTGGTGTGGTCCCTCTTCAGAGGGAGTGTTCTCATCCAGCATGAAAAAGGGTTGGCACTGAGACATGTGGAACTCATCTAGGATGAAAAAGGGTTGGCACTGAGTGTTCTCGTCCAGCATGAAAAAGGGCTGGCACCGAGACAAATGGAACTCATCTAGCATGAAAAAGGGTTGGCACTGAGTGTTATCATTCAACATGAAAAATGGATAGCACTAATACATGTGGAAATTATCTAGCATGAAAAAGGGATGGCACTGAGTGTTCTCATCCAACATGAAAAAGGGTTGGCACTGAGACAGGTGGAACTCGTCCATCATGAAAAAGGGTTGGCACTAAGTTTTCTCATCCAGCATGAAAAATGGATGGCACTGAGGCAGGTGGAATTCATCCAGCATGAAAAAGGGTTGGCACTGAGTGTTCTCATCCGGCATGAAAAAGGGTTGGCACTGAGACAGGTGGAACTCATTGAGCATGAAAAAGGGTTGGCATTGAGTGTTCTCATCCAACATGAAAAAGGGTTGGCACTGATAGAAGTGGAACTCATCCATCATGAAAAAGGGATGGCATTGAGACCGAGGGTGCACATGATCAGATACATATGCATTGCAAGGTAGTGGATGTCCTGGGGACATGTTGTAGTTATTTGAGAACTACCCACGGGTCTTGGATTCATTGGTTGTGAAGTCACAAGGGTGCACATGATGAGGTACAGATGCATTGCGAGGTAATGGATGTCATGGTGACATGTTGAACATATTTTAGAACTACTTGCATGTAATCTTCAAAGGTAATCTTGGTATAATGTAGAATGTATCCCTCACTGAGAGGGAGTGTTGATGTTTGGGAAGCATCGAAAAAACATTCTACTAGATTAATAATTAATAATATGATTATTAATTATTAAACAATATTATTAAGTATAATATTATCAATGTAATAATATATTTATAATATAAAGTATAAATATATATAATAAAGTATAAAGCATAGATACAAAGTATATTTATATTATATGTATAATATAATATAAATTATAAATATATTTATTACCAAAGGGACGCATCTCTTCATGAATGGTCATCATGGTCACCATATATTCTTTATATATAGAACACTCATCATTGTAATAATATATACATTCATATACAATCTCATCTCTTATGAAAATCAACATGGAGTTTTCTTCTCGGGCATGGTGCACTTCCCTAAGGTTTCTTATAAAAACATCTAGGAATATTTTTTCCCTTTTAAGGGTTGTTGTGAGTTCTTGAAGAGTGTCCTCATAGGTCTAAGATTATGAGTTCCCATACTCAAGGAATTTGCTAATGAGATATATGAAAGAATATATGGTATTCATCTTGAAATTATCTTTGATCCAACCCTAGACATCAAATGATAGGGAGACTACAAAACGTTGTATATGCACGTCTTCACGTTCCCCCATACCCTATATGTATTTAAATAAATTTACAACATGAGTAACAACCAATCTATAAAATTTGGGAAAGTTCTCTAACCATCCATACTTTAATTTTTTTGGGTATCCGAGGTTTCTTTCAAAATCAATACAAGGAAACCATTCCTGAAAATCCATAATTCCATTACTTGGGAAACAAATAGCTCAAAATTTATTTAGTGGAATCTCCAAATGATATTCTTTGTATCATCAAAGGAAGGTGAGGGAACTACCCTCAGTGGATTCTCCAAATAAAATTGTACGATAAGGGATTCAAGAGAAGTTTACCAAAGATATGCCATTGAGGAGGATGACTTAATCCCCTCCGACAATGACGCTAAAATGTTATCGTAGGATTTGTACTTATGAAAATCCCAACATAAGACCCCAAATATTTCATAACTATGGAAGAACCTACTATTGTCACCTAAGTATGTACTTCCCTCATTTTAGTGATGGTATAGGTCTACCACAAGGGAGGCTTCCCTAATGACCTTGAAGGATCAAATAACAAGTTTACTAGCCAATCCTACCACCCCCTATCTTGATCACCAGATGATTGGTCTAGGTCAAGGAAATAGAAGAGGTATGAATATGTTTTGGTACCTTTCTAGAACAAGAACACTTTACAACACATATATAATGATTTCCAAGTCAAATTATGCAATAAACACCTCTTCTACACACTAGACAAGTTATATTGCTATTGTTGTTGCAAATTGCAGTAGTAAACTAGTCTTGCAATAGAAAGAAGTAATGTGTAACAATAGCAATAGTAAGTTCTCATAAATACAACAATTGACCATTCAAAGTTGGCATACATCGAAATTAAAATATTAACCAATTTCTAAGTGTTATTTCTGAGTAAGTTAAGCCACCTTTAGATGAGTGTATGCAATGAATTAATGTAATTCAGATGGCTATAGAAAACCTTTTATAACAACAACAACAACAAATTATTTAGTGAGTTTTCCAATGTTAGTGTTAGTATAGTTAGTGGAATGCTTGAGAGTGAGTTCATCAATCAATTCACCAAGAGAATGCTTTAAGACTAGTTCCTTTTGAGGGTTATGGAGTCTTTCAAAAGAAAATAAGCTTGAAGGTTGTCATCCTTGAAACAAAGACGTAGGATATAAACCCTAAGGTTTAAGCATATTTGGGCCTTAGGTATTAGATATTGAGGAGAAGAACTTCTAGGGTGCAAGCACATTTGGGCCTTAGGTATTAGATATTGAGGAGAAGAACTTCTAGGGTGCAAGCACATTTGGGCCCTAGAAGTTGTTCCTCCCTTCTTGTAGCTTCAACTAGGTCAAAGATGAAAATTCTAGGGATAAAAATCCTAAAGTGCTAACACTTTATGGATTTAGGGTTCTATCCATAGCAAGGACAATTAACCAATTTTAGATAAATAAAACCTTGTGAGAGGAAGAAACACTTATGTTCTTCTCTTAAGGTTTCACTAAAGAAGACTTCTTCCAATAAAATAAAATTTCACCATAAACATTAATAACATGAACAATAATTGCATAAATTTACTTTGTAGAGTTTCTAAGATACTTGCACAAAAGATTTAGATAACAATGAAACATACACAACTTGTAATGGTGGATGAAGAAAAGACAAAAAATGGAGGAAAGAATGAAATAATTTCTATTATATGTATTCCACACTCAAAGAGTGAATAATTTACAATATATATTGGCTACATGAGTAACTAATGCACCATAGTAGTGATATCGAGAGATCTAGACATTCATTGACATACACTAGAGTGAACTGCCACCTAGTCCTAGTTAACTGATCCATGCAATCATTAGTTAACAGAGTCACACATGTGGAATTAAGAGAAACACTTGCAACTATGGGTGATAAAACCGAGGTTTCCATGCATGAGTCACTTCCAATAGTCTACTTGAGTGTAACAGACTCTGAATTGAAGAAAAGCGCCCTATTTGTAGGGGAATATTCTCTAGAGATAATATTCTCATCTAAGGAAGCATTCTCAACATTGAAATATCAACCTTAGGAAATAATTACCTAGGTGAGTGTGTAATATCTCCTACATCCCTTGTGAACACTACTAGGGTATATATGATGAATGGGTCCCAACAACCAAGGCCATGTTAGGTACCCATTGTACATTGCATATAATAATGAGACACTAAAAAAACGAGGAAAGGGGGAAAACCTCATGGGAAATCATCATCTTCAATGAATGGAACAAAAAGTTGTGTAGATACCTATGTAGAAGGCTCTTCAAACTGAGAAGATTAATATTCTAGTGGTTTTTCCATTGGATCTATCTTGTCAACATTTTTCATTAAATATTCCTTATTCCCAAATAGAACCTCCAATCTAGTCCATAATTCCTTTGGAGTTGAGTCTTGTGATTCATCATCTACTTATGGAAAAGTTCAGGAGAAACAAACATGCAGATACATCCTATGGCCATATATTGTCTATTGAGAAAGTCATTTTTCTCATCAACAGAATCAAGATCTACTTCCATTTCCATGGTTATTTTGTATAATGATCTACTTTTGAGAAAAATTAGAATATTTTTCTTTCACTCCAAATAGTTATGAGGCATCAGAAGTATTTTCGGTGAGGAAAACATAGAATACATCTTTCATGTTGCTTTGTTTCATCTTTGGTACCTGCAAAAGAGTGTAGATGATGATCCTTGATAGTGAACTATGGGATCTGATACCATATATATTTTCTGAGATACCTTCATAGAAGATCTAGCTAACAATGAAACATACACAGCTTGCAATGGTGGATGAAGAGAAGACAAAAAATGGAGAAAAGAATGAAAGAATTTCTATTATCTGTATTCCACACTCAAAGAGTGAATAATTTACAATATATATAAGCTACATGAGTAACTAATGCACCATAGTAGTGATATAGAGATATCTAGACACTCACTGACAGACACTAGAGTGAAATTCCACCTAGTCCTAGTTAATTAATCCATGCAATCATCAATTAACGAAGTCACACATGTGGAAGTAAGAGAAACACATTAAATTGTTGGTGATAAAATCGAGGTTTCCATGCATGAGTGACTTCCATTAGTCTAATTGAGTGTAACTGACTTTGAACTAAAGAGGAGTGCTCTATTTTGTAGGGGAATATTCTCTAGAGAGAATATTCTCATATAAAGAAGAATTCTCAACATTGGACTATCAAACTTAGGAAATAATTACCTAGGTGAGTGTGTAATATATCCAACATACTTCATCCAAGAAACCAATAGAATATAACCTTAATTGTTGAAATATTCATAACAAATCAGAAAATCCATCCACAAGATACATTTCTGAGCATAGCGCATGAGAGAGAAGAGTTAGTTACACATAAAGGGTGAAAATTCCAATAGTTACCCATAAAGGGTGAAAATTCCAATAGTTACCCATAAAGGGTGAAAATTCCAATAGTTACCCATAAAGGGTGAAATTTTCAGAAGTTACCCACAAATGGTGAGTTAAAGATGATGATAAAAATGAATGTGAGTATAGCTTTATTATATGATGCCCATCGTCTCACTTTTTCCACATGACATAACAATTTAACAATTCAAGTGGGGCCGACCCCTCATTTAACCTTTACAACGTGTAATAAATACAAATACAATCAAAATTAGCCCACACATGTGAGACATCAAGGCTAGGTAGGGTGATGTCAAGCCTTCAATGGATAATGTAAGGCCTCCAAAGGAAAGGTGCCATCCTCCAAGGTGAATTTGTGTCAGGTGAATTTCCTCTTCACCCAAGGTCATGCAAAATCATCTCAAGTACCCATCCATCCATCAAACCCTAGCAATGTAAAACCCTAGAGGGTGACGTCAAGGGCCTCAAGGAGTTTCATCCAAGGAGAGGAAGGTTTCACCTCATCTATGAATGTTGTCTAAGCCATTGATACTGCAAAATCCTCCATCCTATGGGTAAATGGGACATCTAGTACTCTTCCCAACCTGCGAGGCTTCCATCCCATTTGTGTGCCACAATGACTAAATCTGCTCAAACAAATCCCATCTATCCATCGTTCAGGGTTCTAAGAATGTGAGAGCCATTGTATGAGGGTGGCAAGTCACTGGATGACTCACTTCTCTTCATCACATGTGCCAAGGTCCTGCAAATAAAGGCACAACATCCTAGGTACAAGCCTAGGTCATCCCTCAAATAAGCATGTCAAGGCCATTCAAAACAAATCAAAGTATAAAACATGGTTATCCAAAGTTCATGAGAAACATTAGTTCTTAAATAATGCAAAGTAATTTGTAACTTAAGACATAAGCCATGTAAGGTAATTCACCTTAGTATCCTCTTCAAGCATCACACTAACCTAGGACCTCGTGTGAGTTGACAAGTTTAAGTATGGGAGGGCCTTCATCCAACACTATTAGGTGTGCCACCTAGACAGGAAATAAAATAACCCAGGTAAATGGATAGGTCTCGAGAGTGACAAGGGAAAGTAAAAAACCCACTAAGAGTAAGTGTAAAAGTGATATGGTTCTAGGGATTAGTTCATGGTTTATGGTGTCATTAAATCCATCTCTATGAGTGCCTTTGCGGAGGGCGCACTTGCTCTTGAGTTACCCCATATTTTTGTGTTATTTTTCCCAAACCCATTTAATAGCCATCTTTCCAATCCCTTTTATCATATTTGCAAGTCCCTTTTATAAGGTTTCAAGCTTTATCATTGCTATTTGGGACCGGGGAGGGCACTGAAAGAGTAGAGATAAAGTATAGATTGGATTTTATTACTCCTTATTTGATATCATTCCTTTATATATTTAGCATCATTTTCTTATTCTTTTAGCAATAGTTGCAAAACAACATCTAGGCCTTTATCCCCTCGTCTCATGAGAGAATGGACCATGACCCATAACTGAAGTTTAGTACACTATGAGAGGATCCAGGATGGAAAGTGTTAAGTATGGTGGGGAACCAAATGTTACCCTCGGGAGGGCCCCCAAATAGTACCCCTTTTCCCTTGGCGATGACAACACAAGACTAGGGCATAGTAATTGACCTCCAAGGTGAAATAAGGAAACTTGGACAATTTCCCAAACCAGTGATCCATTATCCAACTTCAAC
Organism: Picea engelmannii; assembly: GCA_009831015.1. NCBI lineage: Eukaryota > Viridiplantae > Streptophyta > Pinopsida > Pinales > Pinaceae > Picea > Picea engelmannii. The sequence continues at coordinate 94,816 of ML781167.1, read as the reverse complement.
CAAATATCCTCATCCACATGCCTAAAAAACTAATCACAACAGTTTTCATGAAATAAGGATTAACATACTTCATGGTGACGATGGCTTGTCATCTCCCATACTCTAGGTTTCTTGAATGTGATGAGGTTTGGTTGACCTATAGTCGTAAAGGTGAATGAGAGGGGATATTGGGATGTCATCTATGGACATGTTGATCATCATCATGGTTGGGATAATGTTGTCCATTTCAGTCCATGATACAGGATATCCTATAGTTATCCCTAGGCATGGGGGGTAACAAGTAGTAACATGATTCAAGTTGGAGCTGGATATGTTACAATGTGGTATCAGAGCAAAAAAAATGGAAACATTGTGTAATTCCAAAGTACCTTGTACTCTCAAGAGTGGGAAGAGGATATTGGGTATGCTACAATGTGATTCCTAAATGATGGCTACAATACTCAGGATGTATGGGCCATAATAGAGCATGCAGAAGAAAATGTTGTAGGTTTCCTATTAAATGTTTGACAAAATTCCTCAAGGAGAGAAATTGGGGGAAATGTCCAAATTCAAAAATTTCGGG
>ML781167.1:35199-61264 GCA_009831015.1 Picea engelmannii | reverse complement strand
TGGTTGTTCTGGCTTCTCTTTCTTTCTTGGAATCTTCATGTTCTTCCTCGTGTTTAGCTCTTGGGTCCATGGAGTAGATTCCATTCCCTAAAGATTCCATTTCTTTCTTTCATCATAGGATCATGGATGTGGATGGACAACCAGGGATACTTAGAGGATTTTCTTTGAAGAAGTCTTCTTCTGCAGTTGAACTGAACACGTATTGTCTTTCATGGTTGCTATCATGGATATATACTTCATCATCTTCAATGGATCATAGGATGAGCTCCCTCCTAATCCTTGCTTCATGTATGATTGCATATAATCGGCTCCCTTCATCTGATAGAGTCCATGCTTCCTTCTGCATCCTTATTGTCTTCTACAATATATAATTGGCTCTCTTTGTCTAACAGAGTCCACGCTTCCATCTTGTTGTCTTCTACAAAAACGTTATAATTATTCCTCTGACTTCTTTCTGTCTTTGCTTCTTCTGATTCTCTTCATGATTGATTCAGTTTATTTCATCCTTTCATGTGTATTATCTAATGATATCAATCCTTATTTTGTTGTTCTTCCATAGGTATATTTCTCTTGGACTACATTATCTTTCAAAGGATAGATATACAAGATATGTACATAGATGATACAAACGAGATATGTACAAGAAATAAGAAGAGTATTGTTACCTTTAGAAGAAGAAGTCTCTTTCATCCTGCTTAGTCTTCTTTGTAGGTTCCTTTTTCTTTGGTAATTGATGCTTCATGTTTCTCCTTCCTTTTCCTTAGCTCAGGACAATGATTCTTGTAGTGACCATACTTTCGATAGTTGAAGCATTGTATTTCTGAAATGTCTTTCTCTTGATTTGGCTTCCTCCTTGAGCCAAACTTNCTTTTGTTCCTGAAGTTCTTGAATCTTGTTGTGAAGGCTTGATCATCGTACTTCTTTTGGGGTTTCTCTTTTGCACTGATCCTTGATTCTTCTTGAGCACAGCAAGTCCAAGGTTCTTCAAATTTCGGATACTCCTTTCTTGTGTTCATGCTTGCGGCAAATGCATCCCACGTCTTGGGAAGACCATTGAGTACTATGTTTACCAATTCCTTCTCTGAAACGATTTCTTCAATAGCTTGTAGTTGATATCTTAACTGAGAGATTCTCACAAATTATGATGTTATGATGTCATCATCATTCATCTTCATGTCATAGAGCTCATTCTTCAGACTCATAACTTGTCCAATGTTTATGATTGAGAAGAGGTTTGTTAGGGCATTGTACATCTTCTTCAATGAGTCAAGATGAGAGATGTAGGGTATCAAGTGGTATTTTACAGAGTCCACTATGATACTCATTGCATTGATGTCATCGTCTTTGATCTTCTCCATAACTACAACGTTCTGTGGTTCCTTCTCTTTTCCTTCTTCAAACACTGGTTCCACGATCTTTCCTTTCACGATATCCAACACTTTATTCTTGGCAAGGATGAGGTCAATACTTGTCTTCCACGCTTTGAAGTTAGAGGCTCCATATAACTTGTTCTCTGACTTCATAGAATAAGTCATGGTTTCTTTGACTTGGTCAAACCCTAGATTTGACCAAAAGCTCAAACTTCACGTCTTGGCCTTCTGAGAGTACCAGGAGATGCGCTAGGCTAGGGCGCACTGATCTATCTGGAGATTAGGTCAATTCATTCACTTAAGGTGCCTCAAAAGGAGGATTAGGGTTTCTACAACTTCTCCTGCTAGTAACCCTAGTGGCAGTGTCTTGGAAGTTGCTAGTAACCCTAGCGAAAGTTCCTCAGCGAGCTCAATATCCTAGCGGTTATGTTTCCTTCCAGCATTTAGACTGAATGAAGGAGGTGTGGTCCCACGACCTGTTAGAATATGAAAGATCTGTGCTCGTTTTACCATTGACAATACCCTTGTCACCCAACCATAGGCTGAAGACACCCTCCGAGCACCAACAAAGAATCATTCTGAAAGCAAACCCTAGGCTATATAGCCAAACAAAGGGTAGCGCACCTTTCCCCAAGGATAGCACACCAACAAGAGCAGATCAGATAGTCCAAACCCTAGCCAAGAGATAGTTTAAGCCAAACGTGATCTGCTAGCTGCAGCTCTCCTCAAACCTGCACATAAGAATGGGCACTGCAGTGCACACAAGACTGGGAACTACAATTCTATGACTGCCTACCCGAATGAGAACTGGCCTCCTATATTTATACTAATTCTGGCTAACTGCCTGGGCCGACTTCTCATTCTGGGTATCTGTCTGTTCAATATATTATTATTATTTCTGGTCGACTTCTTCTCTTGGAGGCTAATAACCTAATATAAATTATCTTCTTGAGCTGACAAGTCTTCTAGGGTTATTAGCCAACTCATTAGGGTTTCTTCTTACTTCCTAGAGTATTCTATCCTCGTCAGGTTTACACGTGGAGGTAAATACCTCCCGCAACTACCATAATATCAACACAAGCTACACATGATTGAGGCTATAATTACAAAGTTCGTCTGCCTTGAGGTTTCCACGATCATTCAGCACACAAGGAAGACCTTCTAATTCCCCACAAACTAGTAACCAATGGTACGATCCTCTTAAAATTTCCTACGGTCTAAACAAATGATACACCATTTCCTTAATTCTCATATGAATTGTTCTGGATGAGCAATGACCTATCCTAAGGCCACATGATTTGTTATTTAGTGGTGTGCACTTCTCTATACCCTTGGATATGTATGCAAGTGGTGCACCCCTCTCATAAAACCCCACAACTTGGTATTATAAGATACATCTCTCCCAATAACTACGAATCTGTAGATAAAGAAATAGTATGTTCTCTTCTCAGGCTACTACGAACTGGAGGTGAGTGAATCGACCCTCCTTGTGCTATCCACTAATTTTTTATGGCAACATAGCTTCCTTTATTAGTTCTCATGACCTCAACAAAAAGTGAGTTGATTCCAAGAAGAGAGGAATAATCTCAGCCAGCTATATTTGTGCCACAACCTTCCAAAAAAATGCCAAGATAGTGAGGAAATCATCCCAACAAGCTAACACGACCCCCACAATCAGGAAAAATTGATTCTGCAAATAAGAAATCAACCCACGAGTGAAGGAACTCGCCTAAGTTCTAAGAAAAGTCACCCAGCACTCCAAATCCAATCCCTCAATCAAGAAACTGGGCCATTTATGAAAACTTGGCTCCCCAAACAAAATGACACAACCCAGCATATAAGAAAACGGTTCAACTAATGAAGAAAATAACCCAACTAGCTACTCGACCTCTACAACTAGAAAACATGGCCTTTATACTCTTGATTTGACCTCTGTAGAAGTGATCTCGTTCCCACTATGACATTCGACCTCCAAAAGTAATATTTGACCAACAATCAATGGATCTTAGCCCTGACACTGTAACTTCGTCTCTGCCAATCAAAATGAGTTGTTGTAACTAAAGAACTTGGATTTGGTATCATTTTTTCTCCTCGGGATGGAAAGATCTCCAGCTCTGATACCACTCTAATATCCCCATCTAGGTTGAGCTAGGATATCGATATCTTCTATGAAATTATATTGTTATTGGTTGTCATTTTTCTACAAATACTTTGCATTCATTATACTAAAGGCATTTCGTCAAACATATCGCAGGCAATATAGATACACATGGAATAGAAGAGAATCATGGATTATTTTATCATGAATGCATATCTTAATACAACAATTCAATGGTTGATATGGCCACTACAATACATCAATGAAAAACACACAATACAAGCCAAAAACCTGGATTCATTCCATGGCCTCCTCCATATATGAGATAAAACCCTCCAAGTGTCACAATCTCTTCAAGTAAATAGCTACAACCCAAAAATAAAGTCATACCACCAGATGAATCTCCAATGAAGATCTTGGATGGGTCTTTCTTGTCTAGCTAGGGTGAATATTGCACCACTGAAACTAAACTACAATGGAAGGGTTTTGCCAAAACCCTAACGAAAACCTTGGCTCCAAGAGCACTCCAAAGAGATCAATTCAAAAACATAATCCAAAGTGAAGTGTTACACCTCCTTTTATTCTTCCTCCATGCCCTTCTAAAACTTTCCCCTTTTGACTAAATCAAACATGACCCATATTCCCCCTTTATAATTTTCACTTAAATATTAAAGTCACTTTACTAATGTTTAGAAACTATTAATCTAAAAGTTACTTTATTATCTTTTAATTAAATGTCACCTTAGAAACATAACATATCCTAGGTAGATGACATCAAATAAACCCCCGACTCCCTTTTTCTTCACTGACAAGCCTCAGAAGTCATCTCCAAATGAGAAACAGGAAAGCCCATAAATAAAAACATGACATTTTACATGAAGAAAAAAAATAAAAAATAAATTTTGAAGAACCTTAAATTTTAAGGTCAATTGAAATAATTTTAATTTGATTAGTTTATTATTTTTAAGACTTTAAAATTAAACATCCAACTACATACTTTAAAAGTGATTAGAATTTAATTAACAATTAAATCCTATTAATATAGTTCTCCTTAATTCCCAAATGCACTTAACGTAGGTATAAAAATGTTAATGTTAGTCCAACGTGGCAATGGATGGCATTGGTCTCGATAATATGTGGTGTTGAAGGGACAACATATGATGTGGCAAGGGCCAATTCATTCTCACTAGAAAATATTAATATAAAAAGRCATTTATATGCACATCCTCCTTATCTCAATTGGAGTTGTGRGAATATTACCATGAAAAGACATTCATCTTCCACATCCGCCTTACCTCAATTCAAGTTGTGGGAGTTTAAAGAGGAAACGTGTTTGGTAAATCATAGTGTTTATTTTAAGTTTCATTTTAATTCATTTTTTTTTATTTTGTTTGATGGGATTTTATAATGGTTGCCATGATTTTTTTTTATTATAGAWGAGAYTTTATTTCACAAAATTTGGTGCACTAAAAATGGAATATGTGATTTCCATGGCTAAATATCCTTAAAAAAAKTATGTAGGTTGGTTTGTTTTTTTGTTTTTTTAGGGTGTAATCTTGATTTTTTATATTTTCATAAAAAAAATAATACAAAAATATTGTTGTTGGCATGTTACTAGGGAAATTAGACCATCAATAATGCATCAAATTGTTTGTATRTTTATGAAATATTTGTYTTTTAAAACTAAAAGCTTGGATATATCTTAGAGTAAAACTATCTACTATGAAAAATATTGTCGGTTGATTTTTCCTAATTTAAAAATTGTGAGGTGTGATTGAGATCCCAATCCTCCTAGACTAAAAAGAAGATTGAAAAAAAACTTATAAGCATAAAAACTAAGTGGAGGGTTGTCCCTCATCCGAAGGCACATGGGCTTGAGGCAGATTCACTTATGAGAGATCCAATCCCACCAATTGTTTATCCATTAGATCCATCTTGTGGTCATGGAGATTAAGATGCCCCTGAATTTCATCAAGCTACAGTAGAATCTCATGCTTATCCTCCTATCGATCGGAAATGACACGACCTAGCAGAAGATTCAAATGTCAGTAAATGTCCACAATTTTCAGGTATTGGGAGACACATGATCTTTTGTTGCCAATATTCGGGATCCATGAGCTAACATAATCAAGCACCTCCTGATTTGAGGAAAAGTTCCTTAGAACAAAAACATCAGCCTCAACTAAGTCTATCTCGGCCTGAATGTGGGGAGGAGTGTGGACTTGGTAGGATTCAAATGAATCTTTTGTTGCAGAGGCTAGTCAGGAACCAAAGCACCCCCTATGTCTGCGAGAAGAGCTTCCACGAGCGCGACGAGAGTGGCTTCCACAATCAATTGGAATAAGGGAGATAAGATAGAGGGACAAAAGGATTGGGGGAGAGTGAACCAACATNGCAGAGGCTAGTCAGGAACCAAAGCACCCCCTATGTCTGCGAGAAGAGCTTCCACGAGCGCGACGAGAGTGGCTTCCACAATCAATTGGAATAAGGGAGATAAGATAGAGGGACAAAAGGATTGGGGGAGAGTGAACCAACATCGAGGGGATAATGCAGAGGGGGAGTGAACAAGAGTGAACAGAGAGGAAGAAAGGTGATGAGACCAAATTTAGAGGGGAGCAAGGATGAAATAGCATCTTGAAGATCCATAAAATGAGTTAAGTGTGTGGCCATAATGAGCGTAGTGAGGGCTAGTAATTGGAGTGATAGCAAAGGGATTTCCCATGATGAAATGCAAGACGTGAGGGATGAACCAAGTAAGTGTGAGGTACCAACAGAGCATCATAACCATAGAGCAAGAGTGACATTTGTGTTGTTCTATGAGCCAAGAAGTACACATTGGGGTGGTGAAATTAAGCCGCATGAGGTGAGACGACATTGATAGGTGTAGGGTCGCAGGCACCAGCAAGGTGAGGGGATGTGTGGAGGTTTATATCGAACGGAGTCCCCATGGTCTGTCTCGTCCCTTTCACCCGATACGGGGGAGCATGGTCTTCTTGGTCCAACATAAGACAATTAGTATGCCAGGGGGAGAGGGGGACATGGTCCCAAGCAAGGTCTAGAGAATTGTACCCTTTGTCGATGCCCTCATTTTCCAAATGGTCAGCAAGTTTGTTGGTTGATCGTTTCACATTGGAGAGTATAATGGCTTCAATCTTGGAGAAGAAGGAGTGGATGCACTCCAAGGTAGTGGTGAGTCTCTATCTTATGGTTATTTTACTTAAGGGGGTGCCACACTGGAGCTTGAGAAGCATTTGGATTATGAGTTGGGATTATCCCTCTATGGTAAGCATGTGATAGTGTTCTCGGAGAGAAATGTTGAGGCCAAATTCTAGCGCTTGAATCTCAGCTATGATGTTTCTTTCAAATCCAATGGAGATGGCATATATTCAGATGATGTGTCCCAAATTGTTACAGAAAACCCCTCCAAAACTAGTTTGGCCTAGGTTGTGTTTGAAAGCACCATCGAAGTTTAGCTTGAGGAAGCCAGATGGAGGAGGGGATCAGGTCGAGGGGGAGGTGATGTTGTGGGAAGGGGAGGGGGAGGTGGAGGGGGTGGTAGGGGGATGAAGGATGAGCCTTCATAGAATATTGAGCTCCCATGTGGATCTTTTCCAATACTGAGGGGACCATGTATATGTGAGTGTTGTTTCTTTGATATGTTGCTTAATTTTGGAACATATTGTTTCTTCCATAGAGAAATCATTTTTAAAGATAAAACAATTTTGTCCCTTCCAAATTTCCCATAAAAGAAATCCAGGGAGGAGCTTCCATGCTCAATTGAAAATAGGATTGGAGTAAGCTACATGTCTCCATTGTTCGATGGTGGTAGGGAGGTTGTCCCTATTTCAATCTGTTGTTCTCAAGAGGAGAGTGGCTTGATCCCAAAATGAGGATGAGAAAGGACAAGTGTTGATAAAGTGTTCCATAGTCTCCCCATTGTGATGGCAAAGAAATCAAAAAGTCGGGGCTTGAAAGCCATGCTTTAGGAGATTTTTCCAAGTTAGGATTTTTCCTCTGCTAAGGAGCTAGAGGAAGAAGGATACCTTTGGCCATATCTATTGATTCCATATTTTACTCCAAAGATCCTACATTGGAATGTGTTGATCTCCTGTAGAGAGATGACAAGCCTCTTTTCGGGTGGAACAACCTACTGATTTGTATCCCCATTTGAAGATGTCCTGCCTTGTTTGAACACGAATTTTCCTCTTCATTAGTTTCAGCCAAAAAGAGTCCCAATCTATTTGGGGAAGGGGGGTGCATAGTTATTTAGGAATACATTTTCTCCAAATATCTTGTTGGTTGGGAGGAGTCTAGTATTGGTGAGTCCAAATCTTATTTTGGGTTGTCATGTTTCCCCTGAGTGTTGTAGCTGCTAGATTTTGGATCAGAGGAGGATGTTGTTTCCAAGAGTCTTCCTAAAAAAGTGTTGACCTGTTATCCTTGATTTCCTAGAAGTAGTGGGAGTGAATGAGAAGTTGATTTCTCCAAGATGCATTTCATATGATGAATCTTGTTATATTTCCTTAAAGTCAAATGATATTCTGAGTGTCTATTTGGGGGCAGTATTGTTATATTTCCTTAAAGTCGAGTGATATTCTGAGTGTCTATTTGGGGGCAGTATTTCTAGTGCTAGAGACGTGCCCAGAGTGTGTATTTGGAGGTTAGCCATCTCCACCATGTTTTGGCTCCAAAGACTGAGCTTAAGGTTTTAGGGTCTATAATTCTAAGGCCTCCTTTGAGTTTGGGGAGGAAAATATTGTCCCATGAGACAAGTTCCCATTTCCTTTCTTTGTGAGTGCCACCCCACAGAAAGGTACGTTGCAAGTTTTAGACAACTTTCAGAATAGATCTAGGTGCAACCTAGGCTGAAAATAAGTAGAGGGGAATGGCTTGGAGAATGGATTTGAGTAGGACCAGTCATCCTAGTGCATTGAGTACTCTGAAAGACCAGTTGGATAGCCTCTTGTTTATCCAGGAGATGAGGTCTTCCCAGGATGATTTTCGAAGTCCATTGTCGATCAGAGGGGCACCAAGGTACTTGGATGGAAGGGAGCTCCTTTGAAAGCCTATAATATGGGATATATGAATATGTATTGTAGGGGAAATGTTAAATAAAAACAAATGGGATTTATAAATATCGATAGATGTATTTGAGGCTTTTTCTAAATCTGAAAGAACTTGTTGATTGGCTCTAGCTTCATTAACTATGGGTTGATCCATTAAAATTGTGTGATCAACGAACTATTGATGGGATATCGGTTGCTCTTCATTGTAGATGTGGATGCATTTCAATTTTTTTTTTGTGATTGCAACTTTGATAACTCTCCTCATACCTTTTGCCATTAAAATGAAGAGGAAAGGTGAAAGGGGATCTCCTTGTCGGATGCCACAAGAGGGAGAAAAGGTTTTTGAGGGTGAGCCATTAATCAGAATGGAGAAGAAAGCAATGGAGGTGAGGGAGAGGACCCATTTTATCCAATATTGAGAGAAACCAAAAGCGTTGAGAGTATGTTGAATGTATTTCCAGTTAATTTTGTCAAAGAATTTTGAGATGTCCAGCTTCAAAAACATACCAGGTGATTTGGTGGTTTTGAGGGAGTGGATGACTTCATGTGAAATACATTCAAGTTGTATTGATAAATGCTTTATAATACAATTATGATGATGATAATGATTAACATCCATTGAGAACAATTGTTCTATCGAACCTTAAGAAGGTAAGAGATTACTTTGATTTCTTTAAAATTGTATTTTTGTGCTAAAAAATCATTGAGAGAAGCATTCCAAGATCATCGTAGGGAGGTTAGGAAGGTATGTATTGTGGAAAATATTTTTAAATTGAGATATAATTTGGGAATAGGTAGGGAAATCTAAGAGGATTTTTTTTTCATCTTCAATCCTCTTAGTGTCACAAAGATGGGAGATTCTTTCATCCCACTATGTTTTTGGAATTTTACAATGCCCAGTTTCACTATGTAGCTCGTGAGAACTTGTTCTTATTTTAGCATTGTTGATTTTCTTCTTTGCACTTCTCAAAACTGAGAGTTACTTTTCATCTTCTAAATTAGGGTTGACCACCTCCTTGTGGTATCTTAGTTTCCTTTATCCTCTAATTTTTTATCACACCACATATTCTCCTTAAATTTAGAAGTGATAATATTTGTAATATTATCGATATTCTACATGATGGCTTCTTCTTGTATTCCCCAATGATTTATCCAAAATTTGGCATCTTTATGCCATCCCCACTTGAGCCGTCGATGGTTTTGGCTAGAGTTTGAATCAATTTTTTGGATCCTCTTGTCGTCCATGTTATTTATCTTGTTCTTGTAAGCTAGATATCTAATCATAACTTTGAGATTATAAGTTATAAAATTATTTTGGATATGTTCTATCTTTCTCCAAGATTCTCTAGAGATACTGCAACCCCAAACTTCACAACCATATAAGATAATCGGAGTGATGAGAGTGTGAAAGAGAAAATTTCTCTTATCCCAAACCCAAAGGTTCATTGATTTACAATTATTTTCAAGCCCATAATAAGATTTCCACTCCCCATTTATCCTTTTATCAATGTTATAGTTCCAATTGAGCTTGTGGTGAATATTGATTCCAAGATTGAAGGAACTTCCTCCAAGCTATTGTCATCATATACAAAAGTATCGTAGGTGATATTTTTGTATTTAATTATCATAACCTTTGTTTTATCAGTGTTCACATTCATACCCATACTAGAGAAGAAGTCCTTGAGGATTATAAGTTGCTTAACTAGGTCATAGGGACTCTTCACCATAAGAACATTATCATCAGCATAAAGAAGAAGGATGATGATTATACTAGTGAGAGTCGGGCCAACACAACCTGCATCCTCCAAAAAATCTTCTAACTTATCAATATATTATTTCGAAAAGGGTAGGGGAAAGGGGGAAAGCTTGATTGACTCATATATTATAGTTAATTTCTTTAGACCATCCCTTAGTGTTCCTAAACTTGGACATAAATTTCTCATATAGACTTATTGCAGTAGCTCTTAACTCGAAAGGGAATTTAAGATCTTCTAACCTATTCCAAAGGTTAGTCCTGGGCATAGTGTCAAAATATTTTCTAAAATCAAGGAAACAACAAAGGACATATGTTGTATCATTATGACACTCCTCTGAAATGATACTAAATGTAACAAGGTGTTCCATAGTTGAATGGTATCCTCTAAACCCAACATGTCCTTTAGCTCTTTTCCATTGCTTTCTATCCATGTATTGATCTTCTTTTCCAAAATACTTTTGTATAGCTTAGCTAAAATGGGGCTAATCATAATGGTCCTATAATTAGAGGTGTTATCCAAAAAATCCTAGGGACAAATAAGGATATGATGTCTTGATGTTGTCGGGTTGCAGACATGGATTACCAAGAGACATTTTGACTAGCAGTGTCCACTTGCACAGATAGATACCCACTTCACCACCACGGTTCTAGGTTCATCACGACGGTATCCACCACACCAATTGGCTTCCGAAATACATTGGGTCTTGCTCCTTGAGGTACAATCCAGGTATTATGGTGACTATCATTTCAATATTTGAGGCATTTGAGTTTATTGCATCTATTATTGCTTTTGATTATGGAATGTTTGCTTGGACATTATGCTCTTTGCCTTGTTTCACTTTGGTGGTTGCGCCCTAGTAAGTGGGTCACCCTTAGGAATACTTTTGCTACCAGGAGGTCCTCTTGATGATTCATCGTTCCATTCCCAACCATACTTGTCATTTTCCACACTTCATCCCCTCATCTCCTTACCTTTTGGATAGATCCCTCTTCTCCCCACAATTCCAAGTACGATAGAAAGCAACAAATGGAAGACGAGATCCCTCTTCTCCCCACAATTCCAAGTACGATAGAAAACACTTTGTCTTCTCATCGTAGAATATTTTCCCATTAATGTGGTTGCTATGTTCCTCTCTCAGAATGTACAGAATATCGAGTTTCTTTGTTTGCATTAAATATTGAAAAATTAAAAAAACAAGCTGAATTTTGACAAGAATGGCTTATCTCTGTGCAATCAGGAATGAAAAGTGTGCTCTTAATTGTGCGATCAATGGTCACAATACTTCCTCTTCTTCCCAGCACATATAACAACTTATCAGAAAATCCAACACGTGAACCTCCTCCATGTTGGGCAACTCATATATCTTTTTCTATGAGCATTTCAAATTTAGTTTCTGAATTTTTTTTAATTAAATCTACGTGATTTGATAGTAAGCAATGTATGGAAGAAGAGAGCCCTCTTCTCCCCAAAATTCCAAGTACTATAGAAACACTTTATCTTCTCGTCATAGAATAGTTTCCCAGCTCTTTTCCATTTCTTTCTATCCATGTATTGATCTTCTTTTCCAAAATACTTCTGTATAGCTTAGCTAAAATGGGGCTAATCATAATGGTCCTATAATTAGAGGTGTTATCCAAAAAATCATAGGGATAAATAAGGAGATTATGTCTCGATGTCTTCGGGTTGCAAACATGGATTATCGAGAGAAGGCTTGACTAGCAGTGTCCACTTGCACAGATAGATACCCACTTCACCACCACAGTTCTAGGTTCATCACGACGGTATTCACCACACCAGTTGGCTTCCAAAATACATTGGGTCTTTCTCCATGAGGTACAATCCAGGTATTATGGTGACTGTCATTTCAATATTTGAGGCATTTGCATTTATTGCATCTATTATTGCTTTTGATTACATAATGTTTGCTTGGACATTATGCTCTTTACCTTTTTTCACTTTGGTGGTTGGCATTGTGCCCTAGTAAGTGGGTCACCCTTAGGAATACATTTACTACTAGGAGGTCCTCTTGATGATTCATTGTGTCATTCCCAACCATACTTGTCACTTTCCACACTTCATCCCCTCATCGCATTACCTTTTGGGATTTTTGAGTGTACTGAACTAAGAAGGGATTGTCCCTCATTTCATGGGAAGAAGGGGATGAAGGCCTAGAGGGGAGATGGCTGGAAAATATAAAATCCTTATTATGAACCTTCCATATGTTAGCCCAAATATTTCTTGAGAGCAATGAAATGATTCTCCTAAACAATCAAATACCTGCAAAAGAAAACACATAACATAAATGTCCCACTTGATTGAGGGACTTACACAAAATGTCTTACAAGCTAGACTATACCCCCATTGAACTATGTGTACTTTTCTCTCCAAATGAAACTTTGGTACTTCCCCCAAGGTAAACGATCCACCATAGGGAGTACCCAATGTTTGGACCTTAATTAATTAATGGAATTGAATGGGCTTGGAAAAAGGATGCATTGAAAATGAAGGTGTGACACACCCTCTACAAAGGCACCCATAAATGAGATACTACAACCCCTTCTATTTCATGAAAACCATGCCCAAAAGTCATGCACCCATCCATGACACCTTATCCACATGACTTATAAAGAGGTCTCCTCAAGAAACACTCCTAAACTTGAGTTAAGACTCACCCAATAGGTCGCTTTGTCAACCCTCCCATACCTAAACTTGGAAAATTGCATAGGGTCTTTGAGCACTTGTTTATTTTGATGAGGTAGTGTGGATGTACATGTTTATATGGATCTTTTCTTGATTTAATTTACTCATCTTTATGCATTTGAATTTATATCCTTGTAGGGCATATTCATTGTCTTTGCAAGACCTAGTTGGTGGACAGTTTTGGAAGAACAAGACCAGCTTGGGCTTCCTTGGGGCCTAAAGCCCACAGGTTGGATGCCAGGGCCCACACATTGGATGATGATGATATTCCTTTGGAGGAATATAAGACACCTTGGAGGATCTCTCCTATCCCCTACAATCCAAACAACTTGCCTTTGGAGTCTAAAACGCCACCTCTAAGGGCTTGACATCACCCTAGGGCTAGGGTTTGGTGGTGATTGGAGGCACTTGGCACGTTTTGAGGTAGGGATCCCTTGGATCATGGAGGATAGGCTTACCTTGAAGAAATTTTTCCTTTGGAGGCCTAGCGCACTCATCTCCAACCCAACGATTTAACCTAAAAGATCCAAAATGTTTCCCCAAGAAGGTGACGTCATGTTTCTAGGGTTTGTCTTATGTGAAAGATATGAATTAAAAAATGTTATTTTGGAAAAGGGGAAAGAGTAAGGGTTGTTGTCCCCTTATCTTGTGTTTTACCCTTTGAATGTGTACAAAATATATTTTAGAGGATTTGTATAAATAGATATCATCTCTATTTAATTTTATCATAGCCCTCCCATTGTGAGAAGACATATTGGCTGAAATTTGCACCCTCTTGGGAATTTTTGGTATCTTTCTCTTGTGAAAATGCTTCTTGGTGATATTTCTTGGTGAATTCTTGACCTAAAGTGGTGTTCCCCTCTTGAAGGCTTTTGTTCTTTCTCTTGGATGGTAATTTTATTGGTGAACTAGGGTTTGATCTCTCTCTATCTCTCTTGGAATTGGTAAGGAAAATATGCATTTGTTAGTTCTTTCTTGCTTTTTCTTAGTCATTGATGGTTGAAACCCTATGAGGAGTATGTTGTATACACCCTCCATTAATATTCATCTTATTTTCTAAGTTTATAAGTCGTTTTTGTTAGATTTTCTTTATTTACAAAGCATTAGAGTTACCAGTGTTCTTTTACTTCTTTACCATTATCTTATATATATCATGTATTGAGAAATAGTAGCATAAACAAGAGACAAAAGAACACAAGATATTTATCCTGTCAAAACCCCAAGTGGGGGAAAAACCCAACAACCTTTCTTAGACATATTTTGTTCACAAAGAAAGTCCAATAATGAACTAATTAATAAACCCTAGTACAAAGGCTAGCTCAAGGTACAACCAGAAATACTACTCCATCTACAGTAGCAGCACAATACCAAGATAGTGCACCTTTTCCAAGGGTAGCGCACAAGAGAGAAATACCAAAAATATTGAACAAGAAGAATTTTTGTCACTGCAGTTGCTACATCACCATTCATCAGAATTACACATTAATTTTGTGTAGATGAGAGAGTGTGAGTGAGTGTATCCAAATGAGCTAAGGTGCCTCCTATTTATAGTCTTCATGTCCTCTTCACTAGGTCGACTTCTCTTCTGGGAAGGTGTCAATTCTTTATTCTTTATTCTTCTGGGTCGACTTCTCTTCTAGGGTATTTCCACATATGTTCAATGGTTCTCTTTCTTTTGAAATCTTCTTCTAGTCTAAGAAAGGTCATTTAGGAGGGAAAGTATCTCCCACATCTACCAAAACATCAAAAATCCCTCTTATCTAGGGAGGTATCTTTCACGATGTCTTCATCTAGTAGTCCATTGACTACTCTGCAATCAGCTAGTAGCAAACAATATACAACCCCTCTTTGTTTACGACAACAAGCGACGCAACAAGTGTAATGTTTATTTTCAGCAGGACGATAACAGTGAAAACACCATCAAGAATCAACGATGCACACGTGAATAAGTAATTTACAACAACCGAACAATGGTGGTCTTCCGCAACATGCCACAAGGTACTATTCAAAAGATTAGTGTCTTCTTCTGGGATCAATTCGTTATCAAAACTTCTAACCTTCTTACATTTAAGGATGCATATCCTCCATTGTGAATATGACATAGACTCTCCAATCATAGTTTAATGATCCACTATATGAATTCAAGTTCTTTACCATTCTTACAAAATACTAACTGTTTATACATGAATCCTCATAACTTTACCTAGACTCCATTCTTCACATTCCTATGTACGCTAGGTCAAGTTGGAATCATTTCACTCTAAACTAGTGTCTTCAAGTATTACCTCACTTTTCAAGACAAGAATTCGTGCTCTGAATTCTATCCCCACACACAAAGGTTGACTATACCCGTTAAGACTCTTAAATCTTTATCATCATTGACCATTATATCCTCTAACATTTTTGCATTATTTTATCTACTTACTGAAATCATTAATTCCCCAAGGGTTTTAAATTCAAATCTAGTAATGATTTCACTTGATTAGGCTGATAAATAATTTCTATTATCGTGGTTCGCCAACACCCAAATCATTAATCATTTTTAATCCATTGAACGAAGTAGCATCCTACGAGTATTTTGATACTATACCTCCCTTAAGAACAAAGGCTAACCACTCACTAAAGGTTAATGCCTCAAGTCATAATTCTACTTTTCCCATTACCATTCATTTCTTCCCTTCACGTTTTTACTCAATTGATGATCTCTTTTAAAAGGTAAAGTCAATTATTCACTCCTTGATAGATTCAATCAGAAATTTCTTTGTTCAAGGGCATGTTGTATACAAATTACAGAATCTATGCATTTACTGGTATCCTAAGCAAGATACTATGTACTTACGCCATTAATATCTTCCAAGGATGACATGAGTAGGCCATTTCATTTAAAAGTATAAGGTTTCTGAACTTAAACCTGATGTCTCCCACAATTTAAACTTCTTCTTAAAGTTCGAAAACAATCATGACCCTATACAAGAAATACATTCTTACAAAAATCAAGTGGACTTA
Source organism: Picea engelmannii (assembly GCA_009831015.1). Taxonomy (NCBI): domain Eukaryota; kingdom Viridiplantae; phylum Streptophyta; class Pinopsida; order Pinales; family Pinaceae; genus Picea; species Picea engelmannii. The sequence continues at coordinate 45,267 of ML781167.1, read as the reverse complement.
AAGGCCTTAGTCGTGTCTCTCATACGACATATACATATATATGGAATTTTAGTTGTTGTTGAAGAAAGGTCACATTAAGGGTTCAATTGAATTTAGAGAGACAACTACGTGTACGCTTTAGGATAAGGAATCCCTTGGGCAGAACTGAGCACCACCTGTAGTATGATGCCAATGGTCTGCAGTTACCTTAAATTTTGATACGTGGTAAAACTTATAAAGCTGGAGGTAATTAATTATTCGTATACACAAATCGTTGTCCTTCACAAGAGAAAACATTACTATTAATAAAGATTGTTGTCTGAATAATAAAAAGAAAAATTTTGTCATACTACCTTATGCTGTCCACTACCTTACATTGTCCACCAATCAACAGCGTTGTTAATAAGTCTGTAATAAATATAAAGAAGAAACCAAGGATGATTTTAAGGATGAAAATTTATTTTAAAATGTAGAAACCTTGACGAATCTTACTAATCCTTCATATGCCAACTATAAATGTTTGGCGATATTTTTGTAAAAATATTCAAATTTCTAAGGCTTTTATATTGTTTTTATAAAATTTTGGCCATTTTTAAGGTAAAATAATTTTATGCGATAGAATTTGGGGGAATCATTTTTAAAATAGTGAATCTCTTTTTTGGAAAAACCATGGAAAATTAGCCCATGAGTGAAATTTAGCCCCTAAAATCATCCCTGGGAGAAACTATTGTTGAAGCTATGGACAATTCGTTGCCTATATAGAAGGTGTGTTGTCAGTCATAAATAAAAACGATGGAAAACGTTCCACTGAACACACAATTAAATTTCCATTTACTAAAGCGATGAGATAGCAGGCAAGGGGCAAAAATAGTTAGAACCAGAATGTGGTGTATAAGCTAGGTAATAACTCCAAGAAAAACATGGAGGAACTGCTGGGTAATACGCCCAGAATTTCGTGGTGGGATTACTGTGTAATACGCCAAGAAATTTGTGTAAGGTGTTGTGAAAAACAGTGTAATTGCTATGTAATAAATTTGTTGTCCATTCAATATATATATAGTGTAATATGCTATCCAAAAAAAAATGCAGTGTATCACTCTCCCATAAAAAGGAATAACAATATAACAGGAAATTACCAAGGGTTTAAATATACATATCTCTGTCAAGATAATGTTGTCTTAAAAGGATTAACAACTCTAAAGGAATTTAGCCAAGAATTAAATTATATATATCGTTGTCATAACAAACGAAATCATTGTCTATACAAATCTAATTGTTGTCTAATTTAATTCTCTGTCTATACAATTATAATTGTTGTCTAACCAAATGAAAACAATAAAGATTTTGCTCAGCGAAATATGAGTTCGTTGTGTGTTATGATATCACCGTTGAATATGACAACGTTGGGTAGTGTGATATCGCTGTGTAAAACACTATGACATAGATATACATGTAAAAATTGGTGTTCATTAATAGATGTAAAACATTGTCCATTGATGCATGTAAAACGTTGTCCATTAATGCATGTAAAAAACGCAAACATATCAAGTTGTCACACATAGTAAAAAAAACATAGTGATGTTCTGGAAAACAATCTGGTAAAAAGAATAAGGGAAAAAATATTTCTTCAGAGGTTACTCCTTCCAAGATTAATCATTCGACACAGAGCTTAACCATTCCAAGAAATGCAGAGTTGATCATTCAAGGAAATGCATAGGTAATCAATCAAGGAAAAGCAGAGATGAATCGATCACAGAAGAAACAAACAAAAATGTAGAGACTAATCGATCAATGGAAAATGAAGAGATTTACCATTCAAGCATTGGGAACTATGCCAAGAAATCGCAGACATAAAGCACAGAGATAGTCAAACAAAAACACAGAAATACTCAGCACAAGACTGCGCAAAGACCACGCATTCGTAAATGAATCAATCAAAATTGCAAGGACACTCATTCACAAGAAGGCACAAAGACAAATCATTCATCCATGAATCAATCAAACGTAGAGAAAAGTGAGGGATAGACAGTTGGGAAAAATCTATCCTTCACTCATCATCCATGCACAGAAAAGAAGGGCATTTGAATCTATAGGTCTTTAAACACTGAAGTGATGATCATCGATTCAGCTCCTGGCTGACTGCTCAGGCACAGAATGATGACTAAAGGGATAAGGGACGAAAAATAAAACACAATCTCTTCATAATAATAAATAAACCCACACAGAGGAATAACATGTGTAATTTAAATTTCATTGCAAGTAACAACTTAAACCAGCGTACCTTAGCCAACGCGAATGCTCCATAGTTTCTATCTCATGCGCACTTCGTCCAACTCCTGCTTGTCATTCGATGTGACCTCACCAGTACCTCCCAGCCAAAGCTAGGGGTACTATTCTTCCCCCTGAGCCCCCTGAGTCACAAAGGGACCACGCACACAATACCAGAGAACCGCTAGCACCCATCTCGCCTCGCAAGGTCGAGCTACCACTCGTTATCCAAGATAGGTATCCCAACTCCCACAAGAGAAGTTCAATCAAGACAAAAATTCAGCAACATAACGTTACGCATAAAAATGAGATCCATACTCCTCCTCCATCATTTTTATAGAGTTTTCAAGTAATTAGTTTCCCAATTTCTCATTAAATTCATTTTTCATTTAATTAATTAGGAAAAACCTCCCCCGTACACATGTCACCCATCCCCTAGTTGCACCATGAAATTCAATTTTATTAATTAAGTAATTATTCCTATTTCCCTCACCCACCTAAAAGCATTCCTAAAAACGCTCCTAGGTGTCCCAAAATTCCCTTACACTTCTTAAATGACTTACACCTTACTTAATTCCTAGTTGAGTTCAAAAATAGCAAGTTCCCAAGGCAAGATTCCTTACTAAGTTACACATTCAACTTTTTCTTTATGTTTCCCCTATTCTTTATGTTTCCCCTTTTTCCTTTACTTTCCTATTTCTTTTAATTTTCCCTCTTTTCCCTTTTTAACTAAAATCAATTTAGCAAGTGTAGAAAAACGACCATTTACCCCTTTTTATTTTTAATTAAAAATTAAATTAGCATATGTAGATAAAACAATCATTTTAATCCCCCATTATAATTTGATTTTAATAATTTAATTTAATTTCTTACCCCCTTCTTGTTACATGTTTAATAATGATTATTATTTTTGACCACATGTGTTACTTAGACCTAGATTTTAATTTCACTAGGCTGAGCGACATTTTTATTAGGGAATTTTTTTTTAAATCTTACTTATCACATCATTCATTTTAAGGCCGACTAGGTTTATTCACTTACCCGTTGAAATCACGACATGCCCTTTAGGACACACTATGTGCTCCAAGGGTGCCACTCACCTTTTTCTATTTTCCTCGCACGATGTGCCCTTCAGGACGCACTACGTGCTCCAAGGGTGCCACTCTACTCTTTATGTTTTCCTTGTGCGACGTGCCCTTCAAAATGCACTACGTTCTCCAAGGGTGCCACTCACATCTTTTTGTTTTCCTTATGCGATGTGCCCTTTAGGATGCACTACGTTATCCAAGGGTGTCACTCTCCTCTTGATTGACTTGGTAGAAATCAAAAACCCCTGGAGTCAATACTCCGCCAGGTGATCTCATGGGAGACTAAGGGCCTCTAAGGAATAAGGCCCCTGCCTTATTGCGTTCCCCTTAGATTCATTGTGAATGACTATCATAGTCTTCCCTCATGGCATCGTGGGTCTTCTTGAACTAGGTAATCGTTAACCTACAGTTGGATCCACGGTGGAAGTGATAGTAGGCTATGGAAGGTTTGTTGTCCACACCTCTCCCTCAAGTCTCTGGTTGTGCAACGTGACCCCTCTACTCCACATGTGAGTCTGGTCTGCAAGCTATCATCAACCTGCATCCATCAACGAATCATGTCAGCAAAAATAATCAATCATCATAACATCTAATTATATGTACATGTGTCACATCAATAACATTCAAACCCAACAGTCCTCTCCCTGACTCGATCCAGAGTCCAAGGGGTTTCATCGATGCCTCTGCATCCTCAATGTCCAAAGTCCTGCACACTCAGGAGAACCCAGTCAATAACACTTGTCTATGTGAATACAACAAAATAACATATCGTCAATCCATAATGTCTCATAATCATAATTGAATGACCGATAGTATAATAATCTGGATCACTTGTAAGCAAGTGTCCTCAAGGATAAGTTCACTCAGTGCATGCAAGAGTGGTATGTTACATACACCCCCTCTTGGTTTAAACTTCGTCCCGAAGTTTCACAGTATATAAATGCCGAAATAAAGTGTATCACAGTATCATAAATCTATCTATCAAACAAAAATGGAAATTGTTGGCGCATATCATATGCGTCCTCCTAGGTCGTCGAGTGTAGACTATAGTTGTCCCACTAGACCTTGACCCGATCTATTGTTCGACACCATAGTTTTCAAATGTGATGGTCCAGAATATGGATCGTCTCTGCCGTGAGCCCACCCTCGTTTGATACCTGCAAGGAACTCGTGTCAATAACACGTGTAGGGTCACTAAAATAATGCCTCAAATAGATACATGAAAAACATCACGCGTACGCCTCAAAGAATCAGGCAAGGGTAGTCAATAGGCCACGGGCCTCTCTTTTCCACAATCTCATAGGATCCCATGAACCTAGGAGATAGTTTATCACCCTTTCCAAACTTGATCGAACTCTTATGCAGTTTCACCCGCAAGAATACTCATGATGGTAACTATGGTCGACACGATGCGCATAGGCATAACTCTTCTGTCGATCCTACACTTCCTTGATCCTTTTTCTTATAGTTTTCATTTGATATTCCATTTCTTGGATCACTTCTAGTCCCACTAGGACCCTATCCTCAAGCTAATCCCAACTCAAGGTGTCTGACATGGTCACCCGTAAAGAAACTCAAAAGACGCCATCTTAATGGTGATTTGATAACTATCGTTATCGCAAATTATACCAATGGAAATAATTATTCCCAATGCTTGTTTTGTTCCATCACGTACATACACAATATGTCCTCCAATATTTGGTTTGTTCGTTCGGTCTACACGTCTATCTCCAGGTGATAAGTAGTAGTAAAGTTAATTTGGGTTCCCAATGCCTATTGGAAACTAGTCCAAAATAATCCTATAAACACCGATCCTCTATCAGATATAATCCTCTTAGGCATGCCATGCAGCCTCACAATCTCGTTGATGAAAAATCTAGTTCTGTCAGGTGCCTAATACGACATACGCACAGGAATAAAATGATCACTCTTTGTCAGAGTGTCGACTACCTCAAAAATCGAGTCATGTCTCCTTGCCATCAGTGGTAATCCAACAATGAATCCATCGAAATGGCCTCCCATTTTGATTCTGAAATAGCATGTGGTTGTAATAATCATGTCGGATGTCTATGTTCAGTCTTCACCTGCTGACATTCTAGAAATCTTGCCACGTAGTTGACTATGTCTACCTTCAATCCTTTCTGAAAGAATAAGGGTTTAAGGTCTGCCCTCATCTTCGTGACTCCTAGGTGATCCATGTACACTTCTCTGTGAGCCTCGTTTAGGATCAAACTTCTCAACCGTCATTAGGTAGTATGTAAATTCGACCTTTAAATCTCAATGATCCATCATTGTCATAGTAAATCCTTCAAATTTTTGTACCATCATTGTGGTTTGTCCGATAAAATCCTTGACCTCTTTATACCAGTCATCGTTGCACTATAAAGTTAGAATATTTTCACATAGATTCGTCTGAAGAGGCATCACCAAAAATATGCGTGGTCTCTGACTCAACGCATCAGCCATTCTGTTCATTGTTCCCATTATGTAAGTAATCTCGAAATTGTACTTGCTAAGCAATTCCGACCAACGTCGTTGTCGCGCGTTCAAGTCGTTTTGCGTAAATATGTGATGTAGTCCACAGTGGTTCATTTTTAGTTTGAATTTTTAATCCAATAAGGTAGTGTCTCCAAACTCTCAAGGCATAAACAATGGATAACAACTCCAAATCGTGTGTCACATAGTTCTCCTCATGCCTTCTCAATTTTCTCGAGATGTAAGTGATCACTCGATCATCTTGCATCAAGACTCTGCTTAAGCCTTCCTTGGATGCGTCAGTGCATACCAAGAAGTCGACATCCATGTCAGGGACCTTTAGTATCGATATTGTTGTCAACAGCTCCTTGAGCCTCTAAAATGCTTCTATGCATTTCTAGGTCCAAACAAACTTCTTGTTCTTCTTCTGCAATTCTGTAATCGGATTTGCTATCTTCAAAAATCCCTCGACGAACCATCAATAGTATCCCACTAAACCCACGAAGCTATGCACTTCTAGGACATTCATCGGCGCAGGCCATTCCATAATAGCCTTGACCTTTGTTGTATCTACGACGATACCTTCGTTGGAGATGACATGCCCTAAGTAGTGAATCTTCGATTGATAAAATGATCATTTAGACAATTTCCCATACAATTTGTTCTCTCGCAAACACTGTAGCACCAATCACAAGTGCTCGTCATGATCCTCCATCGTCCGAGAGTAAATCAAAATATTGTCAATGAATACTTGGATGAACTTGTCCAATTATTCGCGCAACACCCCATTCATCAAACTCATACAATACCCCAGGGGCGTTTGTCAGTCCAAAAGGTAAAACAATAAACTCGTAATGTTCAATTCTTGTCTTAAAGGCAATATTAGGGATGTCATCCTCCTTGATCCGTAACTGGTGACACCCTGATCGCAAGTCGATCTTTGAAAACACCGACGCACCTTTCATCTGAGAAAACAGATCATCAATCCTTGGCAACGAGTACTGATTCTTAATCATTTCCTTGTTCAATTGACGGTAGTCAATGCAGAGTCTCCACAACCCATCCTTCCTTCGAATGAAACTAATAGGTGCACCCCACAGTGACACACTGGGATGTATAAGTCCCAGGTCCAGCAACTCCTTCAGTTGCATTTTCAACTCCTGTAACTCTGGAGTCGACATCCAATAATTTTTTCTTGCTATCAGTTCAGTCCCCAGTTTTAGGTCTATGATAAAATCAATTCCCTCTCCAGAGGCATCCCAGGTAACTCCTCGAGGAAGACATCTGCAAACTCACTTACCACTGGAAGGTGTTCTAGACCTTTCGCTAATCCCTTCCTATTTAATGCAAGGATTGCATAAAGCTTACATCCCTTGTGCATGCTCTTCCGTAGCTGGAAGGAAAAGATGAACCTCAGGGAAACTCCCTGGTTCCGACCTACAATCATGCCTCTCTGTCCCTCATCATCAACCAAGACCAATCGTTTCATCTTACAGTTGATTATCGCCTCATGCGATTCCAACTAGTCCATACCGATTAGAACATAATAAGATCCTAAGATCATGACGTATAGGTTAGCCCTAGCGACAAACTCTCCCAGGTTAATTCTACAGCCCGTAACCTTCCCTCCAACCTTTTGTTTGGCTCCCCAAAATCCAACCCACTTTCTTTGGTCCAGTATTCCTGGTACCCGAAGTAGAAGCTGAATTCTAACATTAAGGCCCAACACGAACTTGTTGACCTTAAGTTTCTTGGTAATTTGGTGCAGAGAATACTGAAGCAGCTCCAAAAATGGGCCTCATACTCGGGCATCATGCGGTCGCCCTATCGCAAGGCGTTGAACTCATTGAATTGATGCTCAATGAATTCCTCAGAAATATAACTCTCCTAAAAATGTTCCTCGAACAGTTCCCATGACACGTCTTCGACGGCCATGTTCAATGCGGCAGGAGCGTCTTCCACCATAGACGAGTGCCCCCCTTCAGTTGAAAGACTGCCATGCGGACCTTCATGTTGGAGGTATAGTCGCGAAGTGAAAATCACATCACCTTATTCTCCAACCATGCCTCGATGACAGCACCGTCTGGGGCACCAAAGAACTCGGGAAAATTGACCTTCTCAAGTTCGCAGTGAATACTAATGGTACTGGCTGAGCGCATTGTGGACCCTCAGGGATACAGGCGCCCCGACCTCATCTCAGTACAGATGGTAAGTCAAGGCCTCTAAAAAACTCTGGAAGGACCTTGGTCTAACCAATATCATCCATTACAACAATTGAAACCAACCCAGGGGCTTGTTCCTCCCCCTTTGGGGTTAGACTCTGAGGGCGCATGAATTTCTGGAGGCGTCACATCTCCTTCCATGGAACCACGCTGTGAACCTCTGTGGCACCCTCTATTCGAGATCACCACATGAACATGTTAAAGTTTTAATTAGCGCCAGGTTAACGTTCAAGGGTTTACTGTAGTGGAAAGCATGGCGATCCACAGTTGCAGGGTTGAACCTCGCTCTAATACCATATGTAAAAACCCCTCTTTGTCTACGAAAACAAGCACTGCAACAAATGCAAATTTTTTTTTTCAGAAGGACGGTAACAGTGACAACACCATCAAGAATCAACGATGCACACACACATAAGTAATTTACAGCAACCAAACAATGGTGGTCTTCCACCGTGCACCACAAGGTACTATTCAAAAGATTAGTGTCTTCTTCTGGGGATCAATTCGTTATCAAAACTTCTAACCTTCTTACATTTAAGGATGCATATCCTCCATTGTGAATCTGACATAGACTCTCCAATCATAGTTTAATGATCCACTATACGAATTCAAGTTATTTACCCTTCTTACAAAATACTAATTGTTTATACATGAATCCTCATAACTTTACCTAAACTCCATTCTTCACATTCCTAAGTACGTTGGGTCAAGTTGGAATCATTTCACTCTGAACTAGTGTCTTCAAGTATTACCTCACTTTTCAAGACAAGTATTTGTGCTCTGAATTCTATCCCCACACACAAAGGTTGACTATACCCGTTAAGACTATTAAAGCTTTATCATCATTGACCATTATATCCTCTAACATTTTTGCATTCTTTTATCCACTTGTTGAAATCATTAATTCCCCAAGGGTTTTAAATTCCAATCTAGTAATGATTTCACTTGATTAGGCTGATAAATAATTTCTATTATCGCAGTTCCCCAACACCCAAATCATTAATCATTTTTAATCCATTGAACGAAGTAGCATCCTACTAGTATTTTGATACTATACCTCCCTTAAGAACAAAGGCTAACCACTCACTAAAGGTTAATGCCTCGAGTCATAATTCTACCTTTCCCATTACCATTCATTTCTTCCCTTCATGTTTTTACTCTATTGATCATCTCTTTTAAAAGGTAAAGTCAATTATTCACTCCTTGATAGATTCAATCAGAAATTTCTCTGTTCAAGGGCATGGTGTATACAAATTACAGAACCTATGCATTTATTGGTATCCTAAGCAAGATACTATCTACTTATGCCATTCATCTCTTCCAAGGATGACATGAGTAGGCCATTTCATTTAAAAGTATAAGGTTTTTGAACTTACCCCTGATGTCTTCCACAATTTAAACTTCTTCTCAAAGTTCGAAAATAATCATGACCCTATACAAGAAATACGTTCATACAAAAATCAAGAGGACTCAAAGGCCTTAGTCGTGGCTATCATACAACATATACATATATATGGAATTTTAGTTGTTGTTGAAGAAAGGTCACATTAAGGTTTCAATTGACTTTAGAGAGACAACTACGTGTGCACTTTAGGATAAGGAATCCATTGGGAAGAACTCAGCACCACCTATAGTATTATGCCAATGGTCTGTTGTTACCTTCAATTTTGATACGTGGTAAAACTAGTATCACTAGAGGTAATTAATTATTCTTATACACAAATCATTGCCCTTCACAAGAGAAAATATTAGTATTAATAAAGATCGTTGTCTGAATAATAAAAAGAAAAATGTTGTCATACTACCGTACGTTTTCAACCAATCAACAATGTTGTCTAATAATTCTGTAATAAATCTAAAGGCAAAACTATTGTTGAAGCTATGGACAATTTGTTGGCTATATAGAAGGTGCGTTGTCAGTCATAAATAAAAACAATAGAAAACGTTCCGCTGACCACGCAATTAAAATTTCCAGTTATTAAAGCGATGAGATAGTAGCCAAGGGGTGAAAATAGTCAGAACTAGGATGCGGTGTA
>ML781167.1:24512-35099 GCA_009831015.1 Picea engelmannii | reverse complement strand
GTGCACTTTGATTAGTGTAGGAGGAATGGCCCAGGGTGGGGAATGGTTCAGGCTCAACAATCAGGGACAGGTATTCCTTAGGGTTTATACATTCTCTCCAGGGTGCACTTTGATTAGTGTAGGAAGAATGGTCCAGTGTGGGGAATGGTCCAGGTTAAGAAGACAAGACATTTATTCTTCCTTACTTGAGAAGAATTGTCCAGATATCTCATCGTTCTACTCTGAGGGTAGATATTCTTTTAGATCTCACAGATGTGAGTGAAAGATTGGCCCAGATGACTCAGTTTATATCATAACATTGTTTTTGTGCAGGTTGATATCAGATGATTGTTATAAAGACTGTATGACAGTAGATGTATACTACTATGGTGGATGTGGTCCACTGTTCGTGACTATACGTTGTTGATAAAGTACTTGTGTGTTACTTGGTGTGGTAGTGTACCAATGGATTGTAGTTATGTACTACTATGGATAGAAACAATTGTGTTCTATTTTGTTTTGATTACCTTGAAGATTATCAACAGTATTGGAAATGATTATCAGTTAGATGGATAATCAAAGGACAGATATTTCCCAGACAGAAAATGGTTTAGAGCATTTACTCTTCTAGATTAGAAGAATGACATCATGTCTAATTACTCAGATAGAGTATGGTTCCGAGAGATGATGCAACTGATGATATTGATGATGATGATGGTGTTCATGATATAGTCATGATCTATTCTATACAACTATGTTGATGCTACTGGGTGAACGGTATGTTTTTGTGCTCAAGACCATTACCTGTAATACCTCCCTAGCTAGGAGGGAGTGTTGATATTATGGTAGCTGTGGGAGGTATTTACCTCCATGTGTAAACCTGACGAGGATGGAATACTCCGGGAAGCAAGAAGAAACCCTAATGAGTTGGCTAATAACCCTAGAAGAATTGTCGGCTCAAGAAGATAATTTATATAAGGTTATTAGCCTCCAAGAGAAGAAGTCAAACATAAATAATAATAATATATTGAACATATAGATACCCAGAATGAGAAGTTGGCCCAGACAATTATCCAGAATTAGTATAAATACAGGAGGCCAGTTCTCATTCTGGCAGGCAGTCTCAGAATTGTAGTGCCCAGTCTTGTGCGCAGTCTTGCGCACTGCAGTGCCTAGTCTTGTGCGCAGGTTTGAGGAGAGCTACCATTGCAACTACTGTAGCTAGAAGATCACATTTGGCTTGGACTATGTCTTGGCTAGGGTTTGGACTATCTGATCAACTCTTGTTGGTGCGCTATCCTTGGGGAAATGTGCGCTACCCTTTGTTTGGCTATCTAGCCTAGGGTTTGCTTCCAGAATGATTCTCTGTCAAGGTTAAGGTGCTCGGAGGGTGGCTTCGGACTACGGTTGGGTGACAAGGGTATTTTCAATGGTAAAACGAGCACACATATTTCACATTCTAACAGCTCAAACAATCACTGTTTCTCTCTCTTGTCTCATAAGATCTTACCAATATAATTATTGTTTGGGGGTCTTTCCAGGAGAGTTTTCTACAACACATATCTTGCTGCCCCAAATTGCTATTACGGGTCAGAATAAGTGTTATATCAGACTATGTATGATGGCATTTTCCTACTATTTGAGGTAGATTAACATTGTTTACAATAAGAGTATTTGCTTATTTATATTAAATTACAATGAATTCCCAACTGGTACAAAGTCTGTTGAATCTGTTATGTATTGTTTGATGAAAGTCTTACACTGAAGGATCATTAAAACACACATGTAGTAAACATTACACATATTCTAAAACCTATTAGCAGTCCAAGGAAGGAAACTACAGTTACATCAGAGAGACAAATAAGTTGAGAAAATTATATCAACAATTAAGAGGAGATTTTATAGTGGAATTTGGGTCTATCCACCAAGTGTTTGACAAAATTAATTCACGAGTAAAAAAATCCACATAAAACTACACAAATAGAATTTTTTTAATAACAACAGTGAAGAGGGATTGTACAGGGGTAAGAAAAGATGAAAAAAGAGCTCATGGATGGAATTTTGAGGAGACTAACAACAATTAAAAACATGCCTTACTACTACCAAGAGTATCTAGACTTGGGTGAGGAGATCTGTGCAACTTTTCCCTTTAAAGGATATTAGACATTCAAATACAGATTATGGCCCAAGAATTTGGACGAGGATTCCTTTAAAGGCATAGGGAAGAAACTGAAGACAGATGAACATGAAGGACAGATGGAGGAGTGTGTGTCTATCCATGTGGAGGAAACCTGAGAAACAGCCTATGATACACCATTAGAGATAACTGATGAGGCCGATGACACTAGTGTGTTAGGTGGGAAAGATGAAGATGCAACATCTTGTCCTACTTATGATGACTATGAGAAAATGTTCCAATCAACCAATGTTGAGGGTTCAACATATCTTCCTGTTTATGATGCTTATGATGAGGGAGGTTCAAGCATGATAACACCTATGCATGATGAGGACTTAGCACCATATCCCATTTATGATGCTTATGATGATGAGGGCATGATTGTACCTTAACATGATGATGAAATGGAACAAAGACCCTTAGCATTGCAAGATTTGGAGGACTGATTATTGGTCACGGAGGAGCAAAATGTACAAGTATTGACAAGGGAATATGGTGCTCATAGATTCATTGAAGATCTTATGTGGAAAACTCAGGTGGAGGAGATACAAAGAGGAGTTACATATGAAGTCACTAGTACCCATTTGTGCATCATGAAAGAAGCACTAGAGCGTATGAAATCCAATTACTTGCAGTCATTCATGGATAGGGACCTTACTCTTAAGTTCGCTGAAGACAAGGAAAGGGGGGTTGATGAGCTTTGTTACCAGCTGAGTTTGGTATGATCTTCATCATTGACAACAACGAAGACTCCATCATCTTTGGAATCCGTGACACATGAGGGCGTGAGTGGCACTCATGATTTGAGGGAGGAGCCTCTTGTGACGATCCCACACATGGAGCATTCAGAGTTGCAGGTGCTTGAGGAGAGGTATGCTGCAAAGGGATTTGACTATGCTCCTAATTTTCACTATGGGGATTATGAGTCGCTTCTGTTGGAGATCCCGCTAAAGGCTCAAGTCTTAGCTACAAAGGAGATAGTTGAGCACAATCCTTGTTGACCAGGATGCAATGAAGTATATGCATCCATGGATTGGGTGGAAAGGTATATGACATACATGGGTGTGCTCTGGGATAGAGGTTCAAGCGACATTAATAGAGTGATGTATGTAGTAACACCTACAGGATACATAATGCTACATGACGATTCAGTGATAGTAAAAAATATGCAGGGGTATTCATTGGAACACAATAGTGTATAATGGAGTTGTGGGGTGTTTCCTCCATGGAGACCTCTTGAAAAATTCCTCAGACATACAATTGAGTTGTGGTTTCCCAAGATTGGTGAGTGGATGGGTGAACCTCAGGGAGAAACATATCCCTCAATGAGTGATATTCATCTAGGATGTCAACAAATGAGGGCCAGGGAGTAGGATAGTCACAGGTCTTCTTCCAAACTTCATTATGATCTCTTGGTCATACCCTTGGGGTTGACCAATGCACTAGTCACTATCCGGTGTTATAGGTAGTGGAAAAGGCACCTATTGTTGTTATTTGATGCCCTCATTATATACAATAGGACATGGGAGTTTCACTTGACTTAGTTGGATGAGACATGTGGCATTGTGGCCATGTCATATGTATTTTATTTGGATAATACGATTAGTACACACAATGCATAGGAGGAGATCCAAACTCTATTGGATCGTTTCATGGAGATTTCAATAGGCATTGGGAGTGATGGAATTCCAATTTGGTGGTGGGATCCTGGCATTCATCAGAGTGATAGACTGCTTCGGATGAGGAGGGTGATCGACAGGGTCATGTCAATGATTGATCTGCGTCACTGCAGGGATGTTGTGAAAGGAGTTGTTGAGCCTTGTTCTATATGGAGATGTATATTTTCCCTCACGATACCAAGGATCGAGTCTATTCATGGATTGGTATGCTTCGACGCCACAGAGAACCTGGTCCGAGATACCTTGGCGAGACAAGATCTATGATATTGAGTTCAGTTCTTTCAGGAATTTCATCTTTGGGGTCCAGGAGAGGAGAGCGCAGTTGGGACATGGTGGTCAGACGATTATGATCGGAGGGGTTCAACGTGGGTATGGTGGTTCCTCTCTAAGAATAGCTTGGGACCTTGGGACTGCAGTGTTTGATAGTTTGATAGTCGATACAAATGAGATGGTCAGTTTGTTTCTTTCTAGAGTTTACTCTTGGGATGATTANATCGGAGGGGTTCAACGTGGGTATGGTGGTTCCTCTCTAAGAATAGCTTGGGACCTTGGGACTGCAGTGTTTGATAGTTTGATAGTCGATACAAATGAGATGGTCAGTTTGTTTCTTTCTAGAGTTTACTCTTGGGATGATTAGGTTTGGTTGCTTGGAGGAGTGGTCCTCTAAGGAGTTGACTGAGTTTGTGTAGATTTTGATTTTCTGGCTTATCGGAGGTATTCAAGTGGATTATTGTGTTAGAAACTAGCAGATCAGGGCTATGAGTAGAGGGTTCTTTACATCATACATGTTAGTTTGGGATCCTGGTGAATTTACCACTTATAGGTTGGTCTGAGAGAGGTTTGCATGAAGGGAATTTGCAGAAAATGTGTTGAGAGATTTTCCAGATGATGCTTGGATGATTGCACTAGGCTGGGGGTGCTAGAGTATTAGGGATTTCTTCTTTGAAACCTAGAGATTAGGTGTTGTTGATGCCTTTCTAGTTTGTGACCCCATAGACTTCTCCAAGATGTTTGATTTTAGAGTTGGTTTGGTTGAATTCACTGAGATAAATTAGCATGATATGATCCTCGATAGTAGGGATGATTCTTTGAGGCATTACAACTTGTGGATGCAATAATGGAGGATGCATTCTAGGAAGGAGGATCATATATTTATGATTAGAGTGGCACAACATCAACATGATGGGTCTTTTCCAATGATAGTATGGAACCCTTGAATTTTATGGGTTGATAGTTTGGTAGCTGGATCATATGGGAGAGCCAAATGTTACTTTCAGGAGGTCCCTTGTGTTAGTACATTGTAGGACAATATTGTGGGTGGTAGGCACTCCGCATCTTTCAGATCAGTTTGGGACCCAGGGATCATTATTAGTTTCAATTTGGTTCATTTTGTTGGTGTGATGACATTGCTTGAGGACAAGCAATCTCTGGGAAGGGAGCACTGCCATGTCCCCATTTTTTGGCTACCATGTTCTGCAGTTGGAGATGAATTTTGAGGCTTGTCAGTGAAGAAAAAGGGAGTCAGGGGGGTTTATTTGATGTCACCTAGCTAGGGGATGTTATGTTTCTAAGGTGACATTTAATTAAAATATAATAATGTAACTTTTATATTAATAGTTGCTAAACATTAATAAAGTGACTTTAATCTTTAAGTGAAAATTAAAAAGGGGGAATAAAGGTCATGTTTGATTTAGTCAGAAGGAGAAAGTTCTAGAAGGGAATGGAGGAAGAATAAAAGGAGGGGTAATGCTTGATTTTGGATTATGCTTTTGGATTGATATCTTTGGAGTGCTCTTGGAGCCAAGGTTTTTGTTAGGGTTTTGGAAAAACCCTTCCATCATAGTTTAGTTTTGGTGGTGCAATATCCACTCTAGGTAGACAGGGAGGATGATCCATCCATGATCTTCATTGGAGCTTCATCTAGTGATCTGAATTCAGTTTTGGGTTGTATCGATTTACTTGAAGAGGTTGTGGCACTTGGAGGGTTTGATCTCATCTATGGAGGAGACCATGAGACGATTCTATATTTTTGGCTTGTATTGTGTGTTTTTCATTGATGTATTGCAGTTGCCATAGAAACCATTGGATTGTTGTATTCAAATATACATTCATAATAAAATACTCCATGATTCTCTTCTATTCCATGTATATCTAGATTTCCTATGATATGTTTGATGAAATGTCTTTAATATAATGAATGCAAAATATTTATAAAAAAATAACAACCATGAAAAATATAATTGCATAAAAGATCTTAATATCCTAGCCTAGCTTAATTGAGGATATTACATAAAACTACTAAACAATCAAAATTTGGAAAATCTTAACACAAATACCAAATAACCAAAATTTAAGAGATTTTTTTTTTTAATTCCATTTTTATAAACATGCATTAGTATGCAAAAGCTACATACCATGAAAATAATACCAAACTCTTCTTTTATGAGTAGAAAACATAAAAATAATACCAAACTCTTCTTTTATAAGTAGAAAACATAATTCAAATCTTAAGAAAAAAAAACACACATACATTCACAATTCGCTAGCCAAGACCTCAGAAATAATATTGCACAACTTTTTATTGCCAACACTATCTAAACTAATATTAAATAATATTGCACAACTTTTTATTGACAACACCATCTAAACTAATATTGCAAGTTGTCTTCCTTCACAAACTTGAATATTCTACACAATTGTGTTTAGTAGAAAATAGCCAAACTAATACAAAGTTTCTTTGATCTTAACTCTCTCTATAGCATAACTATACACAAATCGAGAAAATAAAAGGTGAACTATTGGTAAAATATTAACATACTTCATAGTTCAAAACTGATGATGCCCCCACTACGGGTGAGCTAAAACACTAAAAGCTTTCTTTAGTTTCTTTCTTTAGATAAGTTTGCATTAGCTTAGGTAGAGTCTCAATGCCATCTTATATCTTGACCTCCATTTCATGGAATGTAGACTTGTTAGAAGGTTGTCTTTCTTAAGTTATTAAGTTTTACTTTGCTGGGATGCTTGCTTATGTTGAAGTGTTTTGATTTATGTGGGATAATTACAAATAGGTTTATGAAGTTATTAAGTTTTATTTTGCTTAAATATTTGTTTAAGCTTATGTTGAAGTGTTTTGATTTATGTCAAAGAACCACAAAGAGGTTTATTTAATGATAAATAATGTTTACAAACTTTCTCATGCTATAATAATACATCAATTTAGAGAGCATGTCCTTCACTACAATATAAGTCCATACTTATATTGTAGTTCATCAGATTCATATGGAGATGATTCATTTACATTGGTTATTAGATTATTGGGGTGCCTCCCCATAATATGATCAAAGATCTAT
This sequence comes from Picea engelmannii, assembly GCA_009831015.1. Lineage (NCBI taxonomy): Eukaryota > Viridiplantae > Streptophyta > Pinopsida > Pinales > Pinaceae > Picea > Picea engelmannii. Next base: position 27,915 of record ML781167.1, on the reverse strand, counting down.
TTGGCCTTTCCCACACTCAATTGTTACAACCTAACTATGGTGATTGCCATCCTTTTCACATGTAAGGTTATTAAGGTTGTGAGAGGCACAAATGTTTATAGACACTTCATACATGGTGTGCCCTTTTATTGAGATAAAATCTTAGTGTGCCCTTTTATTGAGATAAAATCCTTGTATATATTGTTTTTGTTAATAGACACAATACTATTTTATGTAAAAGAAAGTTTGTAGCCATTTCAAGTGCTTTTCCAAAAGGCACAAATGTTTATGAACACTTCATACATGGTGTGCCTTTTTATTGGGATAAAATCTTGGTGTGCCCTTTTATTGGGATAAAATCTTTGTACATATTGTTTTTGTTAATAGATACAATAAGATTTTATGTAAAAGAAAGTTTGTAGCCATTTCAAGTGCTTGTCCAAAAACTAAAACAAAATCATCTTTGGGAGTGTGATAGGTATAGAGTATCACTAAGAAAACAAGAAAACTTGAAGGGTGATTTTAAGAGGTAAACTCCTTAGGACCCAAAACACACCACTAAGGGTAGGAAATCCTCTAGAAGGCCACTAGGGACACAACTTTTCATTTTCAAAATATCGTGGCAAGCTAGTGGATTGTCTATCTTTGAAGAGGTGCAACAACGCTATAAGTTGACAAAGAGTAACACATTCTTATTAAATACACTGTAGAGATGGTCACTGACATGCTAAGGGTGAAGACTAGGATGAAGACTACAAAGAAGAAGTGAACCTAAGACTAGAGAACTTAACCAAATTCATGATGCAAGTCTTACCAAAGACACAAAAGTATAGGAAACCCATGTTGATTAGTGACAAAAAGTTGGAGGGCAAGGTATTGAACATGGAAATGAAAGACATGTGCATGCAAGCAAAGTAAGGGATCAATAGCTATAAGGGGAGATATATTTTACTAATTTGAAATATTGATGATAAATAAAACAAGCTTTTACTAATATTTTCATTAACAAATTTTGTGTTTATTAACATACAACAACAACAACAACAACAACAACAACAACAACAATAATAATAATCTAATTTCGAAGGTCACAACCAAGCCAAATACTAAATTGGTTTATAAAACCCCTTATTTGTGAGACAAAAGAACTCATATATATATATATATATATATATATATATATACACACTGATCCAACATATTTAATGTATTGGTATTTTGATATAAATTAGTTATATATCTAAAATAATTTTAGAGGTTTTGTTTAGAAAATGGAAGGTGAAACACCTATTTTAAAAAAAAAGTGTTTATGTGTCAATGAGGAAGGTTTTTTTTTGAAAATAAAAGGTGAACCACCTAATTTAAAAGAAATGTTTATGCGTAACAATTTGATCTTCTAACTATTTGCATGGCAACTCTTTTTTTAAACAAAACTATGTGAACCTATTAGTTAAGAACATGTTCCTCTTCCTTTAAAAATTACAAGTTCAAATGGAAAGAGGATAGAACTTAATAATTAAAAACATATTTTTCATGTTAAATAGTCACACTGTTCAAATCTAGAAAAGAGATACTTTAAATTATTATTATTATTATTTCTAAAAACAAAATTGATATTTTCTTCATTTTATTAATTTTCATTTTCTTTTCTATTTTTTATTAATTTCCATGATCTTTTCTGAAAATAAATATACATTTTATTAATTTCCATTTCTTTTCTCAAAATAAATAAATACACAATTCAGTTAAACTTGAGTTAACAACCGCCGAAGACAAATTATGTAACGACAGAGTTTCAGATTTTCAGGTACCCGGTGGAATTTGGACACCTTCACTAATTTTTCTTCCTTCGTTGGTTCCTATGACGATTAACCAGATGCAGAACTCCCATAACTACATGGAGCAACTCTTCCTCCGAGAATTGGACAGCAAACATCACGCCATCAAACTCAACCGAAGGCATACCTTCAGCGGCTTCGAATGCAAGGTATTCCCAACTAAATTCTCATCTCAGAATATATCGTCTGGTTTTCTTATTTTGATTCGAAGTACGGGTTTCTCTCAGGGTTTCGATTTACGCTACACGAAACCTCGATTTAGTAGTAAAACAGATCATGATTTTTTGGGAACAAAACATTTTACAATAGGCTCTCATCACGCGGATTTAATTAAAAAAAAACTCAGAAACTAAATTTGAAATGCTCATAGCAGAAGATATATGAGTTGCCCAATATGGAGGAGGTTCACATGTTGGCTTTTTCTGATAAACTGTTATATGTGCTGGGAAGAAGAGGAAGTATTGTGGCCATTGATCGCGGTAAGAGCACGCTTTTCAATCCTGATTGCACAGAGAGAAGCCATTCTTGTCAAAATTCAGCTTGTTTTTTTAATTTTTCAATCTTTAATGTGAACAGAGCAACTCGATATTCTGTACATTGTGAAAGAGGAACATGACAGCCACATTACTGGGAAAATCTTCTACGACGAGAAGACAAAGTGTTTGCTATCGTACTTGGAATTGTGGGGAGGCTCTCATCTTCCATCCGTTGCTTACTATCAAGCCCTAGAACAGCTGAGTTGTTGTTGTTATTATTAATTGTTGAATCTGATTGTGCTCGCGTTGTATTTTTATTGAAAAAAATTCGATTATCATCAATAATATTTTAGTGGTTGCTTGATGGATTGGTTTAGATCGATCCTGGACGGATTAACTGGAACATTAGAGTTACACACGGAGAGTGCGAACTGGCAATTCGACATCCCAAACCGCCTCATTCTGGCCGATTATCGTTTTTCGTTAGCCTCTCTTACCGACTACTTATTTATTTATTATTTGATAATCAATACAAATTTATTAAATTATGTAACTTAATTTTTATTAAGTAGTAGGGTTTATATTAATTTAATATGTATTGATGATGAAAAAGAATAATGTTTTATTTTATGTTTGAAAAGATTTAAAAGAAATATTTTGAAAGTGAAGTTTTATGTGAGTGAGGACATTTTAAGAAAGAGTGATTTTATCCATAAAATATGAAAATTCTAAGAAAGAGTGATTTTATCCTTAAAATATGAAAAAAAAATCATCTCACAACATTTTAGGAATTGTCTAATGATCTATTTTACTATGGAAGTTAAATTTGGTTATTTTTGCAATGTTGATTTTATTTTTCATGTTAGTTAAAATAAAAAGATACTTTTGATCTTCTAAATTAGGGTGAATGACTTACTTATAGTCATTAAATAAGTCATAGGTTCCCTTCTAGGTCACATGTTATTTTGAAATTGAGGTTTTAAGTGAGTGCATGGAGAAGATTTTAAGAAAGAGTGGTTTCATCCTTCACGTTTTTAGTATCACAAATATGAAAAATTATTTCATCTCACAACATGTTATGAATTGTCCAATGATCTATTTCACTATGGA
>ML781166.1:584081-595025 GCA_009831015.1 Picea engelmannii | reverse complement strand
CCTCGGGTGATCCATCTTGCCTTGCCAAGGTTTTCTTGCACAGGAAGAACTACCCACCGTGTGCATGATTCCAACAGTTTACAAGAACTATTAAGGTCTCCTCTTCCTTGCGGTCACTCGCCCTCTAGGCCTAGGCTCAGGCATCCCCTTCACTGCTATACAATCCATCAGGTGATCCATCTTGCCCTGCAAAGGTTTTCTCACACAAAAATAATTCTAGAGACTCTATCGAGTCTTACAGTCGAGGCGTCCCTCATAATTTCTCTGTCGAGGCATCCCTCTGGATTTTGTTACCTCAACACAATATATTCTAGTTGATCATGGCTTACTATGGGGTTCGCATGGCTCAACAGTAGCCATTTTTCATGCTTTTACATCTTGACAGCCTTCCGACTCAGCTAAAGTTAGGGACGAAGGTTACTCTCCTTCTCCCGAGTCAGTATTTATTTCATGCGATCGGATTATACTCTTTCTCACCTGTATCAAAGACATATAAAAATTCATGAGACATCATCATAAATTTTAAATTCAAAATTTTCTTGTAAATCTGTGACCCACAGATATCCAAATTCCACATTTTGTTTCCATATTTGTTTCGCACAGTAAACAAATTCATAATTATGGGACTTTCCTTCCCATAGTGGTTTGTATCAACAAGAAATTGGTCTTCCTTATGGCTTATAACACTGCCATAGTCAAGACTCCTTTGCTTCCTACAATTTCAACTTCAATCAACCAAACAAATTGTCAGTTTCCATGCATATAAATTTTATTGCACCTCTATAATGTCATCACAAACAATTTCATAATTGTTCATACTAACAATCAAATTCACTTTTTCAAAAAGGAAATACCATTCCTTGTAGTTTGGCTCAATAGGCGATTGGTCTTCCTTATGGGCTTATAATACTTCCATATCCAAGACCCATTTTCTCCTACAATTTCAACATTCCTCAGCCAAACAAATTGTTAGTTTCTCATGCATCCATGTATATATATCTATATTCAAAACATCCATACTAACAATTCATCTCATCTGTATAAACATGAAAATGGAATCCCACTCCTTTCCTATGCCTCATTTCAACATACCAAACCTTTTGAAACGTAATTGAACATTTTAAAGGATTTAACAAATGGGCCAGTATTCACGGCCACGTTCATACCCAATGCACTCTTGCATTGATTTCAAGTTTGTCACACTTTATGACAGGTTCTTGGCCATGGAATGTTGGAATTTAACCAACCTCTTCACTACATGGCTTATTCATTTTCATTCACTCTTACATCAGGACCATGCTTCCTGCTATAGGTCGATCACAATTCCAAATCAGTACACCTGAAACTCAAAATTTCCACATGAATTCCTTTAAGCATTCTTCCTTCATTAATAACCAGGGTGCCAACACTTATGTCCACCCAATTTGTTTTCCTTCCACGCTTAAATAATGTAAGTAAAACATTGGAAGGTCCTCCTTCCTTACCGAAAATTCCATTTTCCGTCCTTTATGAAAACATGCATTTCCTTGAAGCAATTCCATGCAATGTGCTATCTATGAGAACTTTTGTTTCCAATCGTCCCTTGATTGGTCCATGTATTCATGAAATATCAGTTCATCAATTCTTCTGAGGATTACAATCAGTATTTACTACCAAAGGTTCACGCCTGCTCCATCATTCAGGTTCTCCTTCCTGGATCATACCCTATTTGGGTATCCAAGGCATACAACTGTCTTTCAATGTTTCATACATAACCTTAAGACCGTAAAACATTTCAGAAGGGATTCTTACCCAATCCCTTCATACCTTGTGCCACATAAGCATGAACACTTTTATATCGATTATGGTTGCTAGCACCCCCTCTGATATTACGCCATAGGTGGTGCTCCATGGGGACTTTTAAAGTCCCTTCAACAATCTTTCAACAATAACCTTCTCGTAGTCATCCTTTGATTGAGGTTGTTCGTTATTAGCAACTATATTTCTCAACAGTTCCAATCTTATTTCTTTCTACACATGACATACATCATAAGCACATTAGTCTTCATGTAAATTAAAATGCAAGTACCATATAATTTAAATTAATAAAATATTTTCATACATGTACTAGCATATCTGTATGCACTTCATCACATTATCCTTAATGTTTTCATGAGTGCAACACAATAGTTCTCAATCGTTTTTACAATAATACAAGCATCATCACTATGGTGTCAAAACATTTACTTTCATCATCGTACTAGCTTTCTCATCCCAGAGAAAAACATAATACATAGCAAGAAAATAATTGAGGGCTCTCCCCTTCTTTAAATTCTTTCTACATCGCCTGGGACTTTTCAGTCCAATTGAGTTATTTCTAAGGCCTCACTGTCTTTTCTCTGCTTTTGCAATTCTACTCCCTGTTGGGATCTTCCTGCTCCTTTCCTTGAGCCACCTTGGTTGGGCCTCACCCTAACCCTTTTTGGAATACAACAACATGCTTTAATAGCAAACTTTTTGTTCATAATGAATCATGAACCTTTGCATCCATCACATTACCATTCGGTTATCGAAATCATCAATATTCATTTATTATTCTTCTACTCATTAAATGATGTTTTTCAAAATGTAATCCAGGATTATGGTATATATATATATCTATAAACTTGTGGCTTACTACTTAATTCTCAACAGTCATTAAGGTTGTGAGTTTGTTTTCCTGACAGATTCTTCACGCAATTCCTCCACAGGGAATTCCTTCAGCATGCAACTTCCTTATTGCATATCCATCATTATGGATGATAGAATCAACCTTGAGTTAGCTTTTATCTGTTTACCAAATATTCCTTAAGGAATATAAACATGCATCTTTGTCATGTAGCTAATTACGTATCCATACGTATTCTGGTTTTTTTAACTTACATCCATGATGTATTTAACCATATTCATAGTCCTAAGCCTACATGTAGCTTTCATAGGTATATTGCACATCCCACTTACATCTTTACTTTTAAGATCAATCAACTCAGGATTGTTCACAATCCTTCTCATGTGAATCCCAAAGGCATAATCACTTGCCTCTTATTATGACAACATAGCATCTTTTCTCATTTACCCTTCTCTCTAATCATATTAGTATCCCCTGAGGAAAGGGAATACATTCCCCTCAAGATATTACTTGGAACAAAACTTTCATGACTCTTCAGAATGGAGTCATCCATGCATCCATAGTATTCTTTTAATCTGGACAAGAGCAATTCTTACTTTATATTTCCCTCATCAGGGCAACCATATGGTGCCACTACCTAAAAATATACTCTTTCATCATACACATGCATCACTTGCATGTTTAATATCATTCATACCTAACTGGTGTCGATATCAGGCTTCTTATTAAGAAGATTCACAATGCATTAAACCCATTCACTCAAGCATAATTAAACATCGCTAAGTATTTATCATGATAGCTTATTTCTTACACCTTTTACATGTCATTCACACACATGGACATATCAATATTATATATCCTTTTCCCAAGGATCTTCCAAGCATCATTATGATCATGTATACACATTCGTGAATATGTAGGTGTATCTATTGCACCTTTTTACCTAATGCATTCACTTGATAGTTTAATTTCATCATTAGTGTCCTTTAGTTTGAGATTTTAGTCACTTATAGGACTAATCTCACAGTCATATCTCGTGTTGATGTTGCCTTCTCTCCTGGATATAACCAACTAGGGTAACTTTCCTCTTTATGCAAAAATGTCTTAGCAATAAAACCTCCTTGCCTCAGTGTCCATAGGGTCTTACCCATCTCACTTTTCTTTGTTCATGAGGAGTTATATACCCCAATTTTAATATAAAGCAGTAACTATAACTACCAAGGATCCTACCTGATCCTATCATATTCCTTTAAGTCTAGAAAGGTATTAACCATTATACAATCCACCATCATCAGTTCCTGAAGTTCCAACTTCCCATGCTTAGAAGTAGTGTTACGAACACTAGGTCATCCATCCTTCAGGATTTAGTTTCCCTTGACTGAACCCTGCCACCTTCAACTATCCACATTCAAGTCTTATCATAAATGTTAATTAGCATATCCCTACTCTGGTAGGAGTAGTCATCACTTTGAAAATGGCTAAAGAAATTCTTCTACTAAAATTCAACAAGAATTCCCAAAATCACAGGTTCAATTTGCAGTCCTTCTCCTCAAGGAGTAAATGCAGATAACAATATCTCCTTACATGACTTTTACATGAGCCCAAGAAGGCCAAGTGTTGTAACCATGCTCTGATACCAATTTGTAACACACCCACGATGGGGAAAAAAATAAAATAAAAAACCATCCTCCTTACAGGAAGAAATCCTCTTTCTCTCTACGGATTCTTATTTTGAAAGTCTAAGACTCAGATCGAGCCTTCGGTCAATATTATATGATTCTAAATCAAAAAATACTTTGATACCATGATAGTCTCACCTCTAAATCAGACACAAGACCTTTCGGCCTCTGGTGCAGGTCTTACGATACATGTGACCTTCTCCTTCGCGCTTCAATGAAGTCTCAGAGTTGGTGTTAGCCCCTTTTCTCTTGGCCTCTCCGACGTGACATTGGCGATGACCACGCGATTGCAGGCACGACCACAAGCGGTTTGGAGTCAAACTACTTTTGGGCCCGCAATCCTCCCTAAGTCTCCATGTGTCCTCCTGACGAAACCACGGTTTGGATTGTGGCCCGCCCTCGATATTTAAACTTCACACAACTCCTATCCCTAAAATGCTATAGGATCATCGATCTCACTATATTGATGATACTGTCTGAATCGATGGTTCAGATATGCACCTCTCAAATCTATGGACCTGATCTGTCCCTCCTAGATCAACGACTATGATCTCTTCGCAATTCTAGACTTTGGGGTTTTGGAATCTCAAACCCTGCTTTTTCATACTTCAACCTTCCAGAGTTGACGATTTGCAGACACTTGTACTGCTCGATCAATGGTCTTTCTTCCACATTGGGTGTTTGACCATTCAACCCAAATCAATAGTCCTCCAACCCTCTTCTCGATCGACGGTCGAGATCTCCTTCGGGTTTCAGACTTCTAATATCTCAAATCTCAAACCTTTTCCCCAATACCTTTCATCTGAAGGATACAATCCTCTGACGTGTGTACTCCTGATCTAACGATAGAGGATTACTTCAGGTCTTCACCTAGATCTCACATATTTTCACCACATGTTCTCTGAATTCAACGGCTATGAATCACTTCAGGACTTTACCCAGAGTTCACAGATTCACGCCACGTCTCCCTTAGATCTGTCGGTCAAGGTTCACTTTGGGTCTTCGGGCCTTCAGGGTTCAGAAATCTCAGTTCTCAAACTGAAACCCCACTACAATATTCCCAGAGCTCTCGATATGTTGATAAATGTCCCCTTTCCAATCAACGACTCACGACACTTCGACTCTTCAGGCTTCAAGTGTTTCAACACTTTGACCTTCTCCTTCCTTTGGATCTTTTGACCTGTCGACATGTGTCCTCCTATATCCAACAGTCCATCTTTTCTATGTTCCTTCAGCTCTCTGCGCTTCGGGAATCTCAAGTTTCAAACTTTCCTCCTCCCGGACTCACGGTATCTGATGGCTCAAATCCACTCTGGTGATTCGATGCTTGAACTTTACCCCAAACAATCTAACGACTCAGATTTGTTCCTGTGATCAGATGACTGAGATTCTACTTCGGGTTTCTAGATCTTTAGGCTTTGGAAACTTCAAGTCTCAAACCTTGATAGGTTCTCTCTTCTATGTGTGCGAACATTAAGACTTGTGCACCTTCCTCAGATCCGACATTTGTCGATCCTTTTCACTGTGATCTAATGACCATTGTTGCTCCTCCTTCTGAGCTTCTGATTTCTCTCGCTTGGAATATTTATCAGTCTTCAAGTGTTTCAAACCTTTTCTCCTCCTACGAGTCCTACTCTTGGATCTCATCAACACTAATGATAAGTACTATCCCCTTTGAGCTTACGAACTTGAAACAAGTTCGCCTCTTGGACCTCATTTGTGCTTCTGAGAAGCGCTTATCTCTTCTGAGCTTGGTTCTTAGGGGATCTTGAGTTCCCACATACTCCTTGCATTAATCTGCTCACATCAGATCGACGGTCCATGACCTTCCTTGATCCAACGGTCCAGATCACATCGCATGACCTTCCTTGATCCAACGGTCCAGATCACGTCGCAACTTCGGGTTTCGAAAGTTTGGTCACACCGACGTATCATTCTTCCAATGTGCAGACTCCGATCTTGCCAATCCAACAATCAAGGAGGGCCCCGATAGATCCTTGGATCTACGGTCCACATTTCATCGCGACTTCAGGTTTCAGGGGGTTTGGTCACACCAACGCTCGATTCTCCTGTCGTGCAAACTCTGAACTCACAGATATGATGGTCAAGGTGGGTCCCAATGGACCCTTAGATCTACGATCCAAATCGTATCATGACTTCGGGTTTCGGATTTCAGAGAATCCATTCCCTTCACGATGATTACCAACATTCGTCGAACTTGCGAAGACTGAAGGAATCGAGGCATTAACGTTTGCGCTCCTTCTTCAAATCTAGTAGTCTGCACAGACCTTAGATTCTCCCAAACGGATCTCATTCATTCATCTTCCAATTGAAAGGATATCCCCTTTTGATACTTGAATCTCGCTATTCTTCCTGATCTTCGTCAGTTATGAAAAACCTAAGAGCGTTACGATCTTTCTACTGGACTTAACACTTAGAAGAATTTTTGCGCACCCCTTGCGCTCATTTGTCAAGTCTGGAACTTAAGTTGTTCTCAGTTTTTGTTTGCTTCATAGAGATCCTATGCATATATGCACTACCTCTCCCGATCATAACAAACTTCGTCCTTCAAGGGACTCAGAATGACTGGGAATTTCGACATGCATTCATGAAACTGTGTCCAAGGTTGACAGACATACAATTCGTGACTCTAGCTTAAGCCACCACAGGACGCAGGCATTTATGAGTATAAAACATGTCCTATCCATATGATTTCCTACTTGCCTAATTTCACATTCAAGCAGATACAAAAGAAGGAAATACATTATAAATCATTACGCAAACATAACCATCCCTGCAACATTCATAGGATATCCACATTTAACTCATGGTACCACTTAAATACACAAGATATGCGATAACTTATCTATTACAGGTGGTAGCCAACTAACTGATTGTGGGTTTTCTGTTAAATTTGGTAGCATCAATAGTCATTCTCCAATGAGAGGCCATATGGTCCACCCTGCGGCTAGCCACGGAGATTTGGAGAATCAATCAATCTTGTGAGGTATTGACAAAATCTAGGGGGGAACGGACAACCTCTGTGAGTCAAACCAAAATTTAGGACGAACGAGATGCTATCTGAGTCTAATGAAAAAGTCAGGGGGACTGTACAACCTATATGAGCATAGACAGTCTAGTGCAAAGGTCAGGGGGAACATACAACCTCTGTGAGCATAGACAGACTAGTGAAAAAGTTAGGGGGAACATACAACCTCTGTGAGCCTAGTCAAACCTTGTGAGCCATAAGAAAAAGTCAAGGTATCTAGCAAAAGTTAGGTTGAATGTAAAATTCCTATGAGATAGAAACAGACGATATTCCTAATATTTCAAATGATGTAATTGTATTGATCTAGTGCATTGGCACGTGTAAACATTATCCACCATGAAGAGAATTTCAAATTTCCTTGTCAAGAGTTATAACTAAAGTCTTGAGTCTAGCTCTATGTTAGAACTAAAGTGTAATGTTGAGTTATAACTAAAGTCTTGAGTCTAGTTCTATGTTAGAACTAAAGTGTAATGTTGTGTTGCAACTAAAGTCTTCAGTCTAGTTCTATTTTAGTAATGTTGAGTTGCAACTAAAGTCTTGAGTCTAGAACTAAAGTGTAATGTTGAGTTGCAACTAAAGTCTTGAGTCTAGTTCTATCTTAGAACTAAATTGTAATGTTGAGCTGCAACTAAAGTCTCAAGTGTATTTCTAAGTTTGAACTAAAGTATGAAGCTGAGTTATGACTAATGCATGCAATCATGTTACTATTTCGATTTTATCCTCTTCCCCTGTTCAACCTATATAAGAAGAGGTCGAACCCTCTCCTCGACACAGTTATGCAACACAATTTTGAAACAGAGTTTTCATATGCAGGTTGAGGGTGAAGTAATAGAGGAGCACATCAGTGATAAAGAGGCAGCATATCAAAGGTGTATTTCAGCAAGGTCTTGTAAGTCTTTGTCAGGTCAGAGTCATATTGGCAAGCTCTTTGAGAGAAGTACATTCATGGTGGATATTTGTAAGAGATATTACATTATTAATGCAATAAAGGAATATTGTTTGTTGGGGTTTTTATCCGTGTACAGGGTTTCCCCAAGGTATATGTGTTTATGATTTGAAATTGTTGAAGTGTATTAAACTAGAATCAAAGTATTGAAGAAAATAAAAGAATTAATTTGCATAAGAAATCAAGCTCATAATTTAACATGGTATTAGAGCTTAGGGTGTGTTAAATGTGTTAAAGTGCAGCAACATGTACAAACAGATCCAAGCAAGCTTGATAAAGTTTCCAGTGTGAGGACCATGGCATCCTCCATTTCAGTCAGGACCGAAGATAGGCTTGAAGTAGCTACCAAATTTAATGTGTGGAAGCTTCGTATAACAAATATCTTGCAAGAGCATGATCTTGAGCAGTATGTGACCACAGTGGTGAAGGAACCAACGAATAATGCAGGAAGAACAAATTTCAGGAAGAGTCAAGCAAAGGCCAAGAAAATCATCTTTGAATCAGTCAAAGACAGTATAATGCCTGCAATGACTTCGTTGATAACTGCCAAGGACTGTATCAATACCTTGGTGAATTTGTATGAGAAATAGGCTCCAAGTCAGAAGATGACACTTAAGCACAAGATTAAGTATTTAAATATTGAGAAAGGTGAATCAATGGCATATTTATGTTCCAGGATAGCTCAGGTCAGAGATCATATTTTGGTCACAGGGGTGACAGTGGACGATGATGATTTAGTGCAGGCCATTTTTTACAGTATTCCTTCTTCATGGGAGACCTTCTTATCTAGTGTAAGTGGGAGAGATATTCAACCCATGTTTGAGAGGTTATGGCATGATTGCCTCCAGGAGGAGAGTCGCACAACTACCAGGAGTGAGCCAACAAAAGAAGAGCACTCAGCTTTAGCATCAAGATTCAAGGGAAAGAAGAAAGGCACTTTCCAAAAAGGCTCTCAATGGAAGCTAAACATCAAAGGTACATTCAAAGGAAAGAATATTGATACATCTAAGATTAAATGTTGTAGTTGTAATAAGTTGGGTCATTTTGCTAAAGATTGTTGGTTTAGAAGGAAATATCCTAGGAAAGAGAAACATCATGCCTCAACTGTTGAGGATGATGAATCCAAAAGAAATCAGAAAAGTCCTTCTAATGAGAAAGAAAATAGGAAAGAATATTATTTGGTTTCTAATTTATCCAGTTCAGTTTCCACGAGGCCGAAAAATTGGTTAGTAGACAGTGGTGCATCAAAGCACATGACAGGGTACAAGGAGATCCTCTCAGATTTCGAGACAAAAACTTTTGCAAAGTAGGTCGAGCTTGGGGATGAAAAATGTTACAAGATAGAGTGAGTAGGCTCTATCTCCTTCGGATTCGAATCTGGGGCTAGACTTCATGTTGATGAAGTATTATATGTTCTAGGGCTCAATAAGAAGTATTTCTCTCCAAAGTTTGTCCTTCGAATGCATTCTCTAGCATATTACTATGTGTGATTTGTTTTTTATTCGTGCGTGCTTCGAGAGTCTTTGTCATTGTTGCGTACGTAAACAAGCCTGCCACGCTGCATTCTTTCATAAATGTTTGCACAGGGCGAGGCCCTTGGATGGTTCTAACATTCTTAAGTGTTTACCTAATAGGTCTGACAACCTTAAATTTTTATTGTACATATGTGCTGCAATACAATTTTGTTTCATTTTTTTCATGGTGTTGTTTGGAGTGAAATTGTGCAAAACTGTTCTCCACCGACATCACTGGTTCAATGGTTGATTCTTGTTCATTGGTTCGTTCCATGATTATTGTTCTTGTTTGATTCAACTTTGCAAAGTTGAGGTCCTACAGTTGTAGTTGGACCTCTTCGTACCTTCCTACATAATAAATTATCTTCATTACATGTCTTCCTACATACTGACCTCCTTCATGTTCATTGTATTTTTCCATTTAAACAAACAAAATGGCTGGAGAGGACGATGGAATCTTTGGCGGGAATGTAGATGAGGAGTTATAGAGGTGGATACTTGTATTCTTATTTCATATTCTAGTGTTGAGTATTTCATTTACTATTTGTATATTTGTTGTGTTTGTTCTGCTGCTTTGCACCCTTTTTTTTTGTTATTTTCTTCCTTCAAATATAATTTTTTGGGTTTACCTGTATGTATATACTACATATCTTTCTGTGTATTTTCATGTGAATCATATTCTATTTTTTGTTACATTGGAATAAATAGAATTGTTTTTCTTTGTTTTACATGTTTGTATTCGTACTAACTTGCCTTCATGTCCATTGTATATTCGACATTTCTACCTTGGAAGAAATAGGTTGGCTGGACAAGAAGATGAATTTTTATGTGCAACAGTAGACGGTTATGTGGTACAATATTCGAAAAGGTATACCAATTGTACTGGTAAATTAAATAACAAACTGGGTGGGGGCATATAATATTAGACTAGAAAACGATGACTTGGCAATAATGGGCCTTTCTACCCTCCCCATTTCTACTTTTTCCATTTTCTATTATCCCTTTTGTTTTATAATTTATCTTATTAGTAGTCTTTTCAAAAATGCCTTGGTGCTCCGGTTGGCGAACTAACGGTTTCACAATTATGGCCACGCTTCTACCTTATTCCA
>ML781166.1:538061-566661 GCA_009831015.1 Picea engelmannii | reverse complement strand
CACAATGATCCATTTTTAATTATACCTCCCCATTTAGGGAGGCTTTTGGTCCGCAAAAGATTCAATGAAGAAGGTGATGAAATTTTCCTCTACTTTCTCCCTACAATACCATTTGGCCTTAATTGGAAAGTTTTCCTTTCAACCCAACCTACCAGATTTCATGCTACCCTCACTACAAGGAAAACACATTCTAGCAAAAGTTTTTATGGAACCACCCCAAGAAATTTCTCCATTATCCGTTTATAGTGGAGGTTTCTTGTAGAGGTAGGCGACTGGAAGTTTTAATGGATTTGTTTTAGTCATTGCACTTAAATCATATAAAGTGCACTAGTGCACCCATATATATGTCACACCAATAGGTTATACAACTTGGCACCCCAAAATATGTTATTAAAAAAATGGGTTTATTTTAATTTTAAATAAACTCTAACAATGCATTGAAAAATTATAAGTGCATCGATGTGTTACTATGTATAACACATTGAATGATCTTGGAAATTTTCCTATGCAGCATTGGTTTTTTTTTTTTTGATATGCCGGTGTGCACCGATAGAAGGTGCCTTGGTGCAATCCTTATATAGGAACACATGAGAAGATTTCATTATTTTGTGGGAATAATGACATCAATGTGTCATTAGACAATAAGCACTCTATATGTAAGAAACACCAAATTAGGTTTAGACATTTCATTATAAAATATAGGTTTTAAATTCAAACAAATTCAAAAAATAAGCAATTTTATTAATAGCCTAGAAACACACTAGTGCATCCAAAGAAGCACATCAGGACACAAATTTAAAAAACAAATCTATCAAGCACCATGAACACTTAAATGCACCCGTGTTTCTAACTGTTAGGCACATTGAGGTAGGGTAATACTTCAAAAGAAAATTACCAAACTAAAATTTCAATTTTTATATTTCCTTCAGTGCTTCCAACCATACAAGAACCAATGCTCACCATCCATGTATGAATTCCCTATTTCCAGTGCTATTGTGTTGCTAAATTCTTCAATTCCTTCGCTTCGTTAGTGGATTTGGTTCATTTTTTAGTTTTGCAAAATGGTACTATATTTTCAACATTCATCTATGTGGAAACCATGCCTCAATGATACCTTTCCAATAGGCTATCCTGCACCTAAAATGGAGATCGTATGAAAAAGTTACGACCCCGGGAAGTTGATGTACTAACTTACCCAAACAGGGCCCACGTGACTTTTGGCTCTTCATCTCCTAGGGTTAGGTTTTTAGAGGTATAGGGTTTTTGGAATTACCGTTTATTGTAAAAAGGCCTCCAGAGCCTCATTGTAATCATCTTCTTGCGAATGAGGGCAACTGTCACATCTCTTCTCATAGATAAGTCGCCACCATTCGAGCAAGCTTGTTTTCCACTGCATTTTACAATTTCAACTTATTTCCTTATTGAATAGAAAAAAAGTTTTACTGTATCTTTGTTATTTTGTGTTAAGCACATGTTAATAATCTATAGTCATTTTGTTATGCTCATAAAATCCAGATCAAATCCCTTCCTATGATAGTGGCCCAGTATTTAACATGTCCTAATATTTGTATAGGGTTAGGGTATGATATTTTTCATGCCTCAATTCGCGATTAGGGTGAAGGCTTTGGACCCTCTAGAATATTGTTCATCAACATGTGACTAATTCCACATGTGTGAGTAATGGGAACTAACATAACATCCACTTATTATCATGGTGGGAAACAATATAAGCCAACTTGTGGGAGGCATAATATTCTCATACAACTCTAATTGAAATCATGTTCACATAGTTCGAAAGCTCTCAATGTGTAGAGAAAATACCATAGTATAGGAGCTTTGTTGACAAAATTTTGACCCAAAAATGACCATTTAAGGCCTTAAAAAGGATTCAATTTTTTTTGGATCTGAAATCAACAAAGAAGGACATGCCCCTAAAATGGGCCCTGTGAGCCAATAGCTTCATTTATTTCCACCTAAAGAGTACCAAAATAAATGACAAATTACACAATGATCTATTTTTAATCATAACTCCCCATTTAGGGAGGCTTTTGGTCCGCAAAAGCTTCATTGAAGAAGGTGATGTAATTTTTCTCTACCTTCTCCCTATAGTACTATTTGGCCTTAACTGGAAAATTTTCCTTTCAACACAACCTACTAGATTTCATTCTACCCTCACTACAGGTAAAACACGTTCTAGAAAAAAAAATTATGGAACGACCCCAAGAAATTTCTCCCTTATCCATTTATAGTGGAGATTGCTAGTAGAGGTAGGCGAATGTAAGTTTTAGTGGAGGTTTTTTAACCATTGCACTTAAATCATATAAAGTGGACCAATGCACCCATATATATGTCACACCAATGGTTTATACAACTTGGCGCCCCAAAAGATGTTATAACTAATCCATGATTAAAAAAATGGTTTTTTTTTAATTATAAATAAACTCTAACAATGCATTGAAAAATTATAAGTGCATCGATGTGTTACTATGTATAACACATTGAATGATCTTAGACATTTCCCTATGTAGTATTGTTTTTTTTCTTCTTTTTTTTTATGTGTTGGTGCACACCCACATAAGGTTCCTTGATGTAATTCTTATATAGGCAAACATGAGAAGATTTCATTATTTTGTGGGAATAATGACATCAATGTGTCATTAGATAATAAGCACTCTATATGTAAGAAACACCAAATTAGGTTTAGACATTTCATTATAAAATATACGTTTTTAATTCAAAAAAATTCAAAAAATAAGCAATGTGCTTAATACAGTAGACACACACTAGTGCATCCAAAGAAGGACATCAGGACACAAATTTAAAAAACAAATCTAACAAGCACCATGAACACTTAAATGCACATGTGTTTCTAACTATTAGGCACATTGAGGTAGGGTAATACTTATAAAGAAAATTACCAAACTAAAATTTCATTTTTTACATTTTCTTCAGTGCTTCCAACCATACAAGAACCAATGCTCACCATCCATGTATGAATTCCCTATTTTCGGTGCTATTGTGTTGCTAGATTATTCAATTCCTTCTCTCTGTTAGTGGATTTGGTTCATTTTTTAGTTTTGCAAAATGGTACTATATTTTCAACATTTATCTATGTGGCAACCATGCCTCTTCAATAGGGAATAGATTGGGTAAATTGTTTGTTACCTCCTTATTTACATTTTTAGTGGATTAGAATTTAGAATTTGACCTAAATTTTCCTTCTTCTTCAAATATTCAAAATATTCCATGCAATGCATTCAAGTCATTCATCTTGCATGAATTGTGCATGAATTGTGTCGTGCATTGTCTATTGATGTAGAGCACAATGGTAAAATAGAATAAAATAAAATAAAAAACTCACACTTCTTCAATGTTCTTTATAATATTAGGTGGCACCACACTTTGTGCTTCTCAACATTATAAACATAATGTTGAGAGATTTTTATATAAAAAAATCTTAGGCTTGTCAGTGATCTAGGAAATGTATGGAGGCACCATTAGTTATGCCATCATACATACCAAATGCATTGGCAAGTTTTATTTAAATTAAATAGATTTCTAGACATTTTGGTGCATTTGTAAATGTTGAATAACACCTCTACCAATGCTCTTATACATCATAAGTACACCATGGAACAAAAATAATAAATATGATTCTTTTCTTTGTTGGTTCTCTTTATAATATTAGGTGGAATCGTACTCGATGCTTCTCAATATTATAAATGCACCATTGAGAGATTTATATATAAAAATTTCTTGGGATTGTTGGTGTTCTAGGGAAATGTAGGAGGCACCAATAGTGACACCTCCTTACATATCAAGCACATTGACATGCTTTGTTTAAATTAAACATATTCCTACAATTTTCAATGCATTTGTAAATGTTCAATAGCACCTCTGTAGGTGCTCTTGTAAATCATAAGTGCACCATGGAACATAAATAATAAATATGATTCCCCCACTTTGTTGGTGCTCTTTATAATAATAGGTGGTATTGTACCCAGTGCTTCTCGATACTATAAATACATTGTTGATAGAGTTTTATATTTAAAAATATATCATGCATACTATGTGTCCATGTGTCTGTGGTACCGACAGTGTAAATAATTGGATCATTACCACAAGGATCCAAACATTTCAACTCTAGGTTTCTTGTATGGGACTCCTCAATAACTTTGCAAATAATAATTTCTTATACACCATTTTATCCTATGAGAAGAATAATTGTATTGAATTATGGAGCATTTCTCTTGACACAGTGCATACTTGAATGGAATTGAAGTTGATAAGGTATTTCCCTATCATTACATTGGATATGAACATCAATCTCTTCAAATGCATCATTGTTACTCCAACAATATTTTTTTAGTAATTTTAGATAATTATCATGACTTTTATCATTGTATAGATATTGTATAGATAGTTATTGCTTTACTTGTAGTTTCATTTTTCATCTAACATCCTCTTCAATAAATATTTGGAAAGCTTCTTCCACAACTTCTAGTGACAACGTCTTCAATTTTTTTTGTAGTAATGAATTAAGTTTTATATTGAACATTATTAAATTTATAAATAAAAAAACTTCAATCATAACAATATTCCCAAATAAACCACACAAGTTACACATGAAATATGATAATCACGAAGAAATAGTGAAAAAAGATATACAAATACTAAATAATAATTAACCTTCCTTAAAAATTAAAGTATATATGCACATGGATAAGTTGTAAAAACAGGTTGTACAAAAGTAAGTTTGGATCCTCCTTTTGGTGGGGATCTGCTTTGCAAGGGAAATTATCCTAATATAATTTTGAGATATTTTTTCTTTGAAAAAAAGTTATAAAAATAGATTGTACAAAAGTGCGTTTGTAGATAAAATACTTTGGTGGGTTGAAATATAATATGCATTAAGGACTTTAAAGTACTCATGTTGTCGAGAGCAAAAAAAAAATTGAATGTCATATATAAGGACTTGAATGATGAATTTGGAATTCGAATCAATAGTGTAAGAACAACAACGTGGAGGGCTTTGGAGGTTAGAATCTTATAATGTATGGCAAAATTTTGAAGGTATGATGAGACATAAATATTTTTCAAAGATATTTAAAGTTGGCAAAATTTTGAAGGTATGATGAGACATAAATATTTTTCAAAGATATTTAAAGTTGTTAGCATATACGAATTGAATGATGAATTTGGAATTCGAATCAATAGTGTAAGAACAACAACGTGGAGGGCTTTGGAGGTTAAAATCTTATAATGTATGGCAAAATTTTGAAGGTATGATGAGATATAAATATTTTTCAAAGATATTTAAAGTTGTTAGCATATATGAATTTAAATGATATATTTGTTTTTATATTAAAATGTTTGGAAAAAATATTGTTTTGAAAGTTAGAATTTTATAATTGATTGAAAAATTAAAAAAACATTATATATGGTAAAAAGAAATATTTAAAGGAGTATTTAAAATAATTAGCAAATAAGAATTTAAATGAATAAGTATTTTTATTTTTAAAAATGTGAAATTAAAGTATTTTAAAGTTAGAATCTTATAGTGAATGAAAAAAGTTAAAAAGCATTATATGCTATCAATAAAAATAAAGATTTTTAAGTAAATAAAAATGTAAATAACATATGGTATTATATGGGTTGTTGTTAATTTAAAAAGAGTTGTTTTTTTATTATGAGATATTTTTCAAAGTAAGAAAATGATAAGTAGGTAGGTAATATTAATAATGAGTAGGTATTTTCTAAATTCCAACAATGCATTGTTTTTTTTAGAGAATGTGTAACAGACCTCTCGTTTCGTACAACAACAAACCTCTCATAACAAGTGCAAGTTTTATTTTATTTTTTGTGTGTGTGCCCGTGTACAAGGGTAATAAAGACATTATACTCTGTGTCACAACACGAAAACGAACATGACACATGCAACTGCGACAACAACATAACGACCTAAGATGCACATCAAGCATCTGGAAGCAATGAACGACAATCAACCGACAAAAATAAGACTGACTACCCTCCCGTCCTACCCTGCAATGGTTAGGACCTCCAGGACACATAAGCAATGCTCAAGCCCAAGTTCCCATCGATTTTCACCATTTAAGGTCTCAGGGCTAGCAACTGTTCTGAAGAACAAGGAGGTGTCTAATCCCACTAATCCAACATAAACCGCAATCCCGACTCTGATCATAAATCTCAACTAATCATCAATTATTCATGGCACAATAAGATATTCTACTATACTTATCATTTTTCAAGAAATAATGAGTGTAAATGAGTAAAAAGACATCTCATAAAGAATCATGAATGAAGAGAGGAAATACAATTTTAATCTCATGAAACTTAACTATACATCTTGTTTTTAAGGAATATCTTCTAGGAGTCTGTAAAGAGAAGCTATAATTACATATTCATTATGATAACCCATAAGAAACTCAATCTTCCTAACCAATACATGAATTTTAACAACACTTTTACATTATGTATCCATTATATGAAACTAATAAAATCATTCATGAAATAATTAATAAGAAGTCACATGTTGGTGTAGATATAAGAAGTATGTACAATAATGCGAGATATAAGGTGTTATCAATCATTACAATTAAATAGTCGATTACTAAGGTCACCATTTTAAAAACATCAATTAAGACCCTTAAGAGATAGTTATTAATAAAATTCAATTCATATAATCCTCAAGATTCAAATCACACAACCTCTTCTATATTTCTTCACCTTTAAGTAAGTATTCTAATAAAGGAAGAATCATCAAATATAAGCACACATATTATTGTTAACCTAAATCCTAACATTATTAAATCTCAACTATTTGAAAACCTTCATCAAGGTTGCTAACAATGAAGAACATGATTATTTCCATCTACTAAGAGTGCATCTTAAGATGGTGTATCTATTTTGGGACTTAGTTGCAAGACTAAGGTTTAAGGTAACTACTTTCCAAAGACCAATGGCTAATTTAATTTCCATTCTTAAGGAATAAATAACTCATATAACTCATATAATTATGCTTCCTTATTTAAAGGTATAAAGCATTTAGGAACTTCTTAAAGAAAATAGTTTACAATCTAAAACTTCAACAACCAAATTCTTCATTGAATTCTCAATTTATTGACCATATGGGGATAAGTTATATCCTCAAAAGAATATCAATCGCTTAGTGAGGAATTTAGGTCGCCCGGAATTAGTTTTTATGAAAAGAAAGGATTAATAGATTTTCCTTGAATTGTTCCTTCATATCCGACAATCTTCAATTACAATTAAAAATTTAGTATTCTCAGAATTATTGGATGGAATCTATCTTATCATACAAGGGTTCACTTATTCCATACAAGAGCGATGTATAAGAACAAAATTTGACCACCTGAAAATGAATCATGAGAGACTGATAACGTTCACATGACTTCACCACACATTATCAGTCAGAGAGACAAGTTATAAAAGAATGTCAGCCTGGCGTTGGATGGAATTTCAAGCACATAGAGGCGAAATCAAGGGTGACTGACAGCATTCAATATATTCGCCATTGAATTATCAGTCAGTGAGTTAAGTTATAAAAGAATCTCAGCCTGGCGTTGGATGGAATTTCAAGCACACCGAGGCAAAATCAAGGGTGACTGACAATAGAAACAAGTGTTGACAATAGAATAGATAACACAGGCTAAGTAAAAATAAGAGTTGACAATAGAAATAGAAATAGTGATTACCATGTCGCAAATGCCAGCCCAAAGAAAACACGGGCTAAGTAAAACACACCAAAAGGACGGGTAAGATCGTAGGGATCTCCAATATAGATATTGTATAGGTTAAGATGAAATGTCAACCACAGATATACAAAAGAAAAGGAAAAAGCAGGTAAAACGTAGAAGTAACGGATGGATAACAAGTAGAGTTTCACTGCGATTATCAAGCGATGAGCATACAAAAACAAATTCGCCAGCAATGATATTTACATAGTGAACTTCGCCATTTTAAGTGAGGAAGACGCAATGCTGGGTTGGCCACTATCAAATGATCAACATATAGAAACAATTCGCCAACAATGATATTTACACAGTTAAATCATTTGTTTAAGTGTTGTAGGTGGAGAGCTAGAGTGGCCATTATCGAATGAGGAACATGCAGAAACGAAACTGCCAGCAAAGGATATTTACACAATTAAGTTAGTCATTTAAACGATATAGATGCAAGGCTAGAGTGGCCATTATTAAACAATGCAGGGTTAATATTTTCCAGCCATCACATAATGCAATCGATGAAGTATAATTATTTTTCATCCATTACCAAATTACGACAGCCGAGTTAACGTTTTTACAACAGTTACACGTTTATAATTACCGAAGTAAGTAAATAAAAAAAACCGTTCAATCCAACCAGATCCAAACACAGATCGAAGTTAAATAAATTTTCATCTCCGAATACCACTATAAAAATGCTGACAACAGTAAGAGAATGTCAGGGCCCTAAGGATAACTCATCGAAAGGATTGCGGGGATTCTATCAGTCGGGGTGCAGAAAATAAACAACAAGGAAGCAAGATAATCCAACGCCAAGGTCGTACTGAAGGCGCAAGTCAATAATCAGGAAAGGACAACAATAGAGGTAGATGGTTGATAGGTTCACCTTCGCTTCATCATCCTTGCACAGAAAAGTAGGGCGTTGAGATCCATAGGTCTTTTAACGCTAAGGCGATGACCGTAGATTAGGCTCCTGGACGACTGCTCAGGCGAGGACTGACAAGCTAGGGACGAAGACTAAACAACCTTAAGGTCACAATCAACACCATAGGGCGGTCACAACATGCGGGAAAACGAGGCCATAGGAGATGACAACCAAGGAGCTAGGCTAAGAAAATTCCAGCTATCAATCTAAACATCCAATCTACTTACATAATCAACATGCAGATCCAATCATAAAACCTACAACATTCTACCATTCAAATTAAGAAAGCGTATCGTTTCCTGTTTGCCCGCTCCGATTGGCGTCTCGTGCTCCGTGCAACTCCTGCTCGTGGACCGTCGAGACCTCACCGGTACCTCCCAACCAACACTAGGGGTAATCTTCTTCCCCCTTAGCCCCTGAGATGCAAAGGGGCCACACACACTATCCAAAGGTTTCATCTACCTCCCAGCTTGCCTCGCAAGGCCGACCTACCACTCCTCTTTGAGCTGGGTATCCCAACTCCCACAAGTAAATAAGTCAAGTTGATATTTCTGCAGCGTAACGTTATGCAAATAGAATATGATCCTTCCTCCTTCTCCTCCCTTTCTTTTATAGAGTTTTGAACTTCCTTCTTTCCTAAAATCTCATTTAATTAAAGTTTTAAAAATAAATTCCTAAAAATTCCTTTCCGTACAAGTGTCCCTCATCCCCTACAATCATCCATGAATTAATTTCTTTAATTAACTAATTATATTTATTTCCCTCACCCACCTAGAGTTACTCCTAGAATCACTCCTAGGTGTCCCCAAATTATCTTACAGGTTTTAATAGCTTTCCCTTTTATTAAATTGCTAATTCAGTTTAAAATTAGAAGCTCTTAAATGGTAGATTCTTTACTAAGTTGACTTTCTGCTTTTACCCTTAAGTTCCCCTTTTTCCCTTTTTATGTTACCTCTTTTCCCTACTTTCCCTTTTTTTTTATTTTCCCTCTTTTCCCTTTTACTTAGAACTCAAAAAGGCAGGTGTGAAAATTAACCCTTTTTCCCTTTTCTTATTTAATTAGTATACTTCAATTTATTATGGTAATAAAACAATTAATTCCCTTTTTAAATTTTGATCCAACAAAATTTTATCCTTTTTTTTTTTTGAATAAATTAAATTTCTTACTCCCTTCATGTTACAAGATTTAACGAAGATCTTAATTATTATTTAAGTTGTTTTTATTTTTATTATTTTTACTACCATTTTTTTTTATAGAAGACAAAATTTTGGCACTAGCGTAATTTAGACTTAGGCCTTAAATTTCATATGGGCGACATTTAATTAGGGAAATTGTTTTTTTTTAAATTACATAACATGTTATTTGTCTTAGGGCCGTCTAGGTTCATCTCTCTATCATCAACAACGCGACGGGCCCTTCAGGACGCACTAGGTGCTCCAAGAGTGCCACTTGCCTCATATGTTCCTTTGCATGACGTGCCCTTTAGGATGCACTACGTGCTCCAAGGGTGCCACTCGCCTCTTGACTGATTTGGTAGACATCAATAACCCCTGGAGTCAACACTTTTCCAAGTGAACTTGTGGAAGACTAAGGGCTTCTAGGGAATAAGGCCCATGACTTATTATGCGCCCCTTAGAATCATCGTGAGCGATTGTCGCAGTCTTCCCTCACAGCATCGTGGGTCCTCTTGAACTAGGTAATCGTTAACCTATAGTTCGAGCCATGGTAGGAGTGCTAGTAGGCTGTGGCAGGGCTGTTGTCCACACCTCTTCCTCAACATCTCTGGTAGTCATGTGTGACCCCTTTACCCAATATGTGAGTCTGGTCAGCAAGCTATCGTCAACCTGCATCATCAACAAATCATGTCAGAACATATCCATATCATATCATCCAGTCATATGCACTAATATCACAGTAAAACAATCAAACCCCAAGGGCACACTCCTTGACTCGATTCGGAGTCCAAGGGGTTCCATCGATGCCTCGACATCCTCTAGGTCCGTAATCCTGCACACTCAGTAAAACTGAGTCAATAGCACCTGTCTATGTCAAAGCGGTAAAACCACATGTCATCAACCCATAACGCCTGATAATCAAAATAAAAAGTTTTAATAGCATAATAATATGGATCACTTGCGAGCAAGTGTCCTCAAAGAATAAGTTCGCTCAGTGTGCCAAAGCGGGATGTTACATACACCCCCTCTTGGTCTAAACTTCGTCCCAAAGTTTCACAGTATAAATGCCAAAATAAAGTGTATCACAGTATCATAAGTCTATCTATCAAACAAAAATGGAAACTGCTGGTGCATATCATATGCGCCCTCCCAGGTCACCGAGTGCGGACTATAATTGTCCCACTGGACCTTGACCTGATCTATCGTTCGACGTCATAGCTGTCGAACGTGATGATCCAACATGCAGACCGGCTCAGCCGTGAGTGCTCCCTCGTCCAATACCTGCAAAGAACTCATGTCAATAACATGTTTAGGATCACTAATATAATGTCTCAAAACTGATACATGAAAAACATCGTGCATACGCCTCAAAGAATCAAGTAAGGCTAGTCAATAGGCCACAGGCCCCTTTCTCTCCACAATCTCGAAAGGTCCCACGAATCTAGGAGAGACTTTATCTCCCTTTCCAAACTTGATCGAACTCTTATGCGGTTTAACCAACAAGAAGACTCGATCGCCGACCTCGTAACTATGGTCAACATGGTGCGCATCGACATAACTCTTCTGTCGATCCTGCACTTCGTTAATCCTTTGTATTATTGATTGCATTTGCTCTTCCATTTCTTGGATAGCTTCTAGTTCCACCAGGACCCTATCCTCAAGCATATCCCAACTGAAAGGCGTTCGACACGGTCACCCGTAAAGAAACTCAAAAGGTGCCATCTTAATGGTGCTCTGGTAGCTGTTGTTGTAAGTGAACTCCACTAGTGGTAAGAATTCTTCCCAACGCTTTTGTTGGTCCATCACATACATACGCAACATGTACTCCAAGGTTTGGTTCATTCATTCGGTTTTCCCGTCAGTCTCCGGGTGATACGTTGTACTAAAGTAAAGTTGGGTTCCCAAGGCCTCTTGGAAACTCATCCAAAATCATCCAGTAAGCACCGATCCTCGATCGGAAATAATCCTCTTAGGCACACCATGCAGCCTCACAATATCACTGATGAAAACTCTAGCTATGTCGGGTGCCTGATACGTCGTACGCATAGGAAGAAAGTGAGCACTCTTCGTCAGAGTGTCTACTACTACGAAAATCGAGTCATGTCTCCTTGCCATCAGTGGAAATCCAACAATAAAATCCATAGAAATAACCTTCCATTTTGATTCTGGAATGGCATGTGGTTGTAGTAATCTTATTGGGTGTCTATGTTCAGCCTTTACCTATTGACATTTTAGACATCTGGCCACATAGTTGACTATGTCTGCTTTCATTCCCTTCCAGAAGAATAGCGGTTTAAGGTCTTCCCTCATCTTAATGACTCCCGGGTGAGCCATGTATACTGCTCTATGAGCCTCGCTTAGGATCAACATCCTCAACTCATCGTTCGGTGGTACATAGATCCAAATTTTAAACCTCAATAAGCCATCGCTATCAAATGAAAATCCTTCAAATCGTGGTACCATCATTGTGTTTTATCTGTTAAAACACTCGACTTCTTTGTACCAGTCATCGTCACGCCGTAAAGCTAGAATATTTTCACGTAGATTCGTCTGCAGAGGCAACACCGAAAATATGTGTGGTCTCCGACTCAATACATCCATCACCCTGTTCACTGTCCCTTTTATGTAAGTAATCTTGAAATTGTACTTGCTAATCAATTATGACCAACGTCGTTGTCATGGGTTCAGGTCACTTTGCATAAATATGTGTTGTAGTCCACAATGGTCAGTCTTTAGTTCAAATTTTCGTCCAAGAAGGTAGTGTCTCCAAACCTTCAAGGCATATACGATGGCTAATAACTCCAAATCGTGCATCGCGTAGTTCTCCTCATGCCTTCTCAGTTTCCTCGAAATGTAAGCAATCACTCGTCCATCTTGCATCAGGACTCCGCCTAAGCCTTCCTTGGATGTGTCAATGCATACCAAGAAGTCCATGTCCATGTTTGGGACCTTTAGTATCAGTGTTGTTGTCAATAGCTCCTTGAGCCTCTAAAATGCTTCCATGCATTTCTCGGTCCAAACAAACTTCTTGTTTTTCTTCTGCAAATCCGTGATCAGATTTGTTATCTTCGAAAATCCCTCAACGGACCATCGATAGTATCCTGCCAAACCCATGAAGCTATGCACTTCGGGGACATTTGTCGGCGCAGGCCATTCCATAATAGCCTTGACCTTTGCTGGATCCATGGCAATGCCTTCGTCGGAGATGACATGCCCTAAGTATTGAATCTTCGATTGATAAAATAAGCATTTGGACAACTTCCCAAACAATTGGTGCTCTCGCAAACACTGTAGTACCAAGCACAAGTTCTCTTCATGCTCCTCCATCGTCCGAGAGTAGATAAAAATATCATCAATGAATACTTGGACGAACTTGTCCAAGTACTCGCGAAACACCCCATTCATCAAACTCATAAATACCCCTAGGGCGTTTGTCAGTCGAAACGGAAAAACTGTAAATTCATAATGTCCAAACCTTGTCTTAAAGGTGGTCTTAGGGACATCATCCTCCTTGATCCGTAACTAGTGATACCATGATTGCAAATTGATCTTGGAGAACACTATCGAGCCCTTCATTTGATCGAACAGATCATCAATCCTTGGTAATGGATATTGATTCTTGATCATGGCCTTGTTCAATTGTCGATAGTCAATGCAGAGCCTCCACGACCCATCCTTATTTCGTATGAAAATAACAGGTGCACCCCATGGTGACACACTAGGATGTATCAGTCCCAGGTCCAACAACTCATTTAGTTGCATTTTCAACTCTTGTAACTCTGGGGTCAACATCCGATAAGGCGTTCTTGCTATCAGTTCAGTCCCCGGTTTTAGGTCTATGGTAAACTACAATTCCCTCTCCGGCGGCATCCCAGGTAAGTCCTCTGGAAACACGTTCGCAAAATCTTTCACCACCAGAAGGTGTTCTAGAGCTTCTGCTACTCCCTTCTCGTTTAACGCAAGGATCTCATAAATCTTGCACCCCTTGCACATGCTCTTCCGAAGTTGCAAGGAAGAGATGAACCTCAGGGAAAATCCCTAGTTCCGGCCTATAATCACACCTCTATGTCCCTCATCATCGACCAAGCTCAATTGTTTTGTCTTACAGTTGAGTATCGCCTCATGCGATTCTGACCAATCCATACCAATAATGACATCATAAGATCCTAAGATCATGATGTACAGGTTGGCCTTCATGAATAACTCTCTTAGGTTAAGCATACAACCCTTAACCTTTCCTCCAACCTTCTGTTTGGCTACCAAAGCCATCTCTATGAAGCTAAACTCATCCTGTTCGATTGCCTTTACCTTAATCCTTTTTAGCATTGCACCAGAAACGAAACTTTCGGTAGCACCGAGATCTATCAAAATACTAAGGGTCTGGTCAGCGACAATACCTGTCGTCTCAAACATAGTCAATTGGTGCTCTTCCTGGCGATTATTCATCACTGCATGAATCTGATGGGTCTTTCCCATATCTCCCACGGTAGTGGGTTCAGATGATCCGAACACTCTAGTCCTCTCCACCGGTCAGTCACGCTGGTAGTGTGGCTCCCCACAAGTCCAACACCCCTTCTTTGGCCCAGTAGTCCTGGTACCCAAAGTAGAAGATGACGACCAACCGACATGGAACCCTGGTTTGCTCTGCTGAACAGGCCTAAATTGTTGGTGCTACAGTCGACACTGCTGCTGATGTTGTGGTCCCCGATAAGGTGTCCGCTGCTGAGGCGTCGGTCACCAAGGTGTATTGAAAGTGGATCCTCTCTAGAAGGCATGATATCCCGACGTATGTCTGGCTGGTGTCTGATGTTGTTGTGCCCCAGATGGAACCTGCCCTGCTGGTCTCACTGGAGTCCCAATATGACCCCCACTGATAAGCTCCTCCTCCGTTATGAGGGCCTTCTGGACAACATCATGCAAGGTTTGAGGCATCAAAATCCTAACCTTTGCACGTAGGTTGTCGTTAAGGCCGAACACGAACCTGTTGACCTTAAGTTTCTCAGTGTTAAGGTGCAGAGCATACCAGAGTAGCTCCATAAAATGAGCCTTGTACTTGGGCACCATACGACCTCCCTGTCATAAGGCGTTGATCTCATTGAGCTTACGCTCAATGAATTCCTCTGAAAGGTACCTGTCTTAGAACCGTTCCTCAAACAGTTCCCATGACACGTCTTCGACGACCATGTTCAGCTGCACTAGGAGCGTCTTCCACCATACAAGAGCTCTCCCCTTCAGTTGAAAGACTGCCATGCGGACCTTCATGTTGGAGGTATAATCGTGAAGTGAGAAGCACATTGCCATGTTCTCCAACCATGCCTCGGCGGCTACGTCATCTCGGGCACCAAAGAACTCAAGAAATTTGAACTTCTCCAGTTCGTGATGAATGCTACCAGTACCGACCGGAGAGCACGGTGGAACCTTAGCGGGTGCTGGGGCCCTGGCCTCATCTCTGTCCAAACGGATGATCAGTGCCTTGGAAATGTGTTGAAAATATCCCATCATTCTGACCACATCACCCACTTCTATCTTCTCCTGTCCGACAACATGCTCGTCTCCCTAGGGGTTAGATCCCTCAGGCATGGATGCTACTGGAGGTGTTGTGCCTCCTCCACTAGCACCCCGTTGTCTGCCTCCACGATGTCCTCTAACCATGATTACCTGCATGAACACAAGTCAACTCAATTAGTAACATTATAATCAAATCATACCAATGAAAGTCGTAGAGACCCCAAGTCGCGGGTCGAACCAGCTCTGATACCATATGTAACAGACCTCCCATTTCGTATGATAACAAACCTCCCATAACAAGTGCAATTTTTTTAATTTTTTTTTGTGTGTGCGTGTGTACAAGGGTAATAAAGACATTATACTCTGCCTCACAACACGACAATGAACATGACGCATGCAACTGCGACAACAACATAACGACCTAAGATGCACATCAAGCATCTAGAAGTAATGAACGACAATCAACCGACAAAAATAAGACTGACTACCCGCCGTCCTACCCTGCAATGGTTAGGATCTCTAGGACACATAAGCAACGCTCAAGCCCAGGTTCCCATCGATTTTGACCATTTAAGGTCTCAGGGCTGGCGACTGTTCTGAGGAACAAGGAGGTGTCTAATCCCACTAATCCAACATAAACCGCAATCCCAACTCTAATCATCAATCTCACCTAATCATCAGTTATTCATGGCAAAATCAGATATTCTACTATACTTATCATTTTTCAAGCAACAATGAGTGTAAATGAGTAAAAAGACATCTCATAAAGAATCATGAATGGAGAGCAGAAATACAATTTTAATCTCATGCAGCTTAACTATACATCTTGTTTTTAAGAAATATCTTCTAGGAGTATGTAACAAGAATCTATAATTACATATTCATTATGAGAACCCATAAGAAACTCAATCTTCTTAAGCAATACATGAATTTTAACAACACTTTTACATTATGTATCCAGTATATGAAACTAATAAAATCATTCATGAAATAATTAATAAGAAGTCACATGTTGGTGCAGATATAAGAATTATGTACAATAATGCGAGATATAAGGTGTTATCAATCATTACAATTAAATAGTCGATTACTAAGGTCACCATTTTAAAAACTTCAATTAAGACCTTTAAGAGATAGTTATTAATAAAATTCAATTCATATAATCCTCAAGATTCAAATCACATAACCCCTTCTATATGYCATCACCTTTAAGTAAGTATTCTAATAAARGAAGAATCATCAAATATAAACACACATATTATTGTTAAACTAAATCCYAAGATTACTAAATCTCAACTCTTTGAAAACCTTCATCAAGGTTGCTAACAATGAAGAACATGATTATTTCCATCTACTAAGACTACATCTTAAGATGGTCTATCTATTTTGGGACTTAGTTGGAAGACTAAGGTTTAAGGTAACTACTTTCCAAACTCCAATGGCTAATTTAATTTCCATTCTTAAGGAATAAATAACTCATATAAGTCATATAATTATGCTTCCTTATTTAAAGGTATAAAGCATTTAGGAACTTCTTAAAGAAAATAATTTACAATCTAAAACTTCAATAACCAAATTCTTCATTAATTCTCAATTTATTGACCATATGGGGATAAGTTGTATCCTCACAAGAATATCAATCGCTTAGTGAGGAATTTAGGTCACCCAGAATTAGTTTTTATTAAAAGAAAGGATTAATAGATTTTCCTTGAATTGTTCCTTCATATTCAACAATCTTCAATTAAAATTAAAAATTTAGTATTCTCAGAATTATTGGATGGCATCTATCTTATCATACAAGGGTTCACTTATTCCAGACAAGAGTGATATATGAGAATGGAATTTGACCACCTGAAAATGACTCATGAGAGACTGATAGCGTTCACCTGAATTCACCACACATTATCAGTCAGAGAGACAAGTTATAAAAGAATCTCAGCCTAGCGTTGTATGGAAGTTCAAGAACACAAAGGCGAAATCAAGGGTGACTGACAGCGTTCAATAAATTTTCCATTGAATTATCAATCAACGAGTTAAGTTATAAAAGAATCTCATCCTGGCATTGGATAGAATTTCAAGCACACAGAGGCGAAATCAAGGGTGACTGAAAATAGAAATAAGTGTTGACAATAGAATAGATAACACAGGCTAAGTAAAAATAAGAGTTGACAATAGAAACAGAAATAGCGATTACCAGGTAGCAAATGCTAGCCCAAAGAAAACATGGGCTAAGTAAAACACACCAGAAGGACAGGTAAGATCACAGGGATCTCCAATATAGATATTGTATAGGTTAAGATGAAATGTGAACCACAGATAAACGCAAGCAAAGGAATAAGCGGGTAAAACGTAGAGGTAACAGATGGATAAGAAGTAGAGTTTCACTGCCATTATCAAGTGATGAGCATATAGAAACAAATTCGGTAGCAATAATATTTACACAATGAACTTCGCCATTTTAAGTGAGGAAGAAGCAATGCTGGGTTGGCCACGATTAAATGATGAACATATAGAAACAATTCGCCAGCAATGATATTTACACAGTTAAATCATCTGTTTAAGTGTTGTAGGTGCAGAGCTAGAGTGGCCATTATCGAATGAGGAACATGCAGAAACAAAATTGCCAGCAAAATACATTTACACAGTTAAGTTAGCCATTTAAACGATATAGATGCAAGGCTAGAGTGGCCATCATTAAACAACGCAGGGTTAATATTTTCCAGCCATCACATAATGCAATCAATGAAGTCTAATTATTTTTCATCCATTACCGAATTACGACAGTCGAGTTAACGTTTTTACAACAGTTACACATTTATAATTGCCGAAGTAAGTAAATAAAAAAAACCATTCAATCAAACCAGTTCTAAACAAATATCGAAGTTAAATAAATTTTCATCTAAGAATACCACTATAAAAATGCTGACAACAGTAAGAGAATTCCAGGATCCTAAGGATAACTCATCGAAAGGATCGCAGGGATTCTATCATTCATGGCACATAAAATAAACAA
The DNA here is from genome assembly GCA_009831015.1 of Picea engelmannii. NCBI lineage: Eukaryota > Viridiplantae > Streptophyta > Pinopsida > Pinales > Pinaceae > Picea > Picea engelmannii. The sequence goes on along the minus strand of ML781166.1, from coordinate 548,273 downwards.
CAAGGAAGCAAGATAATCCAACGCCAAGGCCGTACTAAAGGCACAAGTCAACAATCAAGAAAGGAAAATAACAGACGTAGATGGTTGATAGGTTCACCTTCACTTCATCATCCTGACACAGAAAAGCAGGGCGTTGAGATCCATAGGTCTTTTAACACTAAGGTGACGACTGTAGAAAAGGCTCCTACCTGACTGCTCAGGCAAGGACTGACGGGCTAGGGATGAAGACTAAACAACCTCAAGGTCACAATCAACACCACAGGGTGGTCACGACATGCGGGAAAACGAGGCCATAGGAGACGACAACCAAGGAGCTAGGCTAAGAAAATTTCAACTATCAATCTAAACATCCAATCTACTTACATAATCAAAATGCAGATCCAATCATAAAACCTACAACATTCTACCATTCAAACTAAGAAAGTGTATCGTTTCCTGTTCGCCCGCTCCGATTGGCGTCCCGTGCTCCATGCAACTCTCGCTCGCCAACTGTCGAGACCTCACCGGTACCTCCCAACCAACGCTAGGGGTAATTTTATTCCCCCTTAGCCCCCTGAGCTGCAAAGGGGCCACACACACTATCCATAGGTTTCATTTAGCTCCCATCTCACCTCACAAGGCCGAGCTACCACTCCTGTCCGAGCTGGGAATCCCAACTCCCATAAGTAAATCAGTCAAGTCGATATTTCTGCAGCGTAACGATACACAAACATAAGATGATCCTTCCTCCTTCTCCTCCCTTTCTTTTATAGAGTTTCGAACTTCCTTTCTTTCCTAAAATCTCATTTAGTTAAAGTTTTAAAAACAAATTCCTAAAAATTCCTCTCCGTACAAGTGTCCCTCATCCCCTACAATCCTCCATGAATTAATTTCTTTAATTAAGTAATTATCTTTATTTCCCTCACCCACCTAAAGTTACTCCTAGAATCACTCCTAGGTGTCCCCAAATTCTCTTACAGGTTTTAATAGCTTTCCCTTTTATTAAATTAGTAATTCAATTTAAAATTAGAAGCTCTTAAATGGTAGATTCTTTACTAAGTTGACTTTTTGTTTTTTCCCTTAAGTTCCCCTTTTTCCCTTTTTATGTTACCTCTTTTCCCTAGTTTCCCTTTTTTTTATTTTCCCTCTTTCCCCTTTTACTTAGAACTCAAAAAGGCAAGTGTGAAAATTAACCCTTTTTCCCTTTTCTTATTTAATTAGTATACTTTAATTTATTATGGTAATAAAACAATTATTTCTCTTTTTAAATTTTGATCCAACAAAATTTTACCCTTTTTTTTTTTAATAAATTAAATTTCTTACTCCCTTCATGTTACAAGATTTAACGAAGATCTTAATTATTATTTAAGTTGTTTTTATTTTTATTATTTTTACTACCATTTTTTTTTATAGAAGACAAAATTTTAGCACTAGCGTAATTTAGACTTAGGCCTTAAATTTCGTACTGGGCAACATTTAATTAAGGAAATTATTTTTTTCTAAATTACTTAACATGTTATTTGTCTTAGGGCCATCTAGGCTCATCCCTCTATCATCAACAACGCAACGTTCCCTTCAGGACACACTAGGTGCTCCAAGGGTGCCACTTGCCTCATTTGTTCCTTTGCGCGACGTGTCCTTCAGGACGCACTACGTGCTCCAAGGGTGCCACTCACCTCTTGACTGATTTGGTAGACATCAATAACCCCTGGAGTCAACACTCCGCCAGGTGAACCTGTGGAAGATTAAGGGCTTCTAAGGAATAAGGCCCCCGCCTTATTGTGCGCCCCTTAGAATCATCGTGAGCGACTGTCGCAGTCTACCCTCATAGCATCATGGGTCCTCTTGAACTAGGTAATCATTAACCTACAGTTCGAGCCACGACGAGAGTGCTAGTAGGTTGTGGCAAGGTTGTTGTCCACACCTCTCCCTCAACATCTCTGGTAGTCGTATGTGACCCCTTTACTCCATATGTGAGTCTAGTCGGCAAGCTATCGTCAACTTGCATCATCAACAAATCATGTCAAAACATATCCATATCATATCATCCAGTCAAATGCACTAATATCACAGTAAAACAATCAAACCCCAAGGGCACACTCCCTGACTCAATCCGAAGTCCAAGGGGTTCCATTGATGCCTCGACATCCTGTACGTCTATAATCCTGCACACTCAGTAAAACCAAGTCAATAGAACATGTCTATATCAAAGCAATAAAACCACATGCCATCAACCCATAACACCTCATAATCAAAATCAAAAGTTTTAATAGCATAATAATCTAGATCACTTGTGAGCAAGTTTCCTCAAAGAATAAGTTCGCTCAGTGTGCCAAAGTGGGATGTTACATACACCCCCTCTTGTTCTAAACTTCGTCCCGAAGTTTCACAGTATAAATGCCGAAATAAAGTGTATCAAAGTATCATATGTCTATCTATCAAACAAAAATGGAAATTGTTGCCGCATATCATATGTGTCCTCCCAGGTCGTTGAGTGCGGACTATAATTGTCCCACTGGACCTTGACCTGATCTATCGTTCGACGTCGTAGCTGTCGAACATGATGATCCAAGATGTGTACCGGCTCAACCGTGAGCACTCCCTCATCTGATACCTACAAAGAGCTCATGTCAATAACATGTGTAGGATCACTAATATAATGTCTCAAAACTGATACATGAAAAACATTGTGCATACGCCTCAAAGAATCAGGCAAGGCTAGTCGATAGGCCACGGACCCCTTTCTCTCCACAATCTCGAAAGGTCCCACGAACCTAGGAGAGAGTTTAGCTCCCTTTCCAAACTTGATCGAACTCTTATGTGGTTTAACCCGCAAGAAGACTCGATTGCCAACCTCATAACTACGGTCGACACGGTGTGCATCAGCATAACTCTTCTATTGATCCTGGGCTTCTTTAATCCTTTGTCTTATTGATTGCATTTTCTCTTCCATTTCTTGGATCACTTCTAGTCCCACCAGGACCCTATCCTCAAGCCGATCCCAACTCAAAGGCGTCCAACACGGTCACCCGTAAAGAAACTCGAAAGGTGCCATCTTAATGGTTCTCTGGTAGATGTTGTTGTAAGCGAACTCCACTAGTGGCAAGAATTCTTCCCAACGCTTGTGTTGGTCCATCACGTACATACGCAACATGTCCTCCAAGGTTTGGTTCGTTCATTTGGTCTACCCGTCAGTCTTCGGGTGATACGTCGTACTAAATTTAAGTTGGGTTACCAAGGCCTCTTGGAAACTCATCCAAAATCATCCAGTAAACACCGATCCTCGATCAGATATAATCCTCTTAGGCAAGCCATGCAACCTCACAATCTCACTGATGAAAACTCTAGCTATGTCAAGTGTCTGTTACGTTGTACACACAGGAAGAAAGTGATCACTCTTCATCAGAGTGTCTACTACTACGAAAATTGAGTCATGTCTCCTTACCGTCAGTGGCAATCCAACAATAAAATCCATTGAAATAACCTCCCATTTCGATTATGGAATGGCATGTGGTTGTAGTAATCCTGTTGGGTGTCTATGTTCAACCTTTACCTGCTGATATTCTAGACATCTGGCCACATAGTTGACTTTTTGTTCCTTCATTCCCTTCCAGAAGAATAAGGGTTTAAGGTCTGCCCTCACCTTCGTGACTCCCGGGTGAGCCATGTATACTGCTCTATGAGCCTCGCTTAGGATCAACATCCTCAACTCATCATTTGGTGGTACGTAGATCCAACTTTTAAACCTCAATAATCCATCGCTATCAAATGAAAATCCCTCAAATTGTGGTACCATTATTGTGTTTTGTCCGATAAAACCCTCGACCTCTTTCTACCAGTCATCGTCACGCTGTAAAGTTAGAATCTTTTCACGTAGATTCGTCTGAAGAGGCAACACCGAAAATATGTGTGGTCTCCGAATCAATGCATATGCCACCCTGTTCATTGTCCCTTTTATGTAAGTAATCTCGAAATTGTACTCGCTAAGAAATTTCGACCAACGTCGTTGTCACGCGTTCAGGTCACTTTGTGTAAATATGTGTTGTAGTCCACAATGGTCAGTTTTTAGTTCAAATTTTCATCCAACAAGGTAGTGTCTCCAAACCTTCAAGGCATATATGATGGCTAATAACTCCAAATCGTTCGTTCTGTAGTTCTCCTCATGCCTTCTCAGTTTCCTCGAAATGTAAGAAATCACTTGTCTGTTTTGCATCAGGACTCTGCCTAAGCCTTCCTTAGATGCTTCAGTGCATACCAAAAATTCCGTGTCCATGTCCAGGACCTTTAGTATCGGTGCTATTGTCAACAACTCCTTGAGCCTCCGAAATGCTTCCACGCATTTATCTGTCCAAACAAACTTATTGTTCTTCTTCTGCAATTCCGTGATCGTATTTTCTATCTTCGAAAATCCCTCGACGAACCATCGATAGTATCCTGCCAAACCCATGAAGCTACGCACTTCGGGGACATTTGTCAGCGCAGGCCATTCCATAATAGCCTCTACCTTTACTGGATCCACGGCGATGCCTTCGACGGAGATGACATGTCCTAAGTAGTGAATCTTCAATTAATAAAATGAGCATTTGGACAACTTCTCAAACAATTGGTGCTCTCGCAAACATTGTAGTACCAAGTGTAACTTCTCTTCATGCTCCTCCATCGTCCGAGAGTAGATCAAAATATCTTCAATGAATACTTGGATGAACTTGTCCAAGTACTCGCAGAACACCCCATTCATCAAACTCATAAATACCCCTTGGGCATTTGTCAGTCCAAATGGAAAAACAGTAAATTTGTAATGTCCAAACCTTGTCTTAAAGGTGGTCTTAGGGATTTCATCCTCCTTGATCCGTAACTGGTGATACCCTGATCACAAATCGATCTTGGAGAACACCATCGTGCCCTTCATTTGATCGAATAGATCATCAATCCTTGGTAACAGATATTGATTCTTGATCATGGCCTTGTTCAATTGATGGTAGTCAATGCAGAGCCTCCATGACCCATCCTTCTTTTGTATGAAAATAACAGGTGCACCCCACAGTGACACACTAGGACGTATCAGTCCCAGGTCCAACAACTCCTTCAGTTTCATTTTCAACTCTTGTAACTCCGGGGTCAACATCTAATAAGGTGTTCTTGCTATTGGTTCAATCCTCGGTTTTAGGTCTATGGTAAACTCCAATTCCCTCTCCGTCGGCATCCCAGGTAACTCCTCCGGAAACATGTCCGCAAACTCTTTCACCACCGGAAGATGTTATAGAAATTTCGCTACTCCCTTCTCGTTTAACGCAAGGATCATATAAATCTTGCACCCCTTGCGCATGCTCTTCTGAAGTTGTAAGGAAGAGATGAACCTCGGGGAAACTCCCTGGTTCTGGTCTACAATCGCACGTCTCTGTCCCTCATCATTGACCAAGCTCAACCGTTTCATCTTACAGTTGAGTATCGCTTCATGTGATTCCAACCAATCCATATCAATCACGACATCATAAGATCCTAAGATCGTGAGGTACAGGTTGGCCTTCGTGAAAAAATCTCCCAAGTTAAGGATACATCCCGTAACCTTTCCTCCAACCTTCTGTTTGGCTCCCGAAGCCATCTCTACAAAGCTAAAATTGTCCTGTTCGACTGCCTTTACCTTAATCCTTTTTATCACTGCATGAGAAATGAAACTCTCGGTAGCACCGGGATCTATCAAAATACTAAGGGTATGGTCAGCGACAATACCTGTCGTCTCAAGCACAGTGGACTGGTGCTCTGCCTGGCGGTTATTCAATGCTGCATGAATCCGCTGGGTCTTGCCCATATCTCCCACGGTAGTGGGTCCAGCTGATCTGGATGCTCTAGTCCTCTCCACTGAGTAGTCAGGCTGGTAGTGTGTCTCCCCACAAGTCCAACACCCCTTCTTCGGCCCAGTAGTCCTGGTACCCGAAGTAGAAGATGATGGCCGATTGGCCTCAAACCCTGGTCTGTTTTGCTGAACAGGCCTAATTTGTTGTTGTTGCGTTCAACGCTGTTGCTGATGTTGTGGTCCCCGATAAGGTGTCCACTGCTGAGGCATCGGTCATGGAGGTGTAGTAAAAGTGGATCCCCTCTGGAAGCCACAATATCCTGACGTATGTCTCGCTAGTGTCTAATGTTTCTATGCTCTTGATGGAACCTGCCCTGCTAGTCTCGCTGGAGTCCTGGTCTGACCCTCACTGATAAGCTCCTCCTCTGCTATGAGGGCCTTCTGAACGACATCATGCAAGGTTTGAGGCATCAAAATCCTAACCTTTGCACGTAGGTTGTCGTTAAGGCTGAACACGAACCTGTTGACCTTAAGTTTCTCAGTGTTAAGGTGCGGAGCATACCGGAGCAACTCCATAAAACGGGCCTCGTACTCAGGCACCGTATGACCTCCCTGTCGTAAGGCGTTGAACTCATTAAGCTGATGCTCAATGAATTCCTCTGAAAGGTACCTCTCTCGGAACCGTTCCTCAAATAGTTCCCATGACACATCTTCAACGACCATGTTCATCTGCGATAGGAGCATCTTCCACCATAGAAGAATGCTCCCCTTCAGTTGAAAGACCACCATGCGGACCTTCATGTTGGAGGTATAATCGCGAAGTGCGAAACACATTACCATGTTCTCCAACCATGTCTCGGCGGCTGCGCCATACGGGGCACCAAAGAACTCAGGAAATTTGACCTTCTAGAGTTCGCAGTGAATGCTACCAGTACCGACTGGAGCGCACGGTGGAACCTCAACTGGTGTCGTCACCCTGGCCTCATCTCTGTCCAAACGGATGATCAGTGCCTCAGACATGTGCTGAAAATATCTCATCATTCCGACCACATCACCCATTATTATCTTCTCATGTCCGACAACCTGTTCGTCTCCCTGGGGGTTAGATCTCTCAGGCATGGATGCTACTGGAGGCATCGCGCGTCCTCCCCTAGCACCCTTTTGTTTACCTTCGCGGCGTCCTCTAACCATGTTTACCTGAATGAACACAAATCATCTCAATTCGTAACATTATAATCAAATCATACCAACAAAATACGTAGCGACCCCAAGTCGCGGGTCGAACCAACTCTGATACCATATGTAACAAACCTCCAGTTTTGTATGACAACAAACCTCTCATAACAAGTGCAATTTTTTTTTTTGTGTGTGTGTGCATGTGTACAAGGGTAATAAAGAAATTATACCCTGCCTCGCAACACAACAACAAACATGACGCATGCCACTGCGACAAAAACATAATGACCTAAGATGCACATCAAGCATCTGGAAGCAATGAATGACAATCAACCGACAAAAATAAGACTGACTACCCGCCCGTCCTACCCTGCAATGGTTAGGACCTCCAAGACACATAAGCAATGCTCAAGCCCAGGTTCCCATCGATTTTGACCATTTAAGGTCTCAGGGCTGGCAACTGTTACGAGGAACAAGGAGGTGTATAATCCCACTAATCCAACATAAATCACAATCACAACTCTGATCATCAATCTCACCTAATCATCAATTATTCATGGCACAATAAGATATTCTACTATACTTATCGTTTTTCAAGCAACAATGAGTGTAAATGAGTAAAAAGACATCTCAGAAAGAATCATGAATGAAGAGCGAAAATACAATATTAATATCATTCAGCTTAACTATACATCTTGTTTTTAAGGAATATCTTCTAGGAGTATGTAAAGAGAAGCTATAATTACATATTCATTATGAGAACCCATAATAAACTCAATCTTCTTAAGCAATACATGAATTTTAACAACACTTTTACATTATGTATCCATTATATGAAACTAATAAAATCATTCGTCAAATAATTAATAAGAAGTCACATGCTGGTGCAGATATAAGAAGTATGTACAATAATGCGAGATATAAGGTGTGATCAATCATTACAATTAAATAGTCAATTACTAAGGTCACCATTTTAAAAACTTCAATTAAGACCCTTAAGAGATAGCTATTAATAAAATTCAATTCATATAATCCTCAAGATTCAAATCACATAACCTCTTCTATATTTCTTCACCTTTAAGTAAGTATTCTAATAAAGGAAGAATCATCAAATACAAACAGACATATTATTGTTAACCTAAATCCTAAGATTATTAAATCTCAACTCTTTGAAAACCTTCATCAAGGTTTCTAACAATGAAGAACATGATTATTTCCATCTACTAAGACTGCATCTTAAGATGGTCTATCTATTTTGGGACTTAGCTGCAAGACTAAGGTTTAAGGTAACTACTTTCCAAACTCCAATGGCTAATTTAATTTCCATTATTAAGGAATAAATAACTCATATAAGTCATATAATTATGCTTCCTTATTTAAAGGTATAAAGCATTTAGGAACTTCTTAAAGAAAATAGTTTAAAATCTAAAACTTCAACAACCAAATTCTTCATTGAATTCTCAATTTATTGACCATATGGGGATAAGTTGTATCCTCAAAAGAATATCAATCGCTTAGTGAGGAATTTAGGTTGCCCAGAATTAGTTTTTATTAAAAGAAAGGATTAATATATTTTCCTTGAATTGTTCCTTCATATCCGACAATCTTCAATTAAAATTAAAAATTTAGTATTCTTAGAATTATTGGATGGCATCTATCTTATCATACAAGGGTTCACTTATTCCAGACAAGAGAGATATATGAGAACGGAATTTGACCACCTGAAAATGAATCATGAGAGACTGACAGCATTCACATGAATTCACCACACATTATCAGTCAGAGAGACAAGTTATAAAAGAATCTCAGCCTGGCGTTGGATGGAATTTCAATCACACAGAGGTGAAATCAATGGTTTCTGACAGCGTTCAATAAATTCTCCATTGAATTATCAGTCAGTGAGTTAAGTTATAAAAGAATCTCAGCCTGGCATTGGATGGAATTTCAAGCACACTGAGGCGAAATCAAGGGTGACTGACAATAGAAATAAGTTTTGACAATAGAATAGATAACATAGGCTAAGTAAAAATAAGAGTTGACAATAGAAATAGAAATAACGATTACCAGGTCGCAAATGCCAGCCCAAAGAAAACGCGGGCTAAGTAAAACACACCAGAAGGATAGGTAAGATCGCAGGGATCTCCAATATAGATATTGTATAGGTCAAGATGAAACGCCAACCATAGATAAACGCAAGCAAAAGAATAAGAGGGTAAAACGTAGAGGTAACAGATGGAAAAGAATCAGAGTTTCACTGCCATTATCAAGCGATGAGCATACAGAAACAAATTCGCCAGCAATGATATTTACACAGTGAACTTCACCATTTTAAGTGAGGAAGACACAATGTTGGGTTGGCCACTAACAAATGATGAGAATATAGAAACAATTTGTCAGCAATGATATTTACACAGTTAAATTATCCGTTTAAGTGTTGTAGGTGCAGAGCTAGAGTGGCCATTATCGAATGAGGAACATGTAGAAATGAAATTGCTAGCAAAGGATATTTACACAGTTAAGTTAGTCATTTAGACGTTGTAGATGCAAGGCTAGAGTGGCCATTATTAAACAACGCAGGGTTAATATTTTCCAGCCATCACATAATGCAATCGATGAAGTATAATTATTTTTCAGCTATTACCGAATTACGACAGTCGAGTTAATGTTTTTACAGCAGTTACACATTTATAATTGTCGAAGTAAGTAAATAGAAAAAACCATTCAATCCAACTAGATCCAAACACAGATCGAAGTTAAATAAATTTTCATCTCCGAATACCACTATAAAAATGATGACAACAATAAGAGAATGCTAGGGCCCTAAGGATAACTCATCGAAAGGTTCGCAAGGATTCTATCAGTCGGGGCGCAGAAAATAAACAACAAGGAAGCAAGATAATCCAATTCCAACGCCGTACTGAAGGCACAAGTCAACAATCAGGCAAGGAAAACAACAGAGGTAGACGGCTAGTAGGTTCACCTTCGCTTCATCATCCTCACACAGAAAAGCAGGGTGTTGAGATCCATAGGTCTTTTAATGCTAAGGCGACGATCATAGATTAGGCTCCTAGCCGACTGCTTAGGTGAGGACTGATGAGCTAGGGACGAAGACTAAACAACCTCAAGGTCACAATCAACACCATAGGGTGGTCACGACATGAGGGAAAACGAGGCCATAGGAGACGACAACCAAGGAGCTAGGCTAAGAAAAAATCAGCTATCAATCTAAACATCCAATCTACTTACATAATCAACATGCAGAT
>ML781166.1:462845-476115 GCA_009831015.1 Picea engelmannii | reverse complement strand
ACAAAAGTGCGTTTGTAGATAAAATACTTTGGTGGGTTGAAATATAATATGCATTAAGGACTTTAAAGTACTTATGTTGTCGAGAGCTTAAAAAAGTGGATGCCATATATAAGGACTTGAATGATGAATTTGGAATTCGAATCTCTAGTGTATGAACAACAACGTGGAGGGCTTTGGAGGTTAGAATCTTATAATGTATGGCAAAATTTTGAAGGTATGATGAGACATCAAATATTTTTGAAAGATATTTAAAGTTGTTAGTATATACGAATATACGAATTTAAATGATATATTTGTTTTTATATTAAAATGTTTGGAAAAAATATTGTTTTGAAAGTTAGAATCTCATAGTTGATTGAAAAATTAAAAAGACATTATGTATGGTAAAAATATATATATTTAAAGGGGTATTTAAAGTAATTAGCAAATAAAAATTTAAATGAATAATTATTTTTATTTTTAAAAATGTGAAGTTAAAGTATTTTAAAATTAGAATTTTATAATGAATGACAGAAATTAAAAAGCATTATATGCTATCAATAAAAAAAAATAAAGATTTGTAAGTAAATAAAAATGTAAGTAACATATGGTATTATATGGGTTGTTCTTGTTTTAAAAATAATTGTTTTTTTTATTATGAGATATTTTTCAAAGTAAGAAAATGGTAAGTAAGTAGGCAATATTAATAATCAGTAGGTATTTTCCAAATTCCAACAATGCATTGTTTCTTTTAGAGAATGATTATTATTAAAACTTGCTCATGGTTAAATAATGATGTTACTGTAGACCATATCCAAACAAAGTTTGACTCTTGTTAGATGGTTTCATTTTCAAGATTTTTTTTGACTCTTGTTAGATGGTTTCATTTTCAAGATTTTTTTTTACAAGTGAGAGTTTATAATGTAAGTAAAACTTTGATTTTTTTTTACAAGTGAGTTTATAATGTTAAGTTGTAGTTAGCTAATTATAAATAGATTTAGGTTATATTAAGATCAAAATGTAGTTCCAATTCTTAATCCAGTAATTAGAGGTATGCTTAAGAGTAGTTTCCCTATGGGTCAAACCCATTGATGCTATTAGTTTCGACACAATACCTTATTGTAGTGTAATCTCATGCCAATGAGGTATACCTCATTAGAAGTGTATGAAGTAATTGAAAGATAAAAGCTCATGAAATGTAGTTCAAAACAAGGCCCATAAATTTGCTACAACTTTAAATTTTGAATTGCATAATTATTCTATCTCCAACAACATAGGATAGGGATATTTTTCATCCATTATATTTATGATTTCAAGCATAGTTACCAAGTTAATGAGAACTCTCCACGGTTCTCTTTTTTTTAAAGGTCAGATTTTTACCTTCGTTTCAAAAAGTGGTGCTATTGGTAGCACCCTTTTTTTGGAGGTGGTTAAAATTGTGACTTGTTTGAAACTACACCCTTGACATTACGAACAGAACCCCGAAAGACCCTCGAATCGGAAAGCGATGCTACAAGTAATACCACTTTTTTTTTAGTTAAAACTATGACCTAATTGACACTGTGGCCTTGACCACTAGTACTACTTTTTTTTTTAGTTAAAACTATGAACTAATTGACACTCTGGTCTTAACCACTGACACCACTTTTTTTTTTATAGTTAAAAGTATGACCTAATTGACACTCTTGACCACTAACATCACTTTTTTTTTGAGTTACAACTATGACCTAATTGACACTATGGCCTTGACTATAGTTGCAATTTTTAAATAAAAAACCAAAAAAATGAACTAAAAAAAAAGGTAAAATTCAATTTTTTAACAAAATTTAAAAAAAAAAAATTGAAAAACATATAAAATTTAAAGGAGAAAAAATTGAAAAAAACCCTAAAAAACAATTTAAAAAAAAAAGAGCAACAATTTAAAAATAAAATAAAATAAAAAATTTATATTAAAAACAAAAACTAAAATACACTTCTTAAAAAAAAGCGCTAAATTTCAAATAAAATTAGAAAAAAATACAAACTAAATTTTAAAATTTAATTTAAAGTTTTAAAATTAAACTAAACAAAAACATTTATATTTTAAATAAACAAATATTTAAAAATTAAAATTAAGTTTTAATTTCAATTTTAAAAATTATATAGTTTTAAATTATAAATTTTAAAAATTATATAGTTTTAAATTATAAATTTTAAAATTTTTACATTTAATTAAAAAACAACGTCGTCGCCTTGACACTCGGGATCCTTTTTTGGAGCTATTGTGTATTTCCATGGTGTAAATATCTTATGATAAGTTGGATCCCGAGTGATATTGATGTTATCTGTCTAGTTGAAACTTGGGAGAATGAGGAGTCTAAGGTCCCTAACATAGAAGGATTTGTCTTGTGCTCGGTATGGAACAAATCCCACCGTAGAGGGATAGGAGGCATAACTTGTTATACTAGAAAGATCATTTCTCCTTACATTCAACTTCATAAGATTGACCCTCTCAATCAATACATTTGGATAGAAATTTCAAACACCAATGCTAAGAATATGTATATAGAAATTTGTTATTTTGCACCTATTAATTCTATTTTTTATAAGAAAAACAATCTAGATAACAATTGTCCCTATAATAATTTAGAACACGATATTTATAGTTTGAAAAATGAAGGTAATATCCTCTTGTTAGGAGACTTTAATGCTAGGTTGCAACTAAACAAGCTACTCTTTTAAGTATTGATTCCAACCATAATCCTTTATGGCTAGATGATGACTTTGTTTTATCTAATTGTTATAAAAGAATCTCTAAAGACTTAATTGAGAATTTGTTTGGTACTGCATTGGTCAAGATATGTATCTCTCAAGACCTAATAATTTGCAATGGAGTAATGAAGTGGCCAAATTCCAACCATATGACTTGTATTCATGGGATAGGTAGTAGTGTTGTAGATTATCTGATATTTGATATCCTTGTTTCCAACCAAATAGAAACTTTTGACCTTTTAAATGACCATGAGCCTGACTTTGATCATAAACCTTTAACCCTCACTCAAAACTTTTCCATGCATATGAGCGCCATTGAAGATAATTATGATAATCAAAGGAATTTGCGCTTTGAAAAAAATAAAGTTGACATTTTCTTAAAGGATTTAAATAGTTAGTTAAATCTCATAAATTATAAGGATGACATTGAAGAGCTATATCTTAATTTTAGAACTACCCTTTCCACTTCTATTAACAAGTTCTCTTTCGAGGTGTCCTATAAAAATAATAATAGAACGACCAACCCTTGGTATGATAAAAAATGTAAAATTGCTAGGAAATCCATTAGGGGTGCTTCTAATGAGTCATTAAACCTCGATAAGATCAATACGTACAAAGCCCTAATTAAAGGGAAAAAAAAAGTACTATATCAATAAAAGGCAAGAGCAACTTTCACAAATATATAAGATGGATCCTAAGAAGTTCTAGAGCCAAATCCTAAACCTCAATACTAAATAAAATGTTAATAATTCCACTTTGTCTCAACAATTTCACATCCTATTCATTGTTGATGATCTCGTTCATGAAATTAGTATATCGTGTGAAATCTATTGCACCTGGCATCGCCGAAGCTTTGAATGCCACCATATTTCTCAGGATCACCTCTGTGTTGCTGTCCAACTTTACTTTTGGAAGGTAAAGTGTCGAAGTCTTCTCATCAAATTGTATGGAGGTGAGATCACCATCAGTAGGAGCGATTTTGACACCTGAAGAGTATAAATATGCTACAGATGGAATAGCCAGTTCCTCTCGTGTGGGTGGTATGATCTTAACAGGTGATTCTTCCACCTCCCCTTTTCCACCTCCCCTTTTCCCTCCTCCTCAATTTTGGAGACATCTTTATTAAGAAGAAGAACCAAGGGTTTGAACAACTCACTGAGAACAAGGATGTTCCCAAGAATAGAAAGAAGATGTAAGGGCAACTTCATCACGAGTTGCACAACCCTCCCGTTGATGGCTCACCGAGTCAACTTTGTGATAAATCGTATCGGACCAACGTTTAAAGATGTGAGAGCAGTCCATAGCAAACTGAAGGCTCTTGTAAGGGTTGACATGTCCTCTAAAACAACCTTCTCCATTTCTTCCTCTTTTTTAATATTTGGATATTCATTGTTGGAAACATGAACGATAGTGTAGTACAACACCTCCAAGATGTGGCCTCTCTTTGTTGTATGGATCTTCGAATCCTCGAGCAACTTGAAGGTGAAAGGCGATAATTCTTGGCACATAAGCCTTAGTAGGGTGTAGAGTCTCTCCTTTGCCTTGGCTTCAGAACCAAACTGCAACTCCAAAAGCTTTTGCAATAAAAAGAGCGATAATTGATTTTCTCAAATCGGAAGGCCAATCCTTATCCCTCACATACATAATCTCTTCAATTTAGTAGTCTAGAAGCGCTTCCCTAAACGGTGGATGCAAAGCCTCGTTGTTCATATTTTTAAAAATGGGGATAGAAACATTCCCTCTAATTATAGGACCATTATGATTAGATCAATTTAGCCAAGATTTATGAAATTATTTTGGAAAAGAATATTATCCTTTGGCTAGAAATTCATAGTAAAAGAGATAAAGGCCAGGTCGAGTTTAGGAGATATCATTCAACTGTGGACCATCTTGTTACCTTTAGGATCATTGTAGAGGAGTTCTGCAATACTAAAACCAATCTTTTTTGTTGTTTTGTTGACTTTAGAAAATATTTTGACATCGTTCCTAGGAAAAACCTTGGAATAGGTTGGAAGAGATAAAAGTTCCTCTCGAGTTGAGGGATACTGCAATAAGGATGTATGAGAATGTTATTGCTAAGTTTAAAAACATTGAGGGCTGGTCAAAAGAGATTAGCTGCAATATCAAAGTCAAACAAGGTTGTCCCTTGTCCCCAACCCTCTTTGGCATATACATTGACAAGTTAGAAGATTGCTTGGAAAAAGCAGGTTGTGTCGACCCTACTCTCACTGGTATACTCATCAATCTTCTTATTTATGTCGATGATATCGTTCTTATGGAAATGAGTCCCCAAGATATTGAAAACCAACTAAGAATCCTCAAGGATGTTTTCTCCAATATGGGTATGAATGTTAATACTGATAATACTATGGTCATGATTATTAGATCCAATAATATCCCTTATGATACCTTCATATATGAAAACAACAACTTGGAGGAAGTGACATCATACAAATATCTTGGAATTGATATTCACCACAAGCTCAATTGGAATTATAGCATTGAGAAAAGGATTATTAGGGGATGAAAAGCTTATTATGGGCTTGAAAACAATTGTAGATTAGTTGATATTTGGAGTTGGGATAAGAAGAAACTCCTCTTTGAGGCTCTTGTTATTCTTTATGGATGTGAATTTTGGGGCTGTAGTATCTCTCGTGAATCCTGGAGAAAGATAGAACAAATAAAAAAGAATTTTATAACCTATAATCTCAAAATTAAAGAAAATATGCCCTATCCCATCCTCATCTTAGAAACAATCCTCTCCCCCATTAAGAGCATGGCTATGACTAGATGCCTAATGTATAAGAACAAGTTAAACATCATGGAAGACAAGAGGCTTCCTAAAATTTCTTCAAAATCAAGTCTTAACCACCATCGACTCAACCAAGGTTGGCATAAAGATGCCCGGTCTTGGCTAAACTATTGGGGAATCATGGAAGACACCATTTTGCAGAATAAAGATATTATTAAAAAAAACGTCAAATCAAAATTTAACGAGAAAATGTGGTGTGATAAAGAGTTAGAGGAAAAAATAAAATTAAGGTATTATAAGGATATAATTGACCCTAATCTAGAAGATGAAAATTATCTATCTATTTTTCCAAGTGTAAAGAAAAAAATAAGCATTGCTAAGATAAGAACAAATTCTCACGAGCTCCATAGTGAAACTAGTCGTTGGTCAATTCCTAAAACACCATGGGATGAAAGAGTGTGTCACCTTTGTGACACTAAGAAGGTGCAAGATGAAAAACACTTTCTCTTAGATTGTCCAGCTTATACCCATATTATATGTCATTTTCTAGATATTTTTCACACTACCAACCTTCCTAGCCTCTTAACTCAACAAAAGTATGGTGATCTTGGAAATCTTCTCTTAATGCTTTTCGAGCATAAAAGAAAATTCTAAAGAATCACAAGTAATCACTTACCCTCTTAAGGTCCGACAGACCAATTCAGTCTTAGTGGACGTTAATCATCATCATCATCATCATAAACTAGTTTTATTTCAAATTTAAATTTTAAACTAAAATTACAAAATTTCAAATTTTTTTTTTTTTTTTAAATTAAAACTTAATTTTAATTTTCTACATTTTGTTTATTTAAAATTTTTAATTTAGTTTAATTTTAAAACCTTAAATTAATTTTTAATTTTTTTTGTTGTTGAATTTTTTTATTTACTTTAAATATTATGTTTTTTAATGTTCTATTTGATTGTTTTTAGTTTTAATTATATTTTGGTTTATTTTTTACAATATAATTTTTTCTATTTTAATTTTTTAAAGAATATTTTAATTTTTAATTTTTTTTAAATTTTCTTTTAAATTTTTTTTTCCCCTTTAAAATTTGTATTTTTTTCTTCTTTAAATTTTGTGTTTTAAGCATCATTTTAAATTTGTATCCCCAAATAATTTAAATTTAATTTTTTTAAGTTCATTTTTTAATTTTTTATTAAAAAAATTCGTAATTAACAACATGGTATTAGAAAGGTTCACCATAATTAAAATCGTAATCAGAATTTTGCAGGTATAGAAAGGTTGTACAGAAATCGTGGTTAAGGGAACCCCCATGGGTTGAGTACAAGGTGTCCCATGAGGCCGTGCTAGACGTTCAATTTCGTCCCGCAAGGACCTTTTCAATCACATTCGCAACATGTTGTTTGGATTGGATTAATGAGGGTTGCACAAAGGATTGGAAGGTCATTTTTGGAGTGGACAGTGTTGGAGTAGAGCGTTGTGGGGCTTGGAGAGCCTTGAAGCAGTTAACATCATTTATTGGCATCATTCCAGGTTTCCCTTTGAATTTTTTTCTACTAGTGGATATTGTAGTTTCCTTGTAGCCATTAGACCTATTTGTTTAGGAGTATTTTGTTGTTATTATTACATCCATTACATATCTGTGTATTTCTATGATTTTGGGGTTTCCAACCATAATGAGATGCCATGGTTATCTGCTCTATCTTTTTTGTAATGGATGCATGCAATATGTTTGACAATATTCCTATATAAGAAAACTATTAGCAGCAACAATATGCAAAGTGTATGACAAACTTACAAGAAATAACAATTTCCGGATAGTAAACATAATATTCCAGCCTAGACTAGTTAGGGACATTACATATCAAATGATTTGTTTATTTCAGTTAAGTAACTACTTTAACCCTTGAAGATTTTTCATGGATGTTATTTGGTATTCGCAATTGTCTTTTTCAATTTCTTTGATGGTCTCCCTATCAAATCCATTGTAAATACACACAATGAACCAATTTAGTTATGGTACATGATACCATGCAAACGTAAAGCACCATTGAATTTTTATGTATTGTTCAAGATAAGTTTGTTAGAGAGTTCAGACACATGTTGGTTGAGGTAGAGCATAAGAGAATAACCTAGAAATGTAAGGATATTCTTAAGGGAAAGGGCATTGACATTCAAGATGAAAACCATACTTACATCCAATTGCATGGTTTTCAAGAAAATCCCCTTTTACTTCCTATAATAGATATTTTATCGTGGAGGTTTTCCACGAGTATAAAATCAGGTGTATTCTATCTAACAGGAAGAGAAAAAAGTAATTCATTACATTGCCTCTTCGAGTTGGGGACACAATCATAAGGAATCTAGTGCATTTGAAAGGAGTCTCAGAGACAATTAATTTGTTTAATCTAAAAGAAGCATAACCCCTAGGGGGTTTTGACCTCGAGGGTCAATTCCAACGAAATTTGGCATTGACAATGTACATTAACCTTTTCACGATATTTAATGAAGTAACAGGTGACGATCCCTAAAAGAAATAAAATAATGTATAGATTTGAAGTATTGTTGACAGATTTAAGTTAAAATACCAAAATCTACAACAAAGCAAGAAAAAGGGGGAGAAGTGGTACTAATGTCCAGTCTTCTTCCAATCCTTAGCCATGTAAGAGCTTCTCCTCTAGGAAAAGAACATAACAACAATTTCTAAATGGAGAAGAGAGTAATAACAAGGGTGTTGGAGATGATGGTGGAGATCAACCACCTCATGTGAATCTTAAATGGGAACATGCAGTGTCCCAATAGGAAAGGAAATGAATCCCAAATAGACAAAATTCCCAAGATTTAGTAAGCCTATGAAATATTGATGATATGGAAATCAAGAGTACAAAGCTATCGGACTGGGTAGCTTAGAGAATTGTTGAAATCCAAGAGATTACACAAGACCTCGCAACAAAGGAACCCATGTTGTTTGATGACTAGTCCTTAACACTGCATAATACTCAATACAAGAAGCACACAAAAAAGCTACATATATAGAGGGTCAGTGTAAAAAACAAAATGTTCATTCATAAATTAAGGTTAGTAGTTGATGTCTCCAGAGTTGCACCATATGAACTGATGCAAATACGACGTTCTACATGAGATGCTCTTGCAAATTCAATTTCTAAACGAGAGTTGCAAACCATTAAATTGAAGAAAATAATAAATGAACTTGAGGAGGCACTAAAGCCCAAGCCATTGTTTGCACAACCATTAGACATACTTTCAACAGAACAAACTCCTCTGAGTACTCCAGAAACCTCAAAGCCAATTAAGAAAGATCTTCAATTGTTGAATGGAATTAGACTTTATGTCATTGATACCATTAATAGAAGACTTGATATAATCAAACATGTGTGGGAGATCCACACCAGTCTACATGATCTTTGCAACATGATGAAGCCTATTACAAAAACAAGCTAAATACTATCATTGCACATGTCACTAGTATGATTGACCATCAATTAAATCAGCAGGGACTTCCCTCAAGAAAAAGAATGAAGCAAATAAAGGAAAGTTCGGAAGAACGAGTAAAAATACTGCAAGATGCAATTGTTACTCACAAAAAAATCAATGAAAGGAGAGACAATGTAACTATTTTAAAAGCATTTGATGTTATTAAAGAACTGCAAGTTCAGCAAATTTTAAGAAATTCAGCCATATTCAGTAAACAGGAGCTTGATACTCACTTGGTGGCAATGAAAACTTCATTAGCTAATGACTTCGACAACCTCGTGGAGTTTCCTGAAAAAGAAGTGAAACAATGAATTGTTACATTTGTTAATGATAACAAAGATCACTTGTCAACCATCAACCAACACCAACATAATGAAACCTTTTACATCTTTTTTTATATCAATCTTAGAAGTCGAGACAGAATAGCAATTACAAAAGTTGAAACAAGTCTGAAATATAGATTATAGATTACACAGTTTCAAGGGAACTTAACACTGAATACCCACGATCACTTTCAACACATATAATGTGTGTGGGGGGACGCCATCATCATTTCATCATTTTCTTGAAATTATTGGTTACATAATGAGGTTATGAGCAACTCAATTGCACTATATTTCTCGAAGGTTATCTCTCTGTTTTGTCGTAGCAAAAATATATATGTAAATTCATTGCGAGATTGTTACACGTTCTTAAATTGCAAAAATATATATGTAAATTCATTGCGGGATTTGTTACACGTTCTTAAATTATCAATGATGTTTCCTATTTACGTTCTTATAATTGAGAGTTTTAGTTCTTTAAGGATTTTTTTTTATATATATTCTCAAATATGAGTTAATAATTTTTAGGATTTTATTGCTTTTAAAAAAATTTGTGTTAACAATGTTAACAATATTGAAACTAAATTTCATTTATAATTCAATTTAATTTATAAAACAAAATGATTAAAAATTTCAAAAAAATTAATTTAATTTATATATTTAAAATTTTTAAATTATTAAAAATGACCCATCACCAATAACATTTGATTAATAACTAATAATTTTAAATACAATAATTTGATGTTTAAGTTAAATGTGATTTGACACTAGATGATTAATATTATTATTATTTTATAATTTGTTTATCATTAATATTTTTGATTGATGAATTAACCCTTTGAATCCAAGAATTTATTTCACCCATAATAATAAAATACCTTATATTCGTTTTAACACTGAAATTTGATCACAATTGAATTTTTTCGGTGAAAAGTAAGTTCTGTTCTGTTTTATGTGTTGATAACAAGTTTTATGTGCTGATAACAAGTTGGAGATGTCAAACCAAGAACGTTTATTAAAAAGAGTTTTGAAAAACAAATAAGAAAATATCTTCTTTAAAAATTTAAATGGTAAATTTATTTATTTTTAAAATAAGAATTTTGATTGTTTATTAAAAATATTTTTGAAAAATAAATAATAAAATATCTTTTTTAAAAATTTAAATGATAAATTTATTTATTTTTAAATAAAAATTTTGATTTTTAAAAATTTAAATGATAAATTTATGGACAGTCGGTGACAGAGTGTGTTGTTAAGCCACTCCGTGTTGAAAAGTTACTGGTTCGAAACTTGTGAGGACAAAAAATCCAACCATGTTAAGGGTTGGTGTGGCCGGATGCATCCCCTGGTGATTTTGACGACTTAGATGCCCCTGAGTCGCGGTTTCTCAAACCAAAAGTTAAAAGTCCAGACAAATTAACAAACAAACAAACAAACAAAAAAATTTAATTTTTATGATTTATGATAAATTTGAATTTAGATTATTATTATAAATAAGATTATTAAATTTTATAATTTATAATAGATTTGAATTTAGATGATCAAATCATAATGAATAACATTATATTTAGACATATTCATAACATTAATTTGTTATAATATTTATACTATATAAATTTATTTTTTTAATATTTTAATGACTATATATTATTTTTCATAATAACATTAATTTGTTATAATATTTATACTATATAAATTTATTTTTTTAATATTTTAATGACTATATATTATTTTTCATTATATTTAGACATATTTATAACATTAATTTATTATAATATTTACACTATATAAATTTATTTTTTTAATATTTTAGTAATTATATACTATGTTCATTATAATGTGATATTTATTTTATGTAATCTTTATTTTATATAAATTTATTTTCAAAGTTTTTTTAATGGAGTAAATACTATACTCTTAGGGTTTGTAGCCTAATAATAAGGCATCAATTTATGATCTTCATGTCTCCAAGATAATGAAAGTTTTAAAAAGATAACAAGATTTATGTATTGTTTTTTCAATGTAATGATAAAATGTATAAATAATTTTCATAAAAGATATATATAATTCTTTTGAATAAGATTAACATAAATGAGATTAGATTACATTTGTCATTTTCAATGTTATAAAATTGTTAATTTGATGATAATTTGTTATATTAATTAATGGTAATTTGTTATATTAATATAGATATGGTGACCATATGAATTATGTAGCTTAGTCAATAATTAAGCTTTTTTTAGTCCATAGAACTTTAGAAGATCATGGGTTCAAATCCACTTGGTTCTCCCATGGTCAGCATTGAAGATATAATATAACTACCATGTAAGTGCTGTCATGACACATGAGTAAATATTGCTTGCGATTTTAGTGAATTGTACAAATAAACGACATAAGACGTGAAACAGGATTCATACCATTGATAAAAATAAAAAAACATATACATAATGATAACCTAACTAAGCATAGAGAAAATATATACACTCAAGTACTCCACAAATCTCTCCAAAATTAATGCAAAATACAAATGAATCTGGTTCTCTCACTAAGTCTAACCTCTCATTCATATATATAATGTGTACCCTCTCTAAGTTTAATCTCTCAACTCCTCATATACACAAATAAAATAAAATAAAACATAAGTCGTCAAGATCCATTGATAAACATCAAAATATTTACATAATGACAACATTGGTAAGGTGAAGATGTACTCTCATGTGCTCCACAAATCTCTCAAAAATGAATACAAAATGAAAATGAATATGGGTCTCTAATTGAGACTAACCTCTCTCATTTCTCATTTATATGTATATTATCTAACCTCTCTCATTTATATGTATATTATTTATATACAAATAAAGGGGAACATAAGAACATAATGTCTCATTGAGAGGGACAAGAGTGTTAAATGATCATTCTAATACCTATCTACTAATGAAATACAATTATCTCAACCCTACCCTCTTCTGGATTTGAACTTGTGACCTTTTATGAAGAAACACATGTTCTTAACCATTACACCCATGTTGTATGTGTAAACAATAGAATGTTAAATTAGTACATATAATAGTTAATAATATATACAAAGCAACTTTCCCTCTACAAAAGTCTTATACTCGCAATGCATGCTTGTATTTTCTTTGAATTTTTTCTCAGAGAAAAGATATGTGTTTTCGCAATTCCCTTGAGATTTCCTATTGTATTCATTGTGTAATATCCCAAATAGCACATAAAAAACAATTGAAAATGAAAAGTAAATAAACTAACCAAAAACATAAAATGACAACCCACACTCACTTCTTGAGAATGCACTACACTTGCAAATCTAGTGAGAATAGAATGCACCTACAAATCTCTCAATACACAAGAATTCTCAAACAAACAATGGTGACTCTATGTTTGAATTAGATATTGATGGTTGTAAAAAGATACATGATTTAGGGTTTTTACCACCTTTAAGAAACTAACCTATTTAATTCCACACATCCAAAATATAACATAAGTTAATATTGTTATAAAGAAATGCATAGACCATGGGTATATGGAAAAAAATATGCCATAACATACTCCTAATACTATGTTGTGACTAGGTACACAATAAACTATATGGAATGAGGGTTCATCAACAAGTTATTTTACAAATCTCCCCTAAATTTTTTATCTCATCCGTAATTTCTCCAATAAAGTCATGAAAAAATAATTCAGACCACCTAATCTAGAGATGGTCTAGGCTACCATCTAATTACTAAAATTTGATGTTAGTTGGACCATCATTTCCACATGGCCCATCTATCATCAAAACCTTATAGGATCTCATGGATTTATTAGAAGCATTCTTACATACAATCTATAATTGGTAGGCAATGTTGAGGCCTCTTCTAAATCCACCCTCTTATTAAAATAGTCATCATTAATCACCTCTCTACTTTGAACTAGAGGCCAAAGAAGAATTACCCACCCATACATATT
>ML781166.1:420710-460598 GCA_009831015.1 Picea engelmannii | reverse complement strand
GATTCAAAATGTGTTTTACTGTATAAAATAAAATAATATTGGTGATGATTCAGGTTACATTCATTGAGAGTAGTTAATGATAATTATTTTCATTATGGATAATAGTCAATTATGATTATCTTTATTATCAATTGAAATTATAATAATATTGATGATGATTTAGTTTACATTTATTGAAAATAGTAGTTAATGATAATTATTTTCATTATGTATAATAGTTAATTTGATTATCTTCATTATCAATTGAAAACTGAAATTATCATTTTTTAAAAATATATAATTTGCAATACTTCAACTTATCATTACTTTCATATAATAAACAATGTTCTCTCCAAAAAAAAATTAATAAATTTATAACTACTTTAATCACTTTAAGGTACTTCCTTTAAATTTAATGATTTATATTTCAACAAGATGACAACTAAATTTGGATTTATTAATTCATATTGAAATCATCAACATTAAAATATATAATTTACAATATTTCAACTTATTATCACTTTCATATAATAAACCATGTTCCCTAAAAAAATTATTATAAGTACTTTAATCACTTTAAAGTAGTTACTTTAAATTTAATGATTTATATTTCAACAATAAAATGACAACTAAATTTGGATTTATTAATTCATTATTGAAATCATTAACATTTAAAATGTGTGTGGTATTGTATAAAATAATAATGATGACAGATTCAACTTTTATTCATTAATTCATTGAAAATAGTTGAATATTGAATGAAAACTAAATTTAGATTTATTAATTCATTAACATTTAAAATGTGTGTGGTATTGTATAAAATAATAATGATGACAGATTTAAAGTTTATTCATTAATTCATTGATAATAATTGAGTATTGGATGACAATTAAATTTAGATTTATTAATTTATTATTGAAATCATTAATATTTAAAATGTATAATATTATATAAAATAATAAAAATAACAAATTCACTATTAATTCATTGATAATAGTTAATAATAGTTATTTTCACTATTAATTGACAATTGAGTTTATTATATTTAAAATATATATAAACTATAATACTCCAACTTATTATTAATAAAATATAATAAATTATATTTCACTTTTAAAACAATTAATAAAATTACAATTCCTTTCTTTATTTCAAACCTTTCCTTATTTCAAATTCAAATTAGTTATTGTTAAATTTAATAATTAATAGTTCATAAAATTAATATTAAATATATTGTGACGAGATACATTAACATATGGTTTATCATTATTTTTTTGAATTTAACTTTTTTCATTTATTTCTTCCTCCTTTGTTTGATAAGAAAATGCATTCATGGTTATTATATTGAGGACACATAGACATGCACATGGACGCAAGTTGTAAAAACACATTGTGCACAAGTGAGTTTGCAGATAAAACAATTTGATGGGTTGAAATCTAATATTCAATAAAGTACTAGAGAAGTTGTGGTGGATATAAATTGCAGAATTTTTTATTTGATTAAAAAATATTGGATGTCATATATATATAAAGTTTTTAATGATGAGTTTGGAAAAATTCAACCATGTTAAGAATTGATGTCATCCAAACCTAACTAAAAAAAATTAAATTATTTTTGAATTTTTTTCAATTCATTATAATATCCTAACTTTCAAAATACTCCTAAATCCTCCACCATCTACTTACAGGCTAATTCGACTTCCAAACTCATCATTAAAAACTTTATATATATATCCTCCACCATCTACTTACAGTGCTAATTCGACTTCCAAACTCATCATTAAAAACTTTATATATATATATATATATATATATATATATATATATATATATATATATATATATATATATTATATATATATATATATAAAGTTTTTAATGATGAGTTTGGAAGTCGAATTAGCACTGTAAGTAGATGGTGGAGGATTTAGGAGTATTTTGAAAGTTAGGATATTATAATGAATTGAAAAAACAAAAATAATATAATTTTTTTAGTTAGGTTTGGACGACATCAATTCTTAACATGGTTGAATTTAAGGTGTTCCTAGAGGTTTCAAACATGTGTAAAATAGCTAGTAAGTAAGAATTTAAATGATATATTTATTTTTATATTGAAAGATTCCATAAAAATATTATTTTGAAAGTTAGAATTTTATAATGGATAGGAGAAAAATGAAAAAACATTATACACAATTAAAAAATATTTTTCAAAAGAATTTAAAATAATTAGCAAATAAGATTTTTAAATGGTGTATTTATTTGTATTTAAAAAAACTTTATTTTTTTTGTAAATAAAAAGAGAGGCAGATCCTATTATAGCTTATCACATACAAAAAAAACACTTGTCGCTAGGCTGCCAACTGTTTCGTCGAATTAGCCGAAACCGGGACAGTTGGCAGCCCGGGATGTCCATGTCTAAAAAAGGTGGTCCACCACCTACCCTGCCAAGAGGAAACGAGGGCGGGTGGCATCCTATAGTCTTTACATCAAACAGTAAAACGAGAATTAAAATTGGACTGGACTTGGCACTGAACCAGAAAGAGTTAAGACTAACATCTAACCAGAACCAGAAAGAGCTCCAAGCCATGAAATTACCCATTAGCATCAGAAGTTGCTTCATCACGGTCTTCGTTGTGCAGTCCACTCTAAGTCTGCGGGAGAAAAGGTCTTGCACACGTCGGGCATTTTTTCCCCGCTGGTTCATTGGAGAATGCTTCATACAACATATCGATGTGTTGGTGCATGAGTGTGCCACAGTGGATCTGATCTTCCATATGGCTCCGCAGATCGAACATTAATTCCAATTGTTCTGGGTGGAATAAGGGTGGGGGAGCATGCCATGGTTCCAGTACAATCGAGATATGAGGTGGTGCAAAGACCTTGCCACCTTCCACTGTCATGCCACACGGACCCTCCACAGCCTCGCCTATAGAAACCCACACTCTGTCTTGTGCTCCGTTCTTGCGCGCCATCCATGTGTGTCTTCCTCCTTCTCGGGGTCCCCGTCCTTTGCTGCGACGTTGGATAATTCGTAGTTTTCTAGATGTAGGATGTCCCGAGAGGCAAGGTGGAGGAATTCTTCTGGGAATTCCCTCTCCACGATGCAGATGTGAACCTCCTCTACCCCCTCCTCCATGGTGTTGGTGCAGTGGCAAGCCGTAATGGCTCATGTAGTGTCTTTCATGGAGAAATTGCTTGGGGTTGCCAATTCTCTGGCACAGTGAAGAGAAGGGACTCCGGTGGGATCTGTATGGGTTCCATCGGGATTAATTCCTCCACATAAGCCATTGGAGGCGACCTGACCATCCCTCCTCTGCGTGTTTCCTGAGTGCGCTAAGTGTGGGCTATGGAGAGTGCTCGCTCTAGCAGCTTCCGCCTCCTCTGTCGTGTGAAAAAAATATGTAAGGAAGGGTCGCGACGTGGCTTGTCTCTCTCCCGTGGCATCGAGGAAGTAATGTGGATGGCTAGCTTGAAAAAGGTTCTGCAGTGGTTGCACCAAAGCACTGAGTTTCTTTCCTGGTGCAGGTCGAGGGTGAAATGGTGTAGGTTCGTGCATTGTTGGATGATATCGAGAAGGAGAGACATGACGAATCCTATTATCACTCCCCATACATTGAACTTCATTGTCATCACTCTGCTCACGTGAGGGAGACATCCTTCAGCTCTTTACAGGGAGTTAAGGTGAGCTCCCATTATTAATAGAGAGGGGATGGGAGCCAACCTGCCATATTTATGGCTGGGCTCGAGCCTGTGTTACGTGGCCACTGTGTGCTACGTGGCACCCCATCTGGGTTTATTTTAAAAAACTTAAAAGGAAAGGCAATTTGAAAATTAGAATGCACTATTAAGAAATATTTATAAAAAGCATTTAAAGGAGTTAATAAGAATTTAAAAGATATATTTATTTTTATTTTAAAAAATTTGAGAAGAATCATATTATATTATATGAATTATTGTTCCTGATTTCTAAGAGTTGTTTTTTAATTATGAGGTTTTTTTCTTCAATGTAGAAAAAATGGTAAGTAGGTAGGCAATATTAACAATTGGTATGTGTATCCCAATTTTTAACAATGTATGTCTTTGTATCATTCTTTCAAGCTAGTATTTTTGTTTCCTTTTGAGAATTATTGTTACCAAAACTTGTTTAGGGTTAAATAATGATGTCATTATGGACCATATACGAGCAGAGTTACAATTTTGTCAGATGACTTGATTCTCTTGAGTTTTTACAATTGAGAGTTTACAATGCAAGCAAAACTTAGTTGTAGTGAGCCAACAAGAAACAAGTTTAGGTCAGACTCTAGGATCAAAAGGTGGTTCCAAACCTTAATCCAATCACTATCTAGGTATGCTCAAGAGCTCCTTCCCTATGGGTCAAACTTAGTGGTGCTATTATTTTTGACACAATACCTTGTTGTAATGTAATCTCATGTCAATGAGGTTCTTATCGTGAGTTGTTAATTTGTAAATTGTCATGGATATTTAGCTAGAATAGTTTGTCATGACATATTTTATAATATTCTACAATATCTTATTATGTAATTTATTTTACTTTAGATTTCATATTTAATATTATTATCTTAGCACAAAAAACACTTAAATAAAAAAAATAAAAATGAAACAAACTAAGAAAATAAGATGACATCCACACAATAAAAACACGATGTACCCTAGGAAAAATCAATACAGGAAAAACTTAGCTAGAAGGTGGGGCCTATGCCTTGCTCTTTTCCTCTCAGCTATGAAATGAAAATACAAATAAAGTGCACACACTATGGAGTTTCCATGGACATTGTGACATGTATGACTACTACAAGGTCTTCTACTCTGTAACATCCTTCTCTGGCGCATTGAGCGAACTTATTCTTAGAGGACACTTGCTCGCAAGTGATAGAGATTATTATGCTATTAAAACATTTGATTTTGATTATGAGGCGTTATGGGTTAATTACATGGTTTAATTGCATTAACATAGACAGGTGTTATTGACTCGGTTTTACTGAGTGTGTATGATTTTGGACCTCGAGGATGTCGAGGCATCGATGGAACCCCTTGGACTCTGGATCGAGTCAGGGAGTGTACCATTGGGGTTTGATTGTTTCACTGTGATTTTAGTGCTTCTGATTAGATGATTTGATATGGATATATTCTTACATGATTCATTGATGATGCAGGCTGATGATAGCTTGCCAACTACACTCACATGTGGAGAAAAGGGGTCATGCATGACTACCAGAGATGCTGAGGGAGAGGGGTGGTCAGCAGCCCTGCCACAGCCTACTGACACTCCCGCCATGGCTAGAACTGTAGGTTAATGATTACCTAGTTCAAGAGGACCCATGATGCCATGAGGGTAGACTGCAACAGTCACTCACGATGATTCTAAGGGGTGCGCAATAAGGCGGGGGCCTTATTCCTTAGAGGCCCTTAGTCTCCCACAAGTTCACCTGGCGGAGTATTGACTCCAAGGGTTATTGATGTCTACCAAGTTAGTCAAGAGGCGAGTGGCACCCTTGGAGCACGTGGTGCGTCCTGAAGGGCACGTTGCACAAGGAAAATGGAGAATGGTGAGTGGCACCCTTGGAGCACATGAGGCGAACATATGAGGCGAGTGACACCCTTGGAGCACCTAGTGCGTCCTGAAGGGCACGTTGTGTTGTTGATGATAGAGGAATGAACCTAGATGGCCTTAGGATGAATAACGTGTTAAGTATTCTTAAAACAAATTCCCTAATTAAATGTCGCCCAATACAAAAATTTAAGGTTTAAGCTTAAACTATGCTAGTGGTAAAACTTTATCTCTCTATAATAATAATAATAAACCACATGAATAATAAATATGACCTTCATAAAATCTTGTAACATGAAGGGAGTAAGAAATTAATTGTTTCAAAAAAATCTGTTGAATTAAAATTTAAAAAAAAGGGGAATTAATTGTTTTATTACTTTGATAATTTAAAATATACTAATTAAATAAGAAAAGGGAAAAATGGGTTAATTTCCACAGCTACCTTTTTGAGTTCTAAGTAAAAAGGGGAAAGAGGGAAAGATCTAAAATATTGGGAAACTAGGAAAAGAGGTAAACATAAAAAGGGAAAAAGGGGAACTTAAGGGAAAAAATGGAAAGTCAAACTTAGTGAAGAATATAGCATTTAAGAGCTTTCTAATTTAAACTGAATTAGCAACTTAATAATAGGGAAAGCCTTTAAAACCTGTAAGGGAATTTGGGGACACCTAGGAGTGATTCTAGGAGTAACTCTAGGTGGGTGAGGGAAATAAGATAATTAATTAATTAAAGAAATTAATTAATGTAGGAATGTAGGGGATGGGTGACATTTGTACGAAGAAGAATTTTTAGGAATTTCTTTTTAAAACTTTAATTAAATGAGATTTTAGGAAAGAAAGGAAGTTTGAAACTCTATATAATTAAGGATTGAGAAGGATGAAAGGGGATCTTATGTTTGCATAATATTATGCTGCAGAAATATCTACTTGACTGATTTACTTGTGGGAGTTGGGATACCCAACTCGGAGAGGAGTGGTAGCTCGGCCTTGTGAGGCGAGTTGGGAGCTAGTGGAAATCTCTGGATAGTGTGTGGGGCCCCTTTGCGGCTCGGGGGGCTAAGGGGGAAGAAGAGTACCCCTAGCATTGGCTGGGAGGTACTCGTGAAGTATCGACGGTCGACGAGCAGGAGTTTCACGGAGCGTGCGGGACGTCATTCATAGCGAGCGATCAGGCAACGGTATGCTCTCTTCATTTGTATGGTAAAATGTATTAGGACTTATGCTTGGATCTACTTATTTGATGGAGAAGTAACTGATGTTTTTAAATTAATGACTCAAACTTTCCTTAGCCTAGCTCGACGGTTGTTCACTCCCATGGCTATCTTTTCCCACTTGTCTTGACCCCTTGCTGTGTGGATTGTGACCTTCATAGTTGTTATCCTTCATCCCTAGCTCACCATTCCTCGCCTCAGCAGTCATCCAAGAGCCTGATCTATGGTCATCGCCTTAGCATTAAAATACCTATGGATCTCAACACCCTGCTTTTCTGTGCGAGGATGATGAGCGAAGGACGTCCTGTTAGCCATCTACCTCTGTTGTCCTCCCTGGGTTGATTGTTATCTTGCGCCTTCTAGAAAAGTACCTCTGCGTATGGATTTAATGCGCCCTTGTTGGTTTATCTATGCATTTTTTTTTGTTCTCCACGCCTCGAGGGCTTAACCTTGGATTTTTCTGCGCTTGATTGAATCCTCCCTGCCCTTGTCTAGATTGGACCTCATGCCTGTGTTTTAACATTGAGACAATGATTTTATGTGTTGTGTTGGGATAGCAGAATAGTGGATTACTCTGCGTTTTCTTGGTATAGCAAGTGTAAATATATGAACCGTGATTTTTAGCTTTGAAGGGTGACCAAGAATTTATATAACATGAACATGAAATGGTTGTATTGTTATTATTGTTGAATCAGAGTGATATAAATTACAATTATACAATCGCAACAAAGTTGTTAGTATTTTTATTATTGTTAATTCACATATATATGATTACAGTAATGTCTTTAGTATTGTTAATATTGTTAGTTCACAGACATACACCTCGCTGTAATTTTGTTAGTATGGTTAATGCTAAATCTGAGTTCAATCAGTGTAAATGTGGAAGACAACATTGATTTATTGTGTGCCTGCGTTTTGACCTGTGTGACTACGTTGTGAATCTATGAAGGACAACACATTTCCATTTATGTGATTGTCTGTTTGTTTAGCGTTGTTGAGCATCGAGTTTGTCCTCCTTGGTTGCGATTGGGTTGAACCTGTAAGCCAGCGAACGAGTGGTGGTTACCCCTGCATTTTACTTTTACCGGACAATGATTTACCCCTTCGGTGGTCGGCGATAGCCAATGTTTTTGACCACATTTTGCACACCTCAACCACTTGTTTCTCTACTTTTCTGTTATGGTAATCTCAACAATCTATTAGGGATTGACTGCGACGATGTGATACATGTTGGACAACGATTTCGGCTTTAATTGCGATTTTAGTGTTATTATGGTTGTCTGGGACTGTGTGTCTACATTATTACCTTGTTGTGTTACCTGGTAATTTCCCCAATGATTTTATTGCTCTATTCATGACCCCTTTGTATGCAAACCTTGTCTACATTTTTCTTGTCTGGAAATTGGCTGGGCGTCATTATTGTGTTGCATGCCGAGTGAGAGTGAATTTATTAGTTGATAGCACAGTGTTAGCGACTCCCCTTGATTAAAGGACAGCCTGGGTGTTTTTGTCAGCTGCATTTTACAGATAGTGTGTCATTCACGGATTGAATGCCTGCGTTCAACATGTCAGCGTTGGGTAAATGACAATTAATTGTTGAATGTCAATACTTTTTGGGCTCAATTAACCCTCTTTACAGTTGACTGTGTCATCCCTTAAAAGATGGCAAATGCATCCTATTGAAATCTTCAGTTCCTCATTCAGCCATCGTGATAGTTTGGTTTCAGTTAAAAAGGTCTTCAACAGATAGTTGTTTTATTCCACCGGTTCCATGGATTAAATTTTTACATCTCTATCACTTGTCCCATAGATTATAGGCTAATGGCTCTTAGATAGCTAGATAACTTTCACTTGATAAATTATAATAACAACCATATCATTATATCAATAGATATATTTGTTAGTTGTCAAACTTAGTTAGCAACCTTATATCCCTCAGTGTGACAACCTCCCATTTCGTTACGACAACAAGTCTCACATAACAAGTGTAATTTTTTTTATTTATTTTTTGTGTAAGTGTGTGTAGAATGGTAATAAAGACTTTATACTCAACGTCGCAACATGACGATGAACATGATGCATGCAACTCACACGACCTAACATAAAGCACATCAAGCAACTTGAAGCAATGTACGACACTCAACCGATGAAGAATAAGAAGGACTACCCACCCATCCTACTCTACAATGGTTAGGACCTCCAGGACACATAAGCAATGCTCAAGCCTAGGTTCCCATCCTGTTTGACCATTTAAGGTCTCAGGGTTGGTGACTTTTCTGAGGAACAAGGATGTGTCTACATACCACTAGCACAATCAAGACCAAAACTAAATATGCTAATTCAACAACATCAACGAAGATCAATGCACGATAGTGTTCTATGAATCAATCACACATCACATAAATTCCTAGGTGCAAGAGAATTTGATTACTAGATCCATCATAAAACGACATAAGTTCATGCACAATGTAATCAACTTTATTTTATTTTCAATGTGCAATGGAAGACATCTACTTTACTTCATGGCGCAGGGTTAATCCATCGTTAAATTCAACTATAATTAACATTTTAATGGAGGATGAAGTAACTACACCCATGACCGTCCATACCTATCATGGTGCAAAATAAATATCAATTAATTCATGGAGCAAGGTAATCAATTTACATAATCAGTCTCACGTCCTAAAATTTCATGGTCCATAAATTCTATTATAAACATACAATTCGATCATACGCTAGCATCTCTTAATGGCGCAAGAGTAACCCACTTGGTTTTAAAAGCGCTTAAGAGAACAATTACATAATCAACCATGCTTCTCTTTTATTCATGATGCAATACAACTATCAAATTAATTCATGGTGCAATGAATTAAGAGCTACATAACCATGACTCCATCAATTCTCCCTTCAAACTTTAATCATTATACATTCCAATTGGGCAATTCTAATTTTATCCAAATCTCAATCTGCTAACCATTAACATTAATTGAAACATTAACTAAAATAAAGTAGCTTGCTATTATTAAACACTAACTAGAATAAAGTAGATTGCTATTATGAAACATCAACTAAAATAAGGTACCTTGTTATTATTAAACACTAACTAGAATAAAGTAGATTGCTATTGCTATTATTGCTAGTATTGAATAAATCCCAACCTGTCATCTAATTCGAAATTAATCCAATCTCAAATACTAAAAACATAAACAATTCTTCCCTACTTTATTTTTAAAAATACAATCCATTAAAACTCTATAAAGAAATGAAGTATCTTAAGATTAATAATTTATTATATAAAAATCATCTAACAAGGATTACATGAACAACTTTCATGATCTAAAGAGGTACTTTAGCTTAGTGCCTGTTATAAAAAAATTAGAGAACTTACCTTCCATGTGTGAAATAAAATAGTGCTCTGTCCTAAAGCCATCAACTTATTAAAAATAAATTATGAACTACATTTCCAATCACATGTTACTATAATAATGCGTTGTTTTAAAACAATCAAACTTAAAAAAGGAAATTATAATCAGACCGCCAATCCTCACGTTCTTCGTTTAATGTGTGGTTTAACAATTTAAAAACTATTATAGGTAATAAGTCGCTCAAAAGGAAAGATGCACAGGTGTTGGGTTTTCTGTCCAAATTTAGCAAGACACACAGGTGGGTTTTCTGTCCAAGTTTAGCAAGACAAACAGGTGGGTACACATCTATCTATAGGTTTGAGGTACAAAATAAATTGCAGTGGAGAATAGCATGGCTGCCAGGATGTCATCAATATTTAATAAAATGAAATAATCGTTGTCAAGAAACATAAAATCTCTTGGGTAACAGACAATGTTTTCATTGGAAAAATCAAGTCTTCAAAGGGTAGATTCGCCAAGGTGATAGGATAATAGCACAATAGTAATCTCAAGAAAATTCCCAGCCCATCTCAGCCTAACACGCTACCACACCCAACAAAAACGTAGGCAGGTGAAGGAGGCAAGGGCTCACGCAGTCCGACCACACAATGAAAGGGGAAAAATCATCCTGGAACGATTCTATCTTAGAGAGTAAAAGTACAATCGTAGCCTATCTACGGATGCAACATTGCACTGACGGGCCATTCAACAATAAAGAAAACCGTCCTGGTAGTGATTTTAAAAAAGGAGAAAATTAAGGGCGTTGTCAACTAATGGTTAACTCGCAGGCCAACAATCATTTCGTAACAGCCATTATTAAAACGCCCAACGTTGAGGGAGTAATGTAAGAGTAAAAAAAGGTAAATGTAAATGCCCACAAAAATTCACCCAGGTATGAAATCGCCCCAAGAATTAACACAGGTACAAAATCCCCCACAAAAATTTGCCCAGGTTTGAAATCGCCCCAAGAATTAACACAGGTACAAATCACCCAAAAATTTCGCCTAGGTATGAAATGGCCCCAAGAATTAACACAACCATACCAGAAGACACAACAAAGTATGTCAAGAAGTCATAAGATCAAGCGAAGAAACAATCAATCGATCACAGAGGATAATTTCCATCAATAAGAATAAACGCCGAGTTAAGTGCAGAGAGGGATCATAACACAACTTTAGGTTCCCAACCATAGGTAAAAATGCATAGTTAGATTCTACTAGAAGGTGCAAGATAGTAGTCAGCCAAGGACAAACTATAGTGGTAGATGGCTGACAGGTTTGTCCTTCACTTCATCATCCTCGCACAGAAAAGCATGGCGTTGAGATTCCTAGGTCTTTTAACCTTAAGGTGACGATCGTAGATCAGGCTCCTAGCCAACTACTCAGGAGAGGACTCGTGAGCTAGGGATGAAGGCTAAACAACCACGAATGTCACAATCAACACAGCAAGGTGGTCACTACATGTGGGAAAATGAAGGCCATGGGAGTCAACAACCATCGAGCTAGTCTAAGGAAGTTTCAGTCATCATTTTTTTTTAAACATCAATTTACTTTTCCATTAAATAACCAGATCCAAGGATAAGTCCTAATACATTCTATCATACAAAAATGAAGAGAGAGTATCGTTGCCTGATCGCCCTCTATGAATGATGTCCACGCGCTCCGTGCCACTCCTGCTCGCCAACCATCGAGACTTCACTGGTACCTCCCAGCCAACGCTAGGGGTACTCTTCTTCCCCCTTAGCCCCCTGAGCCACAAAGGGGCCACACACTCCTATCTAGAGATTTCGACTAGCTCCCGGCTCGCCTCACAAGACCGAGCTACCACTCCTCACCGAGATGGGTATCCCAACTCCCACAAGTTAAGTCAGTCAAGTGAATATTTCTGCAGCGTAACATTATGCAAACAAAAGATCGTCCTTCATCCTTCTCCTTCCTTCATTTTATAGAGTTTCGAACTTCCTTTCTTTCCTAAAATCTCATTTAATTAAAGTTTTAAAAATAAATTCCTAAAAATCCCTCTCCGTACAAGTGTCCCCCATCCCCTACATTCCTCCATAAACTAATTTCTTTAATTAATTAATTATCTTTATTTCCCTCACCCACCTAGAGTTACTCCTAAAATCACTCCTAGGTGTCCCCAAATTCTCTTACAGGTTTTAATAACTTTCCCTTTTATTAAAAGGCTAGTTCAGTTTAAATGAGAAAGCTCTTAAATGGTAGATACTTTTTTCTAAGTTTGACTTTCAACTTTTCCCCTTATGTTCCCCTTTTTCCCTTTTTATGTTTACCTCTTTTCCTAGTTTCCTAAATTTTTTATTTTCCCACTTTCCCTTTTTAATTAGAACTCAAAAAGGAAGGTGTGGAATCTAACCCCTTTTCCTTTTTATCATTTAATTAGTATTTTAAATTATCAAAATAATAAAAATGATTAATCCCTTTTTAAATTTTAACCCAACAGATTTTTTTTTTATCATAATATTATTCATGCGGTTTTTATTATTATTATTATTATTATTATTAGAAAGAGATAAAATTTTACCACTAGCATAGTTTAGACTTTAACCTTAAATTTTTGTATTGGGCGACATTTAATTAGGGAATTTGTTTTAAGAATACTTAACACGTTATTCATTCTAAGGCCATCTAGGTTCATCCCTCTATCATCGACAATGCGACGTGCCCTTCAGGACGCACTAGGTGCTCCAAGGGTGCCACTCGCCTCATTTGTTCCCTTGCGCGATGTGCCCTTAAGGACATACTACGTGTGCCAAGGGTGCCACTCGCCTCTTGAATGACTTGGTAGACATCAATAACCTCTGGAGTCAATACTCTGTCAGGTGAACTTGTGGGAGACTAAGAGCTTCTAAGGAATAAGGCCTCCGCCTTATTGCGCGCCCCTTAGAATCATCGTGAGTGACTGTCGCAGTCTTCCCTCATGGCATCGTGGGTCCTCTCGAACTAGGTAATCATTAATCTATAGTTCAATCCACAGTGGGAGTGCTAGTAGGTTGTGGCAGGGCTGTTGTCCACACCTCTCCCTCAACATCTCTGGTAGTCGTGCGTGACCCCTTTACTCCACATGTGAGTCCGGTCGGAAGACTATTGTTAACCTGCATCATCAACAAATCATGTCAGAACATATCCATATCATCTAATCAGATGAACTAATATCACAACAAAACAATCAAACCCCAATGGTACACTCCCCGACTCGATCCAGATTCCAAGGAGTTCCATCGATGCCTCTACATCCTCAAGGTCCAAAACCCTGCACACTCAGTAAACTGAGTCAATAGCACATGTCTATGTCAATTCAGCAAAACAACATGACATCAACCCATAACGCCTCATAATCAAAATCAAAATTTTTAATAGCATAATAATTCAGATCACTTGTGAGCAAGTGTCCTCAAAGAATAAGTTCGCTCAGTGCACCAGAGCGGGATGTTACATACACCCCCTCTTGGTTGAAATTTCGTCCTGAAGTTTCACAGTATATATGCTGAAATAAAGTGTATCATAGTATCATATGTCTATCTATCAAACCAAAATGGAAACTGTTGGCGCATATCATATGCGTCTTCCCAGGTCGCCGAGTGAGGACTATAATTGTCCCACTGGACCTTGACCTTATCTATGGCTTGACGTCGTAGCTGTCGAACGCGATGATCCAAGATGTGGACCGGCTCAGCCATGAGCGCTCCCTCGTCTGATACTTGCAAGGAACTCATGTCAATAACATGTGTAGGATCACTAATATAATGTCTCAAATCAGATACATGAAAAATATCGTGCATACGCCTCAAGGAATCTGGCAAGGCTAGTTGATAGGCCATAGGCCCCTTTCTCTCCACAATATCGAAAGGTCCCACGAACCTCGGAGAGAGTTTATCTCCCGTACCAAACTTGATCGAACTCTTATGTATTTTAACCCGCAAGAAGACTCGATCGCCGACCTCATAACTACGGTCGACACAACGCACATCAGCATAACTCTTCTGTCAACCCTGCGCTTCTTTAATCCTTTGTCTTATTGTTTGCATTTGTTCTTCCATTTCTTGGATCACTTTTGGGACCACCAGGACCCTATCCTCAAGCCTATCCCAACTCAAAGGTGTCTGACACAGTCGCCCATAAAGAAACTCGAAAGGCGCCATCTTAATGGTGCTCTGGTAACTATTGTTGTAAGCAAACTCCACTAGTGGCAAGAATTCTTCCCAACGCTTTTGTTGGTCCATCACGTACATGCGCAACATGTCCTCCAAGGTCTGGTTCGTTTGTTCATTCTACCCATCAGTCTCCAGGTGATACACAGTACTAAAGCTAATTTGCGTTCCCAATGCCTCTTGGAAACTCATCCAAAATTGTCTAGTAAACATCGATCCTCGATCGGATATAATCCTCTTAGGCACACCCTGCAACCTCACAATTTCACTGATGAAAACTCTAGCTATGTCGGGTGCCTGATACGTCATACGCACAGGAATAAAGTGAGCACTCTTCATCAGAGTGTCTACTACTACGAAAATCGAGTCATGTCTCCTTGTCGTCAGTGGCAATCCAACAATAAAATCTATCGAAATAACCTCCCATTTCGATTCTGGAATAGCGTGTGGCTGTAGTAATCCTACTGGGTGTCTATGTTCAGCCTTTACCTATTGATATTCTAGACATCTGGCCACATAGTTGACTATGTCGGCCTTCATTCCCTTCCAGAAGAATAAGGGTTTAAGGTATGCCCTCATCTTCATGACTCCCGGGTGAGCCATGTAAATGGCTCTATGAGCCTCGCTCAAGATCAACATCCTCAACTCGTCATTTAGCGGTACGTAGATCTGATTTTTAAACCTCAATAATCCATCGCTATCTAATGAAAATCCTTAAAATCATGGTACCGTCATTGTGTTTTGTCCGATAAAACCCTCGACCTCTTTGTACCAGTCATCGTCACACTGTAAAGTTAGAATATTTTCACGTAGATTCGTTTAAAGAGGCAACACTGAAAATATGCGTGGTCTCTGACTCAATGCATCCACCACTCAGTTCACTATTCCTTTTATGTAAGAAATATCGAAGTCGTACTCGCTAAGAAATTTTGACCAATGTCGTTGTTGCATGTTCAGGTCGCTTTGTGTAAAGATGTGTTGTAGTCCACAATGGTCAATATTTAGTTCAAATTTTCGTCTGACAAGGTAGTGTCTCCAAACCTTCAGGGCATATACGATGGCTAATAACTCCAAATCGTGTGTCGCGTAGTTCTCCTCATGCCTTCTCATTTTCCTCGATATGTAAGCGATCACTCATCTGTCTTGCATCAAGAATCTACCTAAGCCTTCCTTGGATGCGTCAGTGCATACCAAGAAGTCCGCGTCCATATCAGGGACCTTTGGTATCGGAGTTTTTGTCAACAACTCCTTGAGCCTCCGTAATGCTTCCGCGCATTTCTCGGTCCAAACAAACTTCTTGTTTTTCTTCTGCAATTCTGTGATCGGATTTGCTATCTTCGAAAAACCCTCGACGAACTGTCGATAGTATCCTGCTAAACCCATGAAGCTATGCACTTCCAGGAAATTCGTTGGTGTAGGCCATTCCATGATAGCCTCGACCTTGGTTGGATCCACGACGATGCATTCGTCGGAGATGACATGCCCTAAGTAGTGAATCTTCATTTGATAAAATGAGCGTTTGGACAACTTCCCATGCAATTTGTGCTCTTGTAAACATTATAGTACCAAGCGCAAGTGCTCGTCGTGCTCCTCTTTCGTTCAAGAGTAGATCAAAATATCGTCAATGAATACTTGGACGAATTTGTCCAAGTACTCGTGGAACACCCCATTCATAAAACTCATAAATACCCCTGGGGTGTTTGTCAATCCAAACGGTAAAATAGTAAACTCGTAATTTCCAAACCTCGTCTTAAAGGCGGTCTTAGGGACGTCATCCTCCTCGATCTGTAACTGGTGATACCCTGATCGCAAATCGATCTTGGAGAACATTGTCGCACCCTTCATTTGATCAAATAGATCATGAATTCTTGGCAACGGATACTGATTCTTGATCGTGGCCTTGTTCAGTTGACGGTAGTCAATGCAAAGCCTCCATGACCCATCCTTCTTTCGTATGAAAATAACAAGTGCACCCCATGGTGACACACTAGGATGTATCATTCCCAGGTCCAAAAACTCCTTCAGTTGCATTTTCAACTCTTGTAACTCTGGGGTTGACATCTGATAAGGCGTTCTTGCTATCGGTTTAGTCCCCGGTTTTAGGTCTATGGTAAACTCCAATTCCCTCTCCGGCGGCATCCCAGGTAACTCCTCTGGAAATACGTATGCAAACTCTCTCACCACCAGAAGGTGTTCTAGACCTTTCGCTACTCCCTTCTCTTTTAACGCAAGGATCGCATAAAGCTAACATCCCTTGCGCATGCTCTTTTGAAACTCCAAGGAAGAAATGAACCTCAGGGAAATTCCCTGGTTCGTCCCTACAATCACACATCTCTGTCCCTCGTCATCGACCAAGCTCAACTGTTTCGTCTTACAGTTTAGTATTGCCTCATGCGATTCCAACCAATCCATACCAATCACGACATCATAAGATCCTAAGATCGTGACGTACAGGTTGGCCCTGGCGACAAAATCTCTCAGGTTAAGGATACATTATGTAGTCTTTCCTCCAACCTTTTGTTTGGCTCCTGAAGCCATCTCTACGAAGCTAAACTCATCCTGTTCGACTGCCTTTACCTTAATCCTTTTTAGCGCTGCACCAGAAATGAAACTCTCGGTAGCATCGGGATCTATCAAAATACTAAGGGTCTTGTTAGCAACGGTACCTTTCGTCTCGAGCACAGTCGACTGATGCTCTTCCTGGCAGTTATTCACCGCTGCATGAATCCGATGGGCCTTTCCCATATCTCCCACGGTAGTGGTTCCAACTGATCTGGATGCTCTGGTCCTCTCCACAGGGCAGTCGCACTAGTAGTGTGGCTCCCCACATGTCCAACACCCCTTCTTCGGCCCAGTAGCCCTGGTACCTGAAGTAGAAGATGATCAGCCACTGGCCTAAAATCCTGGTCTGTTTTGTTGAATAGGCTGAAACTGCTGCTGCGGCTACTGATGTTGCGGTCCCCGATAAGGCGTTCATTTCTGAGGCATCAGTCACTGAGGTGTAGTGAAATTGGATCCCCTCTGGAAGCCACAATATCCTGACATATGTCTGGAGGGTGTTTGATGTTGTCTTGCTCCAGATGACACCTGCCCCACTGGTCTCATTGGAGTCCTAGTCTGACCCCCGCTGATAAGCTCCTCCTCTGCTATGAGGGCCTTCTGGACAACATCATGTAAGGTTTGAGGCATCAGAATCCTGACCTTTGCACATACGTTGTCGTTAAGTCTGAACACAAACCTGTTGACCTTGAGTTTCTTAGTGTTAAGGTGTGGAGCATACCAGAGCAGCTCCATAAAATGGGCCTTGTACTCGGGCACCATACGACCACCTTGTCATAAGGCGTTGAACTCATTGAGCTGACGCTCAATGAATTCCTTTGAAAGGTACCTCTCCTGGAACCGTTCCTCGAATAGTTGCCATGACACGTCTTCAACGACCATATTCAGCTGTGGCAGGAGCGTCTTCCACCATATAAGAGCACTCCCCTTCAGTTGAAAGACCGCCATGTGGACCTTCATGTTGGAAGTATAATTGCGAAGTGCGAAGCACGTTGCCATGTTCTCCAATCATGCCTTGGCAGCTGCGCCATCTGGGACACCAAAGAACTTGAGAAATTTGACCTTCTCGAGTTCATGGTGAATTCTACCAGTACCGACCGGAGCGTGCGACATAACCTCAGCGGGTGTTGATGCCCTATCCTCATCTTTGTCTAAACGGCTGATCAGTGCCTCAGAGATGTTCTAAAAACATCTCATCATTTCAACTACATCACCCACTGCTATATGCTCCTGTCCGAGAACCTGCTCATCTCCCTGGGAGTTATACCCCTCAGGCGTGGATGCTACTGGAGGCATCGTGCCTCCTCCCCTATTACCCCGTCATCTGCCTCCACGTCATCCTCTAACCATGATTACTTGCACGCAAACAAGTCATCTCGATTAGCAACATTATAATCAAATCATATCAACGAAAGTCGTAGCAATCCCAAGTCGCAGGTTGAATTGGCTCTGATACCATATGTGACAACCTCCCATTTCAATAGGACAACAAGCCTCACATAACAAGTGCAATTTTTTTTTTTTTTGTGTCAGTGTGTGTAGAAGGGTAATAAAGACTTTATACTCAACGTCGCAACATGACAACGAACATGATGCATGCATCTCACGCGAACACAACATAGCGACCTAACATAAAGCACATCAAGCAACTGGAAGCAATGTACGACACTCAACCGACGAAGAATAAGGACTACCCGCCCATCCTACCCTGCAATGGTTAGGACCTACAAGACACATAAGCAACACTCAAGCCCAGGTTCCCATCGATTTTGACCATTTAAGGTCTCAGGGCTGGCGATTGTTCTGAGGAACAAGGAGGTGTCTACATCCCACTAGCACAATCAAGACCAAAACTAAATTTTCTAAGTCAACAACATCAACGAAGATAAATGCACGATATTTTTCTATGAATCAATCACACATCACATAAATTCCTAGGTGCAAGAGAATTTGATTACTAGATCCATCATAAAATGACATAAGTTCATGCACAATGTAATCAACTTTATTTTATTTTCAAGGTGTAATGGTAGACATCTAATTTACTTCGTGGCGTAGGATTAATCCATCGTTAAATTCAACTATAATTAACATTTTAGTGGCGGATGAAGTAACTACACCCATGACCATCCATACCTATCATGGCGCAAAATAAATATCAATTAATTCATGGAGCAGGGTAATCAATTTACATAATCAGTCTCACGTCCTAAAATTTCATGGTGCATAAATTCTATTATAAACATACAATTCGATCATACGTCAGCATCTCTTAATGGAACAGGAGTAACCCACTTGGTATTAAAAGCACTTAAGAGAACAATTACATAATCAACCATGCTTCTCTTTTATTCATGACGCAATAGAACTATCAAATTAATTCAAGGCGCAAAGAATTAAAAGCTACATAACCATGAATCCATCAATTCTCCCTTCAAACTTTAATCATTATACATTCCAATTGGGCAATTCTAATTTTACCCAAATCTCAATCTACTAACCATTAACATTAATTGAAACATTAACTAAAATAAAGTAGCTTTCTATTATTAAACACTAACTAGAATAAAGTAGATTGCTATTGCTATTATTGAATAAATCCCAACCTGTCATCTAATTTGAAATTAATCCAATCTCAAATACTAAAAACATAAACAATTCTTCCCTACTTTCTTTTTAAAAATACAACCCATTAAAACTCTATAAAGAAATGAAGTATCTTGAGATTAATAGTTTATTATATAAAAATCATCTAACAAGGATTACACAAACAACTTTCATGATCTCAAGAGGTACTTTAGCTTAGTGCCTGTTATAAACAAATTAGAGAACTTACCTTCCACGTGTGCAATAAAATAGTGTGTTGTCTTAAAGCCATCAACTTATTAAAAATAAATTATAAACTACATTGCCAATCACATGTTACTATAATAATGTGTTGTTTTAAAACAATCAAACTTTAAAAAGGAAATTATAATCACACCGCCAATCCTCACATTCTCAGTTTAATGTGTGGTTTAACAATTTAAAAACTATTATAGGCAATAAGTCGCTCAAAAGGCAAGACGCACAGGTGTAGGGTTTTCTGTCCAAGTTTAGCAAGACACACAGGTGTAGGGTTTTATGTCCAACTTTAGCAAGATGCACAGGTGGGTACACGACTGTCTAGAGGTTTGAGGTGCAAAATAAATTGCAATGGAGAGTAGCATGGTTGCCAGGATGTCATTGGTATTTAATAAAATGAAATCATCGTTGTCAAGTAACATAAAATTGCTTGGGTAACAGACAACGTTTTATTTGGAAAAATCAAGTCTTCAAAGGGTAGATTCACCAAGGTGATAGGATAATAGCACAACAATAATCTCAAGCAAACTCGCAGCCCATCTCATCCTAACACGCTGCCACACCCAACGAAAACGCAGGCAGGTGAAGGAGGCAAGGGCTCACGCAGTCTGGCCACACAATGAAAGGGGAAAAATCATCCTAGAACAATTCTATCTTAGAGATTAAAAGTACAACCATAACCTGTCTACGGCTTCAACATTGCATCGATGGGCCATTCAACAATAAAGAAAAACATCCTGGTAGTGATTTTACCGAAGGAGAAAGTTAAGGGCGCTGTCAACTAATGGTTAACTCGCAGGCCAATAATCATTTCGTAACAACCATTATTAAAATGCCCAATGTTGAGGGAGTAATGTAAGAGTCAAAAAAGGTAAATGTAAACGCCCACAAAAATTCGCCCAGGTATGAAATCGCCCCAAGAATTAACATAGGTACAAAATCGCCCACAAAAATTTGCCTAGGTATGAAATCGCCCCAAGAATTAACACAGGTACAAATCACCCAAAAATTTCGCCCAGGTATGAAATCACCCCAAGAATTGACACAACCATACAAGAAGACACAACGAAGTATGCCAAGAAGTCACGGGGTCAAGCAAAGAAACAATCAATCAGTCACAGAGGATAATTTCCATCAATAAGAATAAACGTTGAGTTAAGTGCAGAGAGGGATCATAACACAACTTTAGGTTCCCAACCATAGGTAAAAATGCAGAGTTACCTTCTGCTAGAAGGCGCAAGACAACAGTTAGCCAAGGACAAACTATAGTGGTAGATGGTTGACAGGTTTGTCCTTCACTTCATCATCCTCGCACAGAAAAGCAAGGC
This sequence comes from Picea engelmannii, assembly GCA_009831015.1. Taxonomy (NCBI): domain Eukaryota; kingdom Viridiplantae; phylum Streptophyta; class Pinopsida; order Pinales; family Pinaceae; genus Picea; species Picea engelmannii. The sequence continues at coordinate 439,540 of ML781166.1, read as the reverse complement.
ATTGAGATCCCTAGGTATTTTAACGCTAAGGTGACGACCGTAGATCAGGCTCCTGGCCGACTACTCAGGCGAGCACTGGTGAGCTAGGGACGGAGGCTAAATGACCACGAAGGTTATAATCAACACAACAAAGTGGTCACAACATTCATGAAAATGAAGGCCATGGGAGTCAACAACCATTGAGCTAAGCTAACGAAGTTTCAGTCATCATTTTTTTTTTAAAACATCAATTTACTTTTCCATTAAATAAGCATATCCAAGCATAACTCCTAATACATTCTATCATACAAAAATGAAGAGAGCGTATCGTTTCCTGATCACCCGCTCTGAATGATGTCTTCACGCTCCGTGCCACTCCCGTTCGTCGACCATCGAGACTTCACCGGTACCTCCCAGCCAATGTTAGGGGTACTCTTCTTCCCCCTTAGGCCCCCGAGTTGCAAAGGGGCCACACACTCCTATCCGGAGATTTCGACTGGCTCTCAGCTCGCCTCACAAGGCCGAGCTACCACTCCTCACCGATATGGGTATCCCAACTCCCACAAGTTAAGTCAGTCAAGTGAATATTTCTGCAGCGTAACATTACACAAACAGAAGATCGTCCTTCATCCTTCTCTTTCCTTCATTTTATAGAATTTCGAACTTCCTTTCTTAAATAAAATCTCATTTAATTAAAGTTTTAAAAATAAATTCCTAAAAATCCCTCTCCGTACAAGTGTCCCCCATCCCCTACATTCCTCCATAAACTAATTTCTTTAATTAATTAATTATCTTTATTTCCCTCACCCACCTAGAGTTACTCCTAAAATCACTCCTAGGTGTCCCCAAATTCTCTTACAGGTTTTAATAACTTTCCTTTTTATTAAAAGGCTAGTTCAGTTTAAATGAGAAAGCTCTTGAATGGTAGATACGTTTTTCTAAGTTTTACTTTCATCTTTTTCTCTTATGTTCCCCTTTTTCCCTTTTTATGTTTACCTCTTTTCCTAGTTTCCTAAATTTTTTATTTTCCCACTTTATCTTTTTAATTCGAACTCAAAAAGGAAGGTGTGGAATCTAACCCCTTTTCCTTTTTATCATTTAATTAGTATTTTAAATTATCAAAATAATAAAAACGATTAATCCCTTTTTAAATTTTAACCCAATAGATTTTTTTTTTTATCATAATATTATTCATGTGGTTTTTATTTTTATTTTTATTATTATTATTATTTTATAAAGAGATAAAATTTTACCACTACCATAGTTTAGAATTTAACCTTAAATTTTTGTATTGGGCGACATTTAATTAGGGAATTTGTTTTAAGAATACTTAACACGTTATTCATCCTAAGGCCATCTAGGTTCATCCCTCTATCATTGACAATGCGACATGCCCTTCAGGACGCACTAGGTGCTCCAAGGGTGCCAGTCGCCTCACATGTTCCCTTGCATGATGTGCCATTCATGACGCTCTACGTGCTCCAAGGGTGCCACTCACCTCTTGACTGACTTGGTAGACATCAATAACCCTTGGAGTCAATACTCTGCTAGGTGAACTTGTGGGAGACTAAGGGCTTCTAAGGAATAAGTCCCCCGCCTTATTACATGCCCTTTAGAATCATCGTGAGCAACTGTTGTAGTCTTCCCTCATGACATCGTGGTTCCTCTAAAACTAGGTAATCATTAACCTACAGTTCAAGCCACGGCGAGAGTGGTAGTAGGCTGTGGCAGGGCTGTTGTCCACACCTCTCCCTCAACATCTCTGGTAGTCATGTGTAACCCCTTTACTCCACATGTGAGTCCGGTCGGCAAGCTATCGTCAGCCTGCATCATCAACAAATCATGTCAGAACATATCCATATCATCTAATCAGATGCAATAATATCACAGTAAAATAATCAAACCCCAATGGTACACTCCCCGACTCGATCCGGAGTCCAAGGGGTTCCATCAATGCCTCTACATCCTCAAGGTCCAAAACCCTGCACACTCAGTAAATTGAGTCAATAACACCTGTCTATGTCAATTCATCAAAACAACATGACATCAACCCATATCGCCTCATAATCAAAATGAAAATTTTTAATAGCATAATAATCCGGATCACTTGCGAGCAAGTGTCCTCAAAGAATAAGCTCGCTCAGTGCGCCAGAGCGAGATGTTACACTCAGTACCTACCTTGTTGGACATTGAATGATATCGACAAAAATAAGAATGATAGTGTTGGAGGATTTACTTAGGATTACCTTGAATCACATATTAGGGGTGGACGATTGCAGTGAGACCTCGGTATGAATATGTTCTAAGTGAATTATTGACTTGGGAAATGAGAGCGAGGATATTGGCTTCATGTTGTTGTAGAATGGATTCTTGTGATTTTTTTAAGAGGGCCCCTTGCATCCTTTAATTAATGTAGGCTTGCTTTAGACCTTGTGCACTTGGATCGCGCACCGTAAAGGTTTTTAGTTTTGTTCATCAAGCCGTTGTGTCTAGATTGGAGATGATGTCCCTTAGTTGGTAGTCGTTTCTTTCTGTCAGGATTTCCATCTGTTTCGCCCAGTTGCTCGAGGTGCTAGTGTGTCGAGTCATTGTGGGTGGGTGCCCGACCTACAAGCATGACGATAGTCACCAGGTTGTATGGCTAACTATTGTCATCGTTTCATTCTTGCCTTTAAAAAAAAAAAAAATCACTCATATTCGTAACGAAGGGGGCGTTACATATGGTATCAGAGCCAGGTTCAACCCGCGACTTAGGATCGCCATGGATTTCATTGATATGATTTGGTTATACTATTGCTAATCTAGTTGAATTATGCACATGCAGGTAATCATGGTTAGAGGATGTCGTGGAGGCAGACGATAGGGTGCTAGGGTAGGAGGCGTGACGCCTCCAGTAGCATCCACGCCTGAGGGGTCTAACCCCCAAGGAGATGAGCAGGTTCTCAGACACGAGAAGATAGCAGTTGGTGATGTAGTCAGAATGATGATATATTTTCAGTGTGTTCGAGGCACTGATCAACCACTTGGACAAAGATGAGGCCAGGGCACCGACGCCCGCTGAGGTTCCACCACACGCTCCGGTCGGTATTGGTAGCATTCACCGTGAACTCGAGAAGGTCAAATTTCTCGAGTTATTTGGTGCCCCAGATGGCGCAGCCGCCGAGGCATGGCTAGAGAACATGTCAATGTTCTTTGCACTTCGCGATTATACCTCCAACATGAAGGTCTGCATGGTGGTCTTTCAACTGAAGGGGAGCACTCTTCTATGGTGGAAGACGCTCCTACCACAGCTGAATGTGGCCATAGAAGACGTGTCATGGGAACTGTTTGAGGAATGATTCTGAGAGAGGTACCTTTCAAAGGAATTCATTGAGTGTTATATCAATGAGTTCAACGCCTTACGACAGGGTGGTCGTACGGTGCTTGAGTACGAGGCCCATTTTATGGAGCTACTCTGGTATGCTCCGCACCTTAACATTGAGAAACTTAAGGTCAACAAGTTTGTGTTCGGCATTAATGAAAATATACGTGAAAAGGTCAGGATTTTGATGCCTCAAACCTTGCATGATGTTGCCTAGAAGGCCCTCATAGCAGAGGAGGAGCTTATCAGCGGGGGTTAGACCAGGACTCCAGTGAGACCAGCAAGGTAGGTTTCATCTGGAGCACAGCAGCATCAAACACCAGCCAGACATACGCAGGGATATCGTGGCTTCCATAGGGGATCCACTTTCACTACACCTCGGTGATCGATGCCTCAGTAGCAGACACTTTATCGGGGACCCCAGCATCAGCAGCAGCGTCGACCGCAGCAGTAGCAGTTTAGGCTTGTTCAGCAGAACAGACCAGGATTCCAGGCCGGTGGGACATCATCTTCTACTTTAGGTACCAGGACTAATGGGTCAAAGAAGGGGTGTTGGACGTGTGGGGAGCCACACTACCAGCACGACTACCCTGTGGAGAGGACTAGAGCTTCCAGATCAGCCAGACCCATGACCGTGGGAGATATGGGAAAGGCCCATCGGATTCATGGAGCGGTGAATAACTGTCAGGCAGAGCATCAGATGACTATGCTCGAGATGATAGGTATCGTCGTTGATCAGACCCTTAGTTTTTTGATAGATCTCGATGCTATAGAGAGTTTCAATTCTGGTGCAGTGCTAAAAAGGATTAAGGTAAAGGCAGTCGAACAAGATGAGTTTAGCTTTGTAGAGATGGCTTCGGGAGACAAATAGAAGGTTGGAGGAAAGGTTATGGGTTGTATCCTTAACCTGGGAGAGTTTGTCACAAAGGCCAACCTGTACATCATGATCTTAGGATCTTATGATGTCATGATTGGTACGGACTGGTTGGAATCACATGAGGCAATACTCAACTATAAGACAAAACGGTTGAGTTTGGTCGATGACAAGGGACAGATATGTGTGATTGTAGGATGAAACCAGGGAGTGTCCTTGAGGTTCATCTCTTCCTTACAGCTACGGAAGGGCATGCGCAAGGGGTGAAATATTTATGTGATCCTTGCGTTAAATGAAAAGGGATTAACAAAAGGATTAGAACACCTTCTGATGGTGAGAGAGTTTGCGGACGTATTTCCAGAGGAGTTACCTGGGATGTCATCGGAGAGGGAATTGGAGTTTACCATAGACCTAAAACTAGGGACTGAACCAATAGCAAGAACGCCTTATCAGATGTCGACCCCAGAGTTACAAGAGTTGAAAATGAAAATGAAGGAGTTGCTGGACCTGGGACTGATACGTCCTAGTGTGTCACCGTGGGGTGCACCTGTTATTTTCATACGAAAGAAGGATGGGTCGTGGAGGCTCTGCATTGACTACCATCAATTGAACAAGGCCATGATCAAGAATCAATATCTGTTGCCGAGGATTGATGATCTATTCAATCAAATGAAGGGCGTGACGGTGTTCTCAAAGATCGACTTGCAATCAGGATACCGCCAGTTACGGATTAAGGAAGATGATGTCCCTAAGACTGCCTTTAAGACGAGGTTGGGACAATACGAGTTTACTATTTTACCATTTGGACTGACAAATGCCCCAGAAGTATTTATGAATTTGATGAATGGGGTGTTCCACGATTACTTGGACAAGTTCGTCCAAGTATTCATTGACGATATTTTGATTTACTCTCAAATGACGAAGGAGCATGACGTGCACTTGCGCTTGGTACTACATTGTCTGCGAGAGAACAAATTGTTTGGGAAGTTGTCCAAATGCTCTTTTTATCAATCAAAGATTCAATACTTAGGGCATGTCATCTCTGACGAAGGAATCACCGTGGATCCAACAAAGGTAGAGGCTACTATGGAATAGCCTGTGTCGACGAATGTCCTGAAAGTGCGTAGCTTCATGGGTTTAGAAAGATACTATCGATGGTTCGTCGAGGGATTTTCGAAGATAGAAAATCTGATCACAAAATTGCATAAGAAGGACAAGAAGTTTGTTTGGACCGAGAAATGCATGGAATCATTTCGTAGGCTCAAGGAATTGTTGACAACAACGTTGATGCTAAAGGTCCCTGACATGGACGCGGACTTCTTGGTATGCACTGACACATCCAAGGAAGGCTTAGGCGGGGTCTTGATGCAAGACCGACGAGTGATTGCTTACATTTTGAGGAAACTGAGAAGGCATGAGGAGAACTAAGCGATGCACAATTTGGAGTTATTAGCCATCATTTATGCCTTGAAGGTTTGGAGACACTACCTTGTTTGGACGAAAATGCGAACTAAAGACTGACCATGGTGGACTACAACACATCTTTATGCAAAGTGACCTGAACGCGTGACAACAGCATTGGTCGGAATTGCTTAGCGAGTACAACTTTGAGATTACTTACATAAAAGGAACAGTGAACCGAGTGACAAATGCATTGAGTCACAGACCACATATATTTTCGGTGCTGCCTCTTCAGACGAATCTGCGTGAAAAGATTCTAACTTTACACCGTGATGATGACTGGTACAAAGAGGTCGAGGGTTTTATCGGACAAAACACAATGATGGTACCACAATTTGAAGGATTTTTGTTTGACAACGATGGATTATTGAGGTTTAAAAATTGGATCTATGTACCACCAAACAATGAGTTGAGGATGTTGATCCTGAGCGAGGCTCATAGAGCAATTTACATGGCTTACCCGGGAGTCACAAAGATGAGCGAAAACCTTAAACCTTTATTCTTCTAGAAAGGAATGAAGGCAAACATAGTCAACTATGTGGCGAGATGTCTAGAATGTCAGTAGGTAAAGGCTGAACATAGACACCTAGCAGGATTACTACAACCACACGTTATTCCCGAATCAAAATGGGAGGTTATTTCGATGGATTTTATTGTTGGATTGCCACTGACGACAAGGAGACACGATTCAATTTTCGTAGTTGTAGACACTTTGATGAAGAGTGCTCATTTTATTCCTGTGCATATGACATATCAGGCATCTAACATAGCTAGAGTTTTCATCAGTGAGATTGTGAGGCTGCATGGCATGACTAAGAGGATTATATCCGATTGAGGATTGGTGTTTACTGGATGATTTTGGACGAGTTTCCAAGAGGCCTTGGGAACCCAACTTAACTTTAGTACTGCGTATCACTCAGAGACTGACGTGCAGACCGAATGAATGAACCAGACCTTGGAGGACCTGTTGCGCATGTATGTGATGGACCGACAAAAGTGTTGGGAATAATTCTTACCACTGGTAGAATTCGCTTACAACATTAGCTACCAAAGCACCATTAAGATGGTGCCTTTCAAGTTTCTTTACAAGCGATTGTATCAGACACATTTGAGTTGGGATCAGCTTGAGGATAGGGTCCTGGTGGGACCATAAGCGATCGAAGAAGTGGAAGAGAAATTGCAACTAGAAGACAAAGAATTAAGGAAGCGTAGGATCAACAGAAGAGTTATGCTAATGCACGTCATGTCGACCGTAGTTACGATGTGGAGATCGAGTATTTTTGCGACAAAAACTGCATAAGAGTTCAATCAAATTCAGAAAAGGGGCTAAACTGTCTCCTAGGTTCATGGGATCCTACGAGATTGTGGAAAAGAGAGGCTATGGCTTAATGACTAGCCTTGCCTAATTCTTGAGGCGCATGCACGATGTCTTTCACATTTCTATTTGAGACATTATGATTAGTGATCCTACACATGTTTTGACTTGAGCACCTTGTGGTTTCGAATGAGGGTGTGCTCACAGCTGAGCCGATCTGCATCTTGGATAATCACATTTGACAGCTACAGCTTCGAACAATAGATCAGGTCAAGGTCTAGTGGGACAACTATAGTCCACACTCGATGACCTAGGAGGACGCATATGATATGCGCCAACAGTTTCCATTTTTGTTTGATAGATAGACTTATGATACTATGATACACTTATTCGACATTTTTACTATGAAACTTCGGGATGAAGTTTAGACCAAGAGGGTGTATATGTAACATCCCGCTCTGGCACACTGAGAAAACTTATTCTTAAAGGACACTTGCTCGCAAGTGATCCAAATTATTATGCTATTAAAACATTTGATTTTGATTATGAGGCGTTATGGGTTGATGACATGGTTTAACTGCATTGACATAGACAGGTGCTATTGAATCGGTTTTACTGAGTGTGCAAGATTTTGGAACTCGAGGATGTCGAGGCATCGATGGAACCCCTTGGACTCTGGATCGAGTCGGGGAGTGTACCATTGGGGTTTGATTGTTTCACTATGATTTTAGTGCTTCTAATTAGATGATTTGATATGGATATATTCTGACATGATTCGTTGATGATGCAGGCTGACGATAGCTTGTTGACCAGACTCACATGTGGAGTAAAGGGGTTACGCATGACTACCAGAGATGTTGAGGGAGAGGGGTGGTCAGTAGCCCTGCCACAGCCTACTAGCACTCCCACCGTGGCTTGAACTGTAGGTTAATTATTACCTAGTTTGAGAGGGCCCACAATTCCGTGAGGGAAGACTGTGACAGGTGCTCACCATGATTCTAAGGGGCGTGCAATAAGGTGGGGGCCTTATTCCTTAGAGGTCCTTAGTCTCCCATAAGTTCACCTGGCGGAGTATTGACTCCAGGGGTTATTGATGTATACCAAGTCAGTCAAGAGGCGAGTGACACCCTTGGAGCACGTGCTACGTCCTAAAGGGCACGTTGCGCAAGGAAAATGGAGAATGGCGAGTGACACCCTTGGAGCACATAGTGCATCCTAAAGGGCACATTGCGCAAGGGAACAGATGAGGCAAGTGACACCCTTGGAGCACCTAGTGTGTCATGAAGGGCACGTCGCGTTGTTGATGATAGAAGAATGAACCTAGAAGGCCTTAGGATGAATAACGTGTTAAGTATTCTTAAAACAAATTCCCTAATTAAATGTCACCCAATATGAAAATTTAAGGTTTAAGTCTAAACTATGCTAATGGTAAAATTTTGTCTCTCTATAAAATAATAATAATAATAATAATAAAAATAAAAACCACATGAATAATATATATGACCTTCATAAAATCTTGTAACATGAAGGGAGTAAGAAATTAATTGTTTCAAAAAAATCTGTTGAATTAAAATTTTAAAAAAAGGGGAATTGATTTTTTTATTACTTTGATAATTTAAAATATACTAATTGAATAAGAAAAGGGAAAAAGGGGTTAATTTCCACACCTGCCTTTTTGAGTTCTAAGTAAAAAGGGGAAAGAGGGAAAAATCTAAAATGTTGGGAAACTATGAAAAGAGGTAAACATAAAAAGGGAAAAAGGGGAACTTAAGGGGAAAAGCGGAAAGTCAAACTTAGTGAAGAATCTACCATTTAAGAGCTTTCTAATTTAAACTGAATTAGCAACTAAATAATAGGGAATGCCTTTAAAACCTGTAAGGGAATTTGGGGACACCTATGAGTGATTCTAGGAGTAACTCTAGGTGGATGAGGGAAATAAGATAATTAATTAATTAAAGAATTTAATTAATGGAGGAATGTAGGGGATGAGTGACACTTGTACAAAGAAGATTTTTTAGGAATTTATTTTTAAAACTTTAATTAAATGAGATTTTAAGAAAGAAAGGAAGTTTGAAACTCTATATAATTAAGGAATGAGAAGGATGAAAGGGGATCTTTTGTTTGCGTAACGTTACGCTGCAGAAATATCCACTTGACTGATTTACTTGTGGGAGCTGGGATACCCAGCTCGAAGAGTGGTAGCTCGGCCTTGTGAGGCAAGTTGGGAGCTAGTCGAAATATCTGGATAGTGTGTGTGGCCCCTTTGTGGCTCAGGGGGCTAAGGGGGAAGAAGAGTACCCCTAGCATTGGCTGGGAGGTACCGGTGAAGTCTCGACAGTCAGCGAGCGGGAGTTGCATGGAGCACGCGGGACGTCATTCAGAGTGAGCAATCAGGCAACGATACACTCTCTTCATTTGTATGGTAGAATGTATTAGGAATTATGCTTGGATTTTCTTATTTAATGGAGAAGTAACTGATGTTTTTAAATTGATGAATGAAACTTTTCTTAGCCTAGCTCGACGGTTGTTGACTCCCATGGCTATCTTTTCCTACTTGTCTTGACCCCTTGCTGTGTGGGTTGTGACCTTCGTAGTTGTTAGCCTTCATCCCTACCTCAGCAGTCCTCGCCTGAGCAGTCAGCCAGGAGCCTGATCTACGGTCGCCGCCTTAGCGTTAAAAGACCTATGGATCTCAACGCCCTACTTTTCTATGTGAGGATGATGAGCAAAGGACATCCTGATAGCCATCTACCTCTGTTGTCCTCCCTGGGATGATTGTTGACTTGGGCCTTCTAGAAAAGTACCTCTGCGTATGGATTTCATGCGCCCTTGTTGGTTTATCTCTGCGTTTGTTTTTTTCTCCGTGCCTCGAGGGCTTAACCTTGGATTTTTCTATGCTTGATTGAATCCTCCCTGCCCTTGTCTGTGTTGGACCTCATGCCTATGTTTTAACATTGAGGCGGTTATTTTATGTGCTGTGTTGGGATAGCAGAATAGTGGATTACTCTACGTTTTCCTAGTATAAAAAGTGTAAATATATGAACCGTGATTTTTATCTTTAAAGGGTGACCAAGAATTTATATAACATGAACATGAAATGGTTGTATTGTTATTATTGTTGAATCGAAGTGATATAAATTACAGTTATACAATCACAACAAAGTTGTTGGTATTTTTATTATTGTTAATTCGCAGATATACGATTGCAGTAATGTCGTTAGTATTGTTAATAATGTTAGTTCACAGACATACACCTTGCAGTAATGTTGTTAGTATGATTAATGCTAAATCCGAGTTCGATCAATGTAAATGTGGAAGACAACGTTGATTTATTGTGTGCCTGCATTTTGACTTGTGTGACTGCGTTGTGAATTTGTGAAGGACAACACATTTCCGTTTATGTGATTGTTCGTGTGTTCAGCGTTGTTGAGCATCGATTTTGTCTTCCTTGGCTACGATTGGGTTGAACCTAGAAGCCAACGAACCAGTGGTGGTTACCCCTGCATTTTACTTTTACCGGACAACAATTTACCCCTTCTATGGTCGGCCATTTCCAATGTTTCTGACCATGTTTTGCACACCTCAACCACTCGTTTCTCTTCTTTTATGTTATGGTAATCTCAGCGATCTATTATGGATTGACCATGATGGTGTGATACATGTTGGACAACGATTTCAGATTTAATTACGATTTTAGTGTTATTATGGTTGACTACGACTATGTGTCTACATTATTACCTTGCTGTGTTACCTGGCAATTGCCCCAACGATTTTATTGCTCTATTCGTGACCCCTTTGTATGCAAACCTTGTCTACGTTTTTCTTGTCTGGAAATTGGCTGGGCGTCATTATTGCGTTGCATGCCGAGTGAGAGAGAATTTATTGGTTGATAGCACAGTGTTAGCGACTCCCCTTGATTAAAGGACAGCCTGCGTGTTTGTGTGAGATGTGTTTTATAGACAGTGTGTCATTCATGGATTGAATGCCTACGTTCAACATGCCTGCGTTGGGTAAATGACAATTAATTGGTGAATGTCAACAATTTGTGGGCTCAACTAACCCTCTTTACAGTTGATTGTGTCATCCCTTAAGGAAACGAATCTTGTATTGGGCATAAATCCTTTTTCTTTTCACTTCATTTTTTTGTGTGTGTTGTTCGCATTTTAGTGGCCATTGAATTTTGTTTTACATGATTAAATGGGTATGGTTTGTATAGCGAACACATAACTTAAAAGATGGCGACTGCATCCTATTGAAATCTTCGATTCCTCAATCAACCATCGTGATAGTTTGGTTTTAGTTAAAAAGGTCTTCAACAGATAGTTGTTTTATTCCATCGGTTCCATGGATTAAATTGTTACATCTCTATCACTTGTCACATAGATTATAGGCTAATGGATCTTAGATAGCTAGATAACTTTCATTTGATAAATTATGATAACAACCATATCGTTATATCAATAGATATCTTTGTTGGTTGTCAAACTTAGTTAGCAACCTTATAGCCCTCAGGACCTACCTTGTTGGACATTGAATGATATCGACAACAATAAGAATGATAGGGTTGGAGGAGTTACTTAGGCTGACCAGGAATCACATGTTAGGGGTGGACAATTGCAATGAGACCTCGATATGAAGATGTTCTTAGTGAATTATTGACTTGGGAAATGAGACCGAGGATATTGGCTTCATGTTATTGTATAATGGATTCTTGCAATTTTCTTAAGAGGACCCCTTGCCTCCTTTAATTGATGTAGGATTTCTTTAGACCTTGTGCACTTGGATCGCGCACCGTAGAGGTTTTTAGTTTTGGTCGTCAAGCCGTTTTGTCTGGATTGGAGATGATGTCCCTTAGTTGGTAGTCGTTTCTTTCTGTCAGGATTTCTGTCTGTTTCACCCAGTTGCTCGAGGTGCTAGTGTGTCGAGTCATTGTGGGTGGGTGCCTGACCTGCGGGTGTGAAGATAGTCATTAGGTTGTATGGCTAATTGTTGTCGTCGTTGCCTTCTTTCCTTTTTAAAACAAAATAAAAAAATGTTTCGCTCATAGTCGTAACGAAGGGGGCGTTACATACTTCCTCTATTTTTCTTCAATATCCTAGAGTCAATTCTATGATCTACTATGGAACAATATGAATACAACAAAAATGGTCCAACCCCTTCCTATCATATGGCCCATTATTTAACATGCCTAATAGTTGTCTAGGGCTAGCATTAGAAATTTTTCTTTCCTTAACTCAGTTAGGTTTTTGGACCCTCTAGAATATTCTTCAAAGTCAACATGTGACTAGCTCCACATGTGTGAGTAACAGGAGCTCACTTAGCATCCACTTGGTATCGTGGTGGTCAACAGGGAAAATTTTAGGGGCTAAATTTTTCCCATGTACTAATTTCAAATGTCCTCTTCCTATTTAAATGGAAACCTGGACAAGCATAATCCTCTACCATGTTTCCAGCACATATCAAATCTACACTTAAATTTTGCATCAACATGACAAAAAACATATGCAAACCATAATAAAGAAATCTCTCATCCATGTACATGAAATGTGAACAAACCTATATGGTGAGAAGACTCCTTGAGATAATTGAAAAGCTTAAAAGATAAAAATCAAGTGAAACTACACCATATGAAACTGCATCCAATTCACAATTAGGAATCAAGGATGCAAGTGTTCTAGTGGTGAATTTATTACAACAACGTGTACAAATGAAAATGCATCTAATTCACAATTAGGAATGAAGGATGCAAGTGTTTTAGTGGTGAATTTATTACAAGAATGTATACAAACAAAAATGCATTTAATTCACAATTCACAATTAGGAATGAAGGATGCGGGTGTTGTAATGGTGAATCTATTACAACCATATATACATATTTATTATGTTGAGTTCCTTTACGTCACTCTTTTGGCTTCAAGATTATTAGTAGTATAATATTTGATTAATTTATCTTGAGATTCTGGTGTCAAACCTTTTCTTGTAAGTGATACTCGAACCTCTCAATGGAGATATTATCTTCTTAATTGGGTTGTTAAACCATATGCGTGTTTAAAATGGCTTGAGTGAATTAATCCCTCAAATGCTCCCAACGTATACATTTTGGGTGTCCAGGAACCTTTGTTGATGTAACAGACGATGCTACTTTCAAAGAAAACTAATTTGGTAATGTCTTTGTTGCATGACGTTGTTACTATTCTATTGTATGCCAAATTTTTGGTGTCCAGGAACATATAATTTGATAAATTTCAAGACGTTATTACTATTCTATTATATTCTTTTTAATGTTGATGTAATTTCCAAAAATATGTAACAAACATTGTTAATTTTTGATAAATTTCAAAGAAAATTGATTCGGGAATGCTAGATTTTTTTGTGTCCTTTTGTATGCTAATTTTTTTTCTCTCGGAACCTTTGTTGATCTAACATATGATATTACTTTTTAAGAACACTAATTCGGGAATGCCTTTGTTGCACAACGTTGTTACTATTTTATTGTATGCTAGATTTATGTTGTCCAGAAACCTATGCTTTCATAAATTTCAATTTTTGTTGTGTCGAGGAGCCCTTGTTTTAAAGAAATCTAATTTGGGTATGCTAATTTTTTTGGTTTTTTTTTTTCCGCGAACCTATGTAAGAGACATTATTACTATTCTATTGTATGTTAAACTTTGTGTGTCCAAGAACCTTTTAAATGTTTTTGCACAGCGTTGTTACTATTCTATAGTATGCTAAATTTATAGTGAGCCTTTCTTGGAGGACGTTGTTACTATTCTATTGTATGCTAAATTTATGGTGTCCAGGAACCTATAATTTGATAAGTTTCAACTTCTTCTGTGTCCAAGAGCCCTTGTTTTAAAGCAAACTAATATGTAACAAACTGTTCTTTTTTTCATATATTCCAAATAAAACTATTCTTTTGTCTCCTTATATATTTATGTGTTCCTACATTTTTATCTTCGGTTATGCTGAATTTGAAGACATTTTCTTTATTTTATTTCAATTCTCTTTTTTTTCTGATGCATATTTTTTAATGCTTGGTCATTTTCAAAATTAAATATGAGATAAATCACTCACTCAAATTTGAGATATCATATATATATATATATATGTGTTTCTTTAAATTTCGAGGAATATGTAACACATTTTATTATTTTTTTATATAAATGTCATAAAATTGTGTTCAATACTTTATTTCTACTCATATATATAGAGAGTATGTCATTTCTTGCATCTTTACCTTAAAATTCAAATAATCAGCAAATCCACTTATCAATTTGTATATCGCGGAACTCTCGGTGCCCTTTGTAGTTCACAGAACAATAGAGGCCCAATTTTCAACCCCCGAGCCCGAGAACCCGCGATCCAAAATCTGGCTAAGTATGGAATGAGGGCTTTGTGCATGCTCTATAAAACATCATTACCATACTTTATAAAAGTACATATTTCGTCTGTATAAAATTAAATATCCACTTTATAAAATTACATATTTGGTATGTATAATTTATGTTGTCTAGGAACCTATAATTTGATAAATTTCAATTTCTTGTGTCGAGGAGCCCTTGTTTTAAAGAAACCTAATTTGAGAATACTAATTTTTTTGTTCTTTTGTCCACAAACCTATGTAAAAGACGTTACTAATATTTTTTTGTGTTTTTTTCCACGAACATATGTAAAACGTATATAAAGAAAACTAATTCGGGAATGCTAAATTTTTTGGACACAAGGCCCTTAAATTTAAAATAGTCCGTAAGTATGATTGTCAATTTGTGTATCGTGGAACTCTGGGTGCTATTTGTAGGGCACAGAACAACAAAATCTCAATTTTCAGCCCGCCGGCCCAAGAACCTGCGATCCAAAAAATCGCTAATTATAGAATAAGGGCTTTGTGCATGCTCTATAAAATCTTATCCCCATACTTTATAAAAGTACATATTTCGTATGTATAAAAGTAAATATCTACTTTATAAAATTACATTTTTGGTATGTATAATTTATGTTGTCCAAGAATATATAATTTGATAAATTTCAATTTTTTTTCTGTCTAGGAGCCCTTGTTTTAAAGAAAACTAATTCGGAAATGCTAATTTTTTTGTGTTTTTGTCCATGAACCTATGTAAGAGATGCTACTACTATTTTTTTCTGTTTTTGTCCATGAACGTATGTAAAACACATGTAAAGAAAACTACTTCGGGAATGCTCTTCAACTTCCTACCCACATGTCTGTACTAGGTCACATTTATTCTCATTCCAACCTGGCAGGGACTAGGCTGCCATGCAACACTTGTTTTATGTAATATCTATCTTATGTAATCTTTATTTTATATAAATTTATTTTCAAAGTTTTTTTAATGGAGTAAATACAATGTTCTTGAGTTTTGTAGCCTAATAATAAGACATCAATATATGATCTTGGTGTCTCCAAGATAATGAAAGTTTTAAAAAGATAACAAGATTTATGTATTGTTTTTTCAATGTAATGATAAAATGTATAAATGATTTCCATAAAAGATATATATAATTATTTTGAACAAGATTAATATGAATGAAATTAGATTACATTTGTCATTTTCAATGTTACAAAATTGTCAATTTGATGGTAATTTGTTATGATAATAAATGGTAATTTGTTATATTAATATAGATATGGTGATCATATGAATTATGTAGCTTAGTCAATAATTAGGCTTTTTTTAGTCCATAGGACTTTAGAAGATCATGGGTTCAAATCCACTTAGTGCTCCCATGACCAACGTTCATTTTTGTTGTCATTGGCAACTTGGTACATTCTATAGTGTCATGTGATGGATCCCAAGTTGGGTGAGAGGTACAGAAGTAATGAGCTCCCCAAGTGACATCCAATGGGTTATCTATAACTACATAGAGGTCTAGATCAAAAGGATTGTGGGGGTCTACTCTTTGATAACAAAAAGAAGAAGATATAATGACCATGTAAGTGCCACCATGACACGAGTAAATATTGCTTGCGATTTTAGTGAATTGTACCCTCTTTTTAACAAAATCACACTCACAGTTCAAGTAAATAACAAGGTTACTACCAAAATGCTAACTTGAATATAACATACAAATGCTAGTAAAGATCATCAAACTATTAAAACTAATTCAACAATGAATCCACAAAACCAACAAATAAGCAACATAAGACATGAAACGTGATTCATATCATTGATAAAAATAAAAAGCATATACATAATGATAACCTAACTAAGCATAGAGCAAATATATACACTAAAGTACTCCATAAATATCTTCAAAAATAATGCAAAATACAAATGAATCTGGTTCTCTCACTAAGTCTAACCTCGGATTCAAACATATAATGTGTACCCTCTCTAAGTTTAATCTCTCAACTCCTCATACCCACAAATAAAATAAAATAAAACATAAGTCATCAAGATCCATTGATAAACATCAAAATATCAAAATATTTACATAATGACAACATTGGTAGGGTGAAGATGTACTCTCATGTGCTCCACAAATCTCTCCAAAAATGAATACAAAATGCAAATGAATATGGGTCTCTAATTGATTCTAACCTCTCTCATTTATATGTATATTATCTAACCTCACTACACCTAATCTCTCAACTCCTCATATATGCAAATAAAGGGGAACATAAGAACATCATGTTTCACCTTTTATGAAGAAACACATGTTCTTAACCATTACACCCATGTTTTATATGGAAACAATAAAATGTTATATTAATACATATAATAGTTAATAATATATACAAAGCAACTTGCCCTCTACAAAAGTCTTATACTCAATGCATGCTTGTATTTTCTCTTTGAAATTTTTCTAAGAGAAAAGATATGTGTTTTTGCAATTCCCTTGAGATTTCCTATTGTATTCATTGTGTATTGTCCCAAATAGCACATAAAAATTAATTGCAAATGAAAAGTAAATAAACTAACCAAAAACATAAAATGGCAACCCACACTCACTTCTTGAGAATGCACTACACTTGCAAATCTAGTGAGAATAGAATGCACTTGCAAATTTATCAATACACAAGAATTCTCAAACAAACAATGGTGACTCTATGTTTGAATTAGATATTAGATATTAATGGTTGTAAAAAGACACATGATTTAGGGTTTTTACCACCTTTAAGAAACTAACCTAATTAATTCCACGCATCCAAAATATAACATAAGTTAATATTGTTATAAAGAAATGAATAAACCATGGGCATATGGAAAAAAATATGTCATAACATACTCCTAATACTATGTTGTGACTAGGTACACAATAAACTATATGGAATGAGGGTTCATCAACAAGTTATTTTACAAATCTCCCTTAAAAATTTGATCTCATCAATAATTTCTCCAATAAAATCATGAAAAAATAATTTAAACCACCTAATCTAAAGATGATCTAGGCTACCATCTAGTACTAAAATTTGATGTTAGTTGGACCATCCTTTCTACATGACCCATCTATCATCAAAGCCTTACAGGATCTCATGGATTTATCAGAAGCATTCTTATGGTAGTCATAATTTCCTATTATTAAAAAGGTCTTGAAGCCTAGTTCAAAAAATGAACATACAATCTACAATTGGTAGGCAATGTTGAGGCCTCTTCTATATCCACCCTCTTATTAAAATAGTCATCATTAATCACCTCTCTACTTTGAACTAGAGGCCAAAGAAGAATTACCCACGCATACATATTCCCTATGGTGATGCACTTTGTAAAAGGGAAAATTTGAGAGCATGGTCTCGTCCATGTCGAAACCCCGCATGTCCTTCCCATTGCCTATGAGTTGAAAGAGTTATTGTAGGCTAGATGGATTTATTGGCTACCATGTTTGAGTCCCCCAAATATTGGCTTCCAATGTTATAGTCTATTATGTATTCCACATAATCAAGAGGTAAAACATTTATGAAGTGAAAAATGTGTTTTGTGTTTTTATGTTGAACCTCTGGGATCCATAGTTAAGTTAGATGCCTTGGGGTTGATCTAATTTGTATTAAACTAGTGTAGATTCATCTTAGTGGGATATCCAAACTCCATGTGGAATATGGACACCTTATGCTTTGTTCATCCTCTAACATATCCTTTATATAAAGTCTTAAGGCATTGCTTGATGGAACTATAAATTTGAAATGCCCATGTATGGTGAGCAAGCATGGTGGTGAGGTCTATGGTGATGAGGTTTATATAGGTGGTGGTGGGAACCAAAATGACATTGAGCTCTAAGCATCTCATGACAGAATAATAAATATTGTGATAGAGTACATAGAGACCATTGGATTTGGAATACTCTTAGTTGTTTTGACATTTATGACTCTATATGAGGGTGCTTAGAGCTCATGAGGTCTATATAGGTGGTGGTGGGAACCAAAATGACATTGAACTCTAAGCACCTCATGACAGAATAATAAATATTGTGATAGAGTAAGCACCTCATGACAGAATAATAAATATTATGATAGAGTACATAGAGAACATTGGATTTGGAATACTTTTAGTTGTTTTGACATTTATGACTCTATACCAGGGTGCTTAGAGCTCATGAGGTCTATATAGGTGGTGGTGGGAACCAAAATGACATTGAGCTCTAAACACCTCATGACACAATAATAAATATTGTGATAGAGCATGAGGTCTATATAGGTGGTCGTGGGAACCAAAATGACATTGAGCTCTAAACACCTCATGACACAATAATAAATATTGTGATAGAGTAAGCACCTCATGACAGAATAATAAATATTGTGATAAAGTACATAGAGAACATTGGATTTGGAATACTCTTAGTTGTTTTGACATTTATGACTCTATATCAGGGTGCTTAGAGCTCACACA
>ML781166.1:354796-366942 GCA_009831015.1 Picea engelmannii | reverse complement strand
CTTCTCAATATTATAAATGCACCATTGAGAGATTTATATATAAAAACTTCTTGGGATTGTTGGTGTTCTAGGGAAATGTAGGAGGCACCAATAGTGATGCCTCCTTACATATCAAGCACATTGACATGCTTTGTTTAAATTAAACATATTCCTACAATTTTCAATGCATTTGTAAATGTTCAATAACACATCTATAGGTGCTCTTGTAGATTATTAGTGCACCATGGAACATAAATAATAAATATGATTCCCGCACTTTGTTGGTGCTCTTTATAATATTAGGTGTTATTGTACTCAGTGCTTCTCGATACTATAAATACAATGTTGAGAGCGTTTTATATTTAAAAATATATCATGCATACTATGGTTCCATGTGTCTATGATACCGACGGTGTAAAGAATTGGATCATTACCACAAGAATCCAAGCATTTCAACTCTAGGTTTCTTGTATGGGACTCCTTGATAACTTTGCAAATAATAATTTCTTATACAGCATTTTATCATGTGAGAAGAATAATTGTATTGAATTATGGAACATTTCTCTTGACACATTGCATAATTGAATGACATTGAAGTTGATAAGGTATTTCCCTATCATTACATTGGATATGAACATCAATATCATCAAATGCATCATTGTTACTCCAACAATATGTTTTTAGCAATTTTAGATAATTATCGTGACTTTTATCATTGTATAGATAGTTATTGCTTCACTTGTAGTTGCATTTTTCATCTAGCATCCTCTTCAACAAGTATTTGGAAAGCTTCTTCCACAATTTGTAGTGACAACATCTTCAACTTTTTAAGTAGTAATGAATTAAGTTTTTATTGAACCTGATTAAATTTATAAATAAGAAAACTTCAATCATGACAAGATTCCCAAATAAACCACACAAGTTACACATGACATATGATAATCACAAAGAAATAGTGAAGAAAGATATATAAATACTAAATAATAATTAACCTTCTTTAAAAATTAAAGGACACGTGCACATGGATAAGTTGTGTTGTACAAAAGTGCGTTTGTAGATAAAATACTTTGGTGGGTTGAAATATAATATGCATTGATGATTCAGGACTTTAAAGTACTCATATTGTCGAGAACTTAAGAAAAAGTGGATGCCATATATAAGGATTTGTAGATAAAATACTTTGGTGGGTTGAAATATAATATGCATTGATGATTCAGGACATTAAAGTACTCATATTGTCGAGAGCTTAAAAAAAAGTGGATGCCATATATAAGGACTTGAATGATGAATTTGGAATTCGAATCACTAGTGTAAGAACAACAACGTGGAGGGCTTTGGAGGTTAGAATCTTATAATGTATGGCAAAATTTTGAAGGTATGATGAGACATTAATATTTTTAGAAGATTTTTAAAGTTGTTAGCATATACGAATTTAAATTTAAATGATATATTTGTTTTTATATTAAAATGTTTGGAAAAAATATTGTTTTGAAAGTTAGAATCTGAGAGTTGATTGAGAAATTAAAAAAACATTATGTATGGGAAAAAAATATGTTTAAAGGGGTATTTAAAGTAATTAGCAAATAAGAATTTAAATGGATAATTATTTTTATTTTTTTTAAATGTGAGATTAAGGTATTTTAAAGTTAGAATCTTATAATGAATGACAAAATTTAAAAAGCATGATATGTTATCAATAAAAATAAATATTTTTAAGTAAATAAAAATGTAAATAACATATTTATTTATATTTTAAAGAAATTGGTAATTAGGTAGGTAATATTAATAATTAGTAGGTATTTTCCAAATTTCAATAATGCAGTTTTGTTTCTTTTAGAAAATGATTATTACTAAAACTTGCCCATGGTTAAACAAGTGTAATATGTTGCAATGTATTTCCTTTGTAAACTTTATTTTTTAGTGTCTACGTGGAAAAATACATTACATTTTAGTACGAGTCCAACGATTCCCAGTGGAGGATATCTTGGTTATCGACAACGACTAATATGAAGGAACATTGATTTTCCTACAAGATTACTTTAATTTAGGATCCGTTCAGTGTTCACGAAATTATAGGAGTATGCTAAACGTTCGGGAAATTTGGTTTCTTCAACAACAGGTATCCGATCATTTGATGTTCCTACGGGCACGTCTCCCAACTCAATTAAATGACGTCCACTACTCCCTGTATTCAACAGAGATGAAGGACGTCCCACAATTACTCATTGTCCGACCATGTTGTCAGGTTTTGTCCTTCCCCATTAGTTCAAGGTCTCGAAATATATGAAGGGTGCAATAACACTATCAATTTATTGAGCAATGAGGAGTTAAAAATACTATTTTTGTTAAATTAAAAAATAATATTTTTAAATTGTTATGTTGAACATTAAAACTAATATAAAATTTTCAAGTCAACACAAAACTAATATGAAAGTCAATGCTAACTCATTGCTATATACTACCTTCGTCAGTACAATAATGATGTTATTGTGGACCATATCCAAACAAAGTTTGACTCTTTTTAGATGGTTTTACTCTCTTGATTTTTTACAAGTGAGAGTTTATAATGCAAGTAAAACTAAGTTGTAGTTAGCTAATTATAAATAGATTCAAGTTATACTAAGATCAAAATGTAGTTCTAATTCTTAATCCAGTAATTAGAGGTATGCTTAAGAGTATCTTCCCTATCGGTCAAACCCATTGGTACTATTAGTTTCAACACGATGCCTTGTTGCAGTGCAATCTCATGTCAAGGAGGTTCTTATCATGATTTATTAATTTGTAAATTGTCGTGGATACTCCACTAGAAGTACATGGAGTAATTGAAAGACAAAATCTCATGAAATGTAGTTCAAAGCAAGGCTCATAAATATGCTACAATCTTAAATTTTGAATTTTATAATTATTCTATCTCCAACAACATAGCATAGGGATATTTTTCATCCATTATCTTTATGGCTTCAAGCATAGTTACCAACTGAACGAAAACTCTCCGCAGTTCTCTTTTTTGAAAAGGTCACATTTTTACCCTCGTTTCAAAAAGTGGTGGTACTAGTAGCACCCTTTTTTTGGAGGTGATTAAAATTGTGACTTGTTTGAAACTACACCCTTGACATTACAAATAGAACCCTAAAATTGACCCTCAAATCGAAAAGTGATGCTACAAGTAGCACCACTATTTTTTTAGTCAAAACTATGACCTAATTGAAACTGTTCCCTTGACCACTAGCACCACCTTTTTTTTTAGTTAAAACTATGACCTAATTGAAACTATGGCCTTGACCGCTAGTACCACTTTTTTTTTGAGTTAAAAATACAACCTAATTGACACTATGGCCTTAACCACTAACACCACTTTTTTTTTCCAGTTAAAAGTATGACCTAATTGACACTATGGCCTTGACCACTAACACCACTTTTTTTTTTGAGTTAGAACTATGACCTAATTGACACTATGGCCTTGACTAGTGCACCACTTTTTTATTTATTTAAAACTATGACCTAATTGAAATTGTGGCCTTGACCACTAGCACCACCACAAATAAAACACTGAAAATTGACTCCTAAATATAAACATGTTATAACTTGATAATTTATATATCAATTAATTTGTTTTTAATAATTTATATTCAAAAAATAAGTAAATGGGAAAAAATATCACTAAACAAATTCTTTAATTTAAGGAAAAAAATTCTTTTGGAAATAAAGAAAAAGCAAACAATTTGTGTTGAAAAATAATGCTAGTTGCAATTTTTTAATAAAAAACTAAAATAATGAACTTAAAAAAAAGGTAAATTTTTTTTTTTTTTCATTTGAAATGATAATCAAAAACAAAATTTAAAGAATATATATATATATAATTTAAAGGAGAAAAAAATTGAAAAAAAACCCTAAAAAACATTTTTTTTTTAAATTAAAAAACAATCTTTAAAAAAATTAAAATGAAAAAATTATATTAAAAACAAAAACTAAAATACACTTTTTAATAAAAACTAAATTTTAAATCAAATTAAATTAAAAATTAGAAAAAAACACAAACTAAATTTTAAAATTTAATTTAAAGTTTTAAAAATAAACTAAACAAAAACATTTATATTTTAAATAAAAAAATATTTAAAAATTAAAATTAAGTTTTAATTTGAATTTTAAAAATTATAAAGTTTTAAATTATAAATTTTAAAAATTTTAAATTTTAAATTTAATTAAAAAAAAAGCCTCGTCGCCTTGACACTCGGGATCTTTTTTTGGAATTGTTGTGTCTTTCCATGGTTTAAAGGTCCTATGATAAGTTGGATCCCAAGTGATATTGATATTATCTGTCTAGTTGAAACTTGGGAGCATGAGGAGTCTAAGGTCACTAACATAGAAGGATTTGTCTTGTGGTCGGCATGGAACAATCCCCACCATAGAGGGATAGGAGGCATAACTTGTTATATTAGAAAGAGCATTTCTCCTCACATTCAAATTCATAAGATTGACCCTCTCAATCAGTACATTTGGATAGAAATTTCAAACACCAATGCTAAGAATATGTATATAGCAATTTGTTATTTTGCACCTATTAATTCTACTTTTTATAAGAAAAACAGTCTAGATAACAATTGTCCCTATAATAATTTAGAACAAGATATTTATAGTTTGAAAAATGAAGGTAATATCCTCCTGCTAGGAGACTTTAATGCTAGGCTGCAACTAAACAAGATACTCTTTTAAGTATTGATTCCAACCATAATCATTTATGGATAGATGATGACTTTGTTTTATCTAATTGCTACAAAAGAAGCTCTGAAGACTTAATTGAGAATTTGTTTGGTACTGCGTTGGTCAAGCTATGTAGCTCTCAAGGCCTAATAATTTGCAATGGAGTAATGAAGTGGCCAAACTCCAACCAGATGACTTGTATTCATGGGCTAGGTAGCAGTGTTGTAGATTATGTGATATTTGATATCCTTGTTTCCAACCAAATAATAACTTTTGACCTTTTAAATGACCATGAGCCTAAATCTGATCATAAACATTTAACCCTCACTCTAAAATTTTCCATGCATAGGAGCTCCATTGAAGAGAATTATGATAATCAAAGGAATTTACGATTTGACAAAAGTAAAGTTGACATTTTATTAAAGGATTTAAATAGAAAGTTAAATCTCCTAACTTATAAGGACAACATTGAAGAACTCTATCATGATTTTACAACTACCCTTTCCACTTCTATTAACAAGTTCTATTTCGAGGTGTCATATAAAAAGAATAATAGAACGACCAACCCTTGGTATGATAAAGAATGCAAAATTGCTAGGAAATCCATTAGGGATGCTTCTAATGAGTCCTTAAAACTCGATAAGATCAATACGTACAAAGCCCTAATTAAAAGGAAAAAAAAATATTATATAAATAAAAGGCAAGAGCAACTTTCACAATTATATAAGTTGGATCCTAAGAAGTTTTGGAGCCAAATTCTAAACTACAATACTAAAGAAAATAATAGGATTCCCTTAAGGGATTGGAATTCCTACCTTAAAACTCTTTACGAGTTCCCTAATGCCATGGACACCATTCCTACTGTCCCTACAAAGGAATAAGTTTTTTCTTTAGATGACATAGATTTCGGGGTTAAGAGGCTTGCAAATGGGAAAGCTAAGGACATTGAAGTCTACCAAGACGAAATTATTCAAATCATAGGTCCAATCCTTATCCCTCACATACACAAGCTCTTCAATTTAGCATTCAAGCAGAGCTTCCCTAAACCCTGGACACAAAGCCTCATTGTTCCTATTTTTAAATATGGGGATAGAAACATTCCATCTAATTATAGGACCATTGTGATTAGACCAATTTTAGCCAAGATTTATGAAATTATTTTGGAAAAGAAGATTAGCCTTTGGCTAGAAATTCATAGTAAAAGAGATAAAGGCCAGGCCGGGTTTAGGAGATATCATTCAATTGTGGACCATCTTGTTACCTTTAGGATCATTGTAGAGGAGTTCCGTAATACTAAAACCAATCTTTTTTGTTGTTTCGTTGACTTTAGAAAAGATTTCGACATGGTTCCTAGGAAAAACCTTTGGAATAGGTTGGAAGAGATAAAAGTGCCTCTCGAGTTGAGGCTTGCTACAATAAGGATGTATGAGAACGTTATTACTAAGTTTAAAAATACTGAGGGATGGTCAAAAGAGATTAACTGTGATATCATAGTTAAACAAGGTTGTCCCTTGTCCCCTATTCTTTTTGGCATATACATTGACAAGTTAGAAGATTGCTTGGAAAAAACAGGTTGTGTCAGCCCTACTCTCACTGGTATAGTCATCAATCTTCTTATTTATGCTGATGATATCGTTCTTATTGCAATGAGTCCCCATGATAGTGAAAACCAACTAAGAATCCTCAAGGATTTTTTCTCCAATATGGGTATGACTGTTAATACTAATAAGACTAAGGTCATGATTATTAGATCCAATAATATCCCTTATGATACCTTCATATATCACAACAACAACTTGGAGGAAGTGACTTCATACAAATATCTTGGAATTGATATTCACTACAAGCTCAATTGGAATTATAGCATTGAGAAAATGATTATTGGGGGATGAAAAGCTTATTATGTGCTTGAAAACAATTGTAAATCAGCTGATCTTTGGAGTTGGTATAAGAATAAACTCCTCTTTGAGGCTCTTGTTACACTTGTTATTATTTATGGATGTGAAGTATGGGGCTGTAGTATCTCTCGTGAATCTTGGAGAAAGATAGAGAAAATATAAAAGAATTTTATAAACGATACTCTCAAAATTAAAGGAAATATGCCCTATCCCATCCTCCTCTTAGAAACAAGCCTCTCCCCCATTGAGATCATGGCTATGACTAGATTCCTAATGTATAAGAACAAGTTAAACAACATGGAAGACAAGAGGCTTCCTAAAATTTCTTCAAAATCAAGTCATAACCACCATCGACTCAAGAAAGGTTGGCATAAAGATGCTCAGTCTTGGCTAAACTATTGGGAATCATGAAAGAGACCATTTTGCAGAATAAAGATATTATTAAAAAAAACGTCAACTCAAAATTTAAGGAGAAAATGTGGTGTGATAAAGAGTTAGAGGAAAAAAGAAAATTAAGGTATTATAAGCATGTAATCAACCCTAATCTAGAATATCGAAATTATCTATCTATTTTTCCAAGTGTGAAGAAAAAAAAAACATTGCTAAGATAAGAACAAATTCTCACGAGCTCCATAGTGAAATTGGTCGTTGGTCAATTCCTAAAATGCCATGGGATGAAAGAGTGTGTCACCTTTGTGACACAAGAAGGTGGAAGATGAAAAACATTTTCTCTAAGATTGTCCAGCCTATACCCATATTAGATCTCATTTTCCAAATATTTTTCACACTACCAACCTTCCTAACCTCTTAACTCAACAAAAGTATGGTGATCTTGGAAAGCTTCTCTTAATGCTTTTCGAGCACAAAAACAAAATTCTAAAGAATCACAAGTAATCACTTACCCTCTTAAGGTCTGATTGACCAATTCAATCTTACTAGACATTAATCATCATCATCATCATAAAATAGTTTTATTTCAAATTTAAATTTTAAACTAAAACTATGAAATTTCAAAATTTAATTTTTTTGAAATTAAAACTTAATTTTAATTTTCTACATTTTATTTATTTAAAATTTTTAATTTAGTTTAATTTTAAAACCTTAAATAAAATTTCTTTTTGTTATATAATTTTTTTTTTTTAATATTTCTATTTGATTTTTTTGTTTTAATTATATTTTGGTTTATTTTTTACAATATAATTTTTTTATTTTAATATTTTTAAAGAATATTTTAATATTTTAATTTTCTTTTAAAATATTTTTTTCCGTTTAAATTTTGTATATTATTTTTCTTTAAATTTTGTTTTTTAAGTATCATTTTAAATTTGTATCCCCCAAATAATTTAAATTTAATTTATTTGAAGTTCATCTTTTTAATTTTTTATTAAAAAAATCGTAATTAACAGCATGGTATCAGAAAGGTTCATGGTAATTAAAATCGTAATTGGAATTTTGCAGGTATCAGAAAGGTTCCAGAGAAATCATGGTTAAGGGCACCCCCACAGGTTCAATACAAGGTGTCTCGCGAGTCCCTTCGAGACGTCTAATTTGGTCCTACGAAGACCTTTTCAATCAGATTCGCAACAGGTTGTTTGGATTGGATTAATGAGGGTTGCAAGAAGGATTGGAAGGTCATTTGTGGAGTGGAAAATGTTGGAGCAGGGCGTTGTGGGGCTTGGAGAGCCTTGAAGCAATTAACATCATTTATTGGCATCATTCCAGGTTTCCCTTTGAATTTTTTTCTACTAGTGGATATTGCAGCTGCCTTGTAGCCATTAGACTTGTGTGTTTAGGAGTATTTTGTTGTTATTATTACATCCATTACATATTTGTGTATTGCTATGATTTTGGGGTTTCCAACCATAATAAGATGCCATGGTTATCTTCTCTATCTTTTGTGTAATGGATGCATACAATATGTTTGACAATATTCCTATATAAGAAAATTGTTAGCAGCAGCAATATGCAAAGTGTTTGACAAACTTACAAGAAATAACAATTTTCGGATAGTAAACATAATATTCCAGCCTAGCCTAGTTGGGGGCATTACATATCAAATGAATTTTTTTTTTCTGTTAAGTAACTACTTTAACACTCAAAGATTTTTCATGGATGCTATTTGGTATTCGCAATTGTCTTTTTCAATTTCTTTGATGGTATCCCTGTCAAATCCATTGTAAATACACACAATGAACCAATTTAGTTATGGCACATGATACTATGCAAACATAAAGCACCATTGAATTTTTACATTGTTCAAGATAAGTTTGTTAGAGAGTTCATACACATGTTGGTTGAGGTAGAGCACAAGAGAATAACCTAGAAAGCTAAGGATATTCTTAAGGGAAAGGGCACTGACATTCAAGTCGAGACCATACTTACATCCACTTGCATGGTTTTCAAGAAAATCCCATTTTACTCCCTATAATAGATATTTTATCGTGGAGGTTTGCCACCAGTATAAATCCAGGTGTATTCTACTTGATAGGAAGAGATAAAAGTAATTCATTACATTGTCTCTTCAAGTTGGGGACACAATCGTAAGGAATCTAGTGCATTTGAAAGGAGTCTTAGAGACACTTAATCTTTTTAATCTAAAAGAAGCATAAACCCTAGGGGGTTTTGACCCCAAGGGTCAAATCCAACGACATTTATCACTGACAATGTACATTAACCTTTTCACGATATTTGATGAAGAAACGGGTGACGATCCATCAAAAAAATAAAAGACTGTATGCAGTGAAGTATTGTTGACAGAAATAAGTGAAAATACAAAAATCTACAACAAGGCAAGAAAAAGGGGGAGAAGTGGTACTAATCTCTAGTCTTCTTCCAGTCCCCAACCACGTAAGAGCTCCTCCTCTAGGAAAAGAACATAACAACAATTTCTAAATGGAGAAGAGAGTCATGACAGGTGTGTTGGAGATGATGGTGGAGTTCAACCACCTCATGTGAATCTTAAATGGGAACATACAGTGTCCCAACAGGAAAGGAAACAAAGCCTGAATAGACACAATTCCCAATATCTAGGAAGCCTATGAAATATTGATGATATGGAAATCGAGAGTACAAAGCTATCAAACTGGGTAGCTCAGAGAATTGTTGAAATCCAAGAGATTACACAAGACCTCGCAACAGAGGAACCCATGTTGTTTGATGAACAATCCTTAACACTGCATAATACTCAATACAAGAAGCATGAAAAGAAGCTACAAATACAGAGGGTCAATGTCAAAAACAAAAAGTTAATTCATAAATTAAGGTTAGTAGTTGATGTCTCAAGAGTTGCACCATATGAACTCATGGAAATACAACGTTCTACATGAGATGCTCTTGCAAATTCAATTTTTGAACAAGAGTTGCAAACCATTAAATTGAAGAAAATAATAAGTGAACTTGAGGAGGCACTGAAACCCAGGCCATTGTTTGCATAACCATTAGCCATACTTTCAACAAAATAAATTCCTCCAAGTACTCCAGAAACCTCAAAGCCAATTAAGAAAGAGATTCAATTGTTGAATGGAGTCAGACTCTATGTTATTGATAACATTAACAGAAGACTTGATATAATCAAACATATGTGGGAGATCCTCACCAGTCTACATGATCTTTGCAAAGAGTTTTGCAACATGATGAAGCCTACTGCAAAAACGAGCTAAATATTATCATTGCACATGTCACTAGTATGGCTGACCATCAAATAAATCAGTAGGGACTGCACTCAAGAAAAAGAATGAAGCAAATAAAGGCAGGTTGGGAAGAACAAGTAAAAATACTGCAAGATGCAATTGCTACTCACAAAAAAATCAATGAAAGGAGAGGCAATGTTATTTTAAAAGCATGTAGTGTTGTTAAAGAACTGTAGGGCCGACAAATTTTAAGAAATTCAGCCATATTCAGTAAAGAGGAGTTTGATACTCACTTGCTGGCAATGAAAACTTCATTAGCTAATGACTTCGACAACCTCGTGGAGTTTCCTGAAGAAGAAGTGAAATAATGGATTGTTACGTTTTTTAAGGATAACAAAGACCACTTGTTAGCCATCAACCAACACCAACACAATGAAACCTTTTACATTTTTTATTATATCCATCCTAGAAGTCGAAACAGAATAACAATTACAAAAGTTAAAACAAGTCTGAAATATAGGTTGCACCATTCAAGAGAACTTAACAATGAATACCCACACCCAAAATTACTTTCAACACATATAATGTGTGTGTGCACACCACCATCATCTTCTTAACATTATTGGTTACATAATGAGATTATGAGCAACTCAATTGCACTATATTCCTCGAAGGTTATCTCTCTGTTTTGTCGTAGCAAAAATATATATGTAAATTCATTGCGAGATTTGTTACACGTTCTTAAATTATCAATGAAGTTTCCTATTTACGTTCTTATATTTGAGATTTTTAGTTTTTTTGAATTTTTTTTTAATATATATTCTCAAATATGAGTTAATAGTTTTGAGGATTTTATTGCTTTTGAAAAAAAATTGTGTTAACAATATATTGAAATTAAATTTGATTTATAATTCAATTTAATTTATAAAATAAAATGGTTAAAAATTAAAAATAGAAAATAATTTAATTTATATATTTAAGATTTTTAAATTATTAAAGATGATCCATCACCAATAACATTTAATTTAATAACTAATAATTTTAAATACGACAATCTGATGTTTAAGTTGAGCGTGATTTGAAACTAAATGATTAATATTATTATTATTTTATAATTTGTTCATCATTAATATTTTTAATTGATGAATCAACCATTTGAATCCAACAATTTATTTCACCCATAATAATAAAATACCTTATATTCGCTTTAACACTGAAATTTGATAACAATTGAATTTTTTCGGGGGAAAAAGTAAGTATAAGCTTTAGCACTTTATTCCAGTTATATTACTAGCCAACGTTAATTATAACGGTTTATCCATTTAATTGGCTGTTTTATGTGTTGATAACAAGTTTTATGGGTTGATAACAAGTTGGAGATGTCAAACTAACAACGTTTATTAATTAAAAAGGATTTTTGTAAAATAAATAAGAAAACATCTTTTTTAAAAATTTAAATGATAAATTTATTTATTTTTAAAATGGTAAATTTATTTATTTTTAAAATAAATTTTTTTATAATTTATAATTGATTTGAATTTAGATTATTATTATAAATGAGATGATTGAATTTTATAATTTATAATGAATTTGAATTTAAATTATCAAATCATAATGAATAACATTATATTTAGACATATTCATAACATTAATTTATTATAATATTTACAGTATATAAATTTATTTTTTTAATATTTTAGTGATTACATACTATATTGATTATTTTATGTAATATCTATTTTAAATAAATTTATTTTCAAAGCTTTTTTAAGGGAATAAATACTATGCTTTTGGTTTTGTAGCCTAATAATAAGACATCAATATACGATCTTGGTGTGTCTAGATAATGAAATTTTTAAAAAGATAACAAGATTTATGTATTGTTTTGTTTTTTCAATGTAATGATAAAATGTATACATGTTTTGCATTATATATATAT
>ML781166.1:333762-354623 GCA_009831015.1 Picea engelmannii | reverse complement strand
ATGAGATTAGATTATAGTTGTCATTTTCAATGTTACAAAATTGTCAATTTGATGGTAATTTGTTATGCTATTTAATGGTAATTTGTTATGTTAATATATATATGGTGACTATATGAATTATGTATCTTAGTCAATAATTAGGCTTCTTTTAGTTCATAGGACTTTAGAAGATCATGGGTTCAAATCCACTTGGTGCTCCCATGGCTAGCGTTCATTTTTGTTGTCACTGGCAGCTTGGTACATTCTATAGTGTCATGTGATGGATCCCAAGTTGGGTGAGAGGTACAAAAGTAATGAGCCCCCCAAGTGACATCCAATGGGTTATCTATAACTACATAGAGGTCTAGATCAAAATTATTTTCCGGGTCTATCCTTTGATAACAAAAAGAAGAAGATATAACAACCATGTAAGTGCCACCATGACACATGAGTAAATATTGCTTGTGATTTTAGTGAATTGTACCCACTTTTTAACTAAATCGCACTCACACTTCAAGTAAATAACAAGATTACAACCAAAATGCTAACTTGAATATAACATACAAATGCTAGTAAATATCATCAAACTATTAAAACTAATTCAACAATGAATCCACAAAACCAACAAATAAGCAGCATAAGACATGAAACAAGATTCATATCATTAATAAAAATAAAAAGCATATACATAATGATAACCTAACTAAGCATAGAGCAAATATATACACTCAAGTGCTCCACAAATCTCTCCAAAAATAATGCAAAATACAAATGAATATGGTTC
Organism: Picea engelmannii; assembly: GCA_009831015.1. Lineage (NCBI taxonomy): Eukaryota > Viridiplantae > Streptophyta > Pinopsida > Pinales > Pinaceae > Picea > Picea engelmannii. Next base: position 353,860 of record ML781166.1, on the reverse strand, counting down.
TCTCACTAAGTCTAACCTCGCATTCATATATATAATGTGTACACTCTCTAAGTTTAATCTCTCAACTCTTCATATACACAAATAATAATTAAAAAAACATAAGTTGTCAAGATCCATTGATAAACATCAAAATATGTACATAATGACAACATTGGTAGGGTGAAGATGTACTCTCATGTGCTCCACAAATCTCTCCAAAAATGAATACAAAATACAAATGAATATGGGTCTCTAATTGATTCTAACCTCTCTCATTTATATGTATATTATCTAACCTCTCTCATTTATATGTATATTATCTATCCTCACTACACCTAATCTCTCAACTCCTTATAGATACAAATAAAGGGGAACATAAGAACATCATGATTTTTAAGGTCACGGTCAAGCCAGACACCAAATTGGTGTATGATACCTCCTTCGTCCAACGATTTTGACTGGTAAATTCTACGGAGGTATGCATACCCTACCCCCCTATGGATTTGAACTTGTGACCTCTTATGGGGAAACATTTGTTCTTAGCCATTAGGCCCACTCAGGATGCATATGGAAACAATAGAATGTTATATTAATACATATAATAGTTAATAATATATACAAAGAAACTTCCGCTCTATAAAAGTCTTATACTCGCAAGGCATGCTTGTATTTTCTCTTTGAAATTTTTCTCAGAGAGAAGATATGTGTTTTCGCAATTCCCTTGAGATTTCCTATTGTATTCATTGTGTAATGTCCCAAATAGAACATAAAAAACTATTGCAAATGAAAAGTAAATAAACTAACCAAAAACATAAAATGGAAACCCAAACTCACTTGAGAATGTACTACACTTGCAAATCTAGTGAGAATAGAATGCACTTGCAAATATGTCAATACACAAGAATTATCAAAAAAACAATGGTGACTCTATGTTTGAATTAGATATTAGATATTGATGGTTGTAAAAAGATACATGATTTAGGGTTTTTACCACCTTTAAGAAACTAACCTAATTAATTCCACGCATCCAAAATATAACATAAGTTAATATTTTTATAAATAAATGCATAGACCATGGCCCTATGGAAAAAATATGCCATAACATACTCCTAATACTATGTTGTGACTAGGTACACAATAAACTTTAAGGAGAAATCAAAACATAAAAAATGACCCATATGTCCAATAGTAAAAATCAAGTCAAATTATTCGAAGTTGAAGACAATGAAGCTCAAATGTGGGAATGAGGATTGATCAACAAGTTATTTTATAAATCTCCCCTACAAATTTGATCTCATCGGTAATTTCTCCAATAAAGTCATGAAAAAATAATTTAAACCACCTAATCTAGAGATGGTCTAGGCTACCATCTAGTTACTAAAGTTTGATGCTAGTTGGACTATCCTTTCCACATTTTTGATCTATCATCAAAACCTTACACAGGATTTCTCAGTGGCATTATTATGGTAGTCATACTTTCCTATTAATAGAAAGGTATTGAATCCTAGTTCAAGAAAATGGGCATACAATCTACAATTGGTAGGCAATGTTGAGGCCTCTTCTAGATCCACCCACTTATTAAAATAGTCATCATAAATCACCTCTCTACTATGAACTAGAGGCCAAAGAATAATTACCCACACATACATATGATGACATGAAATAAACATAGGGTAGGGGGAAGAGAATTTGTTACTTCATCTTCCCTTTGGTGATCCACTTTGTAAAAGGGAAAAATTGAGAGCATGGTCTCATCCATGTCCAAACCCCACGTGTCTTTCCCATCGCCTAGGATTTGAAAGAGGTATTGTAGGCTAGATGGATACATTGGCTACGATGTTTAAGTCCCCAAATATTGGCTTCCAATAATACAGTTTTTTATGTATTCCACGCAATCAAGAGGTACAACATTTATGAAGTGAAAAATGTGTTTCATGTTTCCATGTCGAACCTTTTGGATTCATAGTTAAGTTAGATGTATTGGGGGTGGTGGTTTGATCTAATTTTTACTAAACCAGTGTAGATCCATCTTAACTCTAGATATATCATGCATCAAGAGGGATCAAATCTCTTAAGGTGCACACACACACACACACACACACACACATGCCAGGTATCAACTCCATGTTGAGCATGAAAAAAATTACACATCTCCCTCACACTGAGCAACACACCATTAAAATGTTTTAATGATGAGATTTTTTAACTTTCAAATACTTTATACACACACACACATACATCTTACTTAGTAGGGTGGATATTGAAATATTTTATTTATAGCCAATATTGAAATAGTTTTTTGTTATTAGTATTTTTTGTAATGCCACATGTGAACTCCATGTTCAACACTGAAGGAATTACACATCTTCCTCATGTTGGATTGTAAAAAACGCCTCTCAACATAATTAACATTCTTAATATTCATTCATTATCAAATTTGATGCATCAAAAATGTGTAAAACACTATGATGCACCTATTTTAATGCACTATATTCAATGTACCTATGTTTTTAATGAGCACTAGATATAATACTATAAACTTCAACACTAAGAGTGTCATGATCCTATGAAGAATGCATTGTAAAGACATGTTTTCTAGACTACGTCAGTGTACCATGAAGGAACAACACATGCCCTACCAATGTGATGCACTAATAATGTATGTTTGATCGCACCAACTATAGTGCACTTAATCATCTCTACATGCACTAATAAATACAACACATTATAAAAATTAATGAACATACCAATGTGTTTATAAATCAATGCATGTTTGTATTGATTTCAATGCAAGTGTAAAATTATGTAGCACCACACCATGATGCTACTAGTCCTCATTAAAACACCACCATAGACAAATTCTATATACAAAATGTTAAGTGATGCACCAAAGTAAAATAATAACACTAAGAACAATGAGTTGCATCATGGACACACTAGTGTGTTGAGCCATTCACACATGTAATTACATCACGTGGTAATGTAGTCTCACGTTGTGAAGTGCACTTTACATGTTTCGTAGCACCGGATAACAACACTACTTTTCCACACCAATGCATTGCATATCTCTAGCTAGTTAGTCTCCCAAGTTGACATGATAGAACAAAGAGAGTGTGTTGAGTCATCCATCTATGCCAACCATTACAAAGAACAACTCTCCACATTTCATTTTTTTTTGTGTTAATGGATATTATGTTTCATGATAGTTGTTTTATCATGTATATTATCACATTAAAAATAAATTTATAATAAAATTTATGCATTAATTATTTTGAAATTATTAATTATTTTGAAATTATGACTAGAGTGGAAATTTATTTTAAAATGTAAAAATTTTGGCAAATTTTATTGATTTATAATATGCAATTTGTAAAATCTTTTACTTATTTTTGTAAAAATATTTTAAAATTTTCACTAAGCATGCTTCAAATGTTAAGGAGTTTCATAGTAGTGCAACTTTTAAAGGCATTGTTATTTGGTTGGAAATGTATAGAGGGTCACACCTACAACCTTTTTTTCAAAAAAAACAACAACAATGGGAATTACAAACTAAATTGGAAAACTCAAACCTTGGGAATGTAAATTAAAATGTATCGATGAATTACATGTTCTCATCTTTGTTGTGGAGGGGGGCTCCCATGAAGTTGATGGTAAAAAAAGTGGCAATGGAGAATTTGAAGATATACATTTGTTATTTAAAATGTGTGTGTGCTCCTTTTACAACAACCTCAGTTCCTTTCAAATTGCCACATAGGCTGCCACAAATTTTACCATATAAAAATGCACATGTGATTTAGGAACACACCCCATTTAAGAACACATGCCCTAATAACACACCCACATTCCAAAACATGTATATTTTATTTTTAATATATATAAGAACAAATAGTAATTTTTCCATAGCTTTCTACACATACATCAATTCTTAGAGTTATTTAGCTTCATGGAAAGGTCTTAAAGAGATCTACATGTTTATATTATGATCTTTTTATGTTTCTATATAAATAATTGTTTATTTTCAAAATAATAGAAAATGAATGGTTAGGCCATTATCAATACTTCAACCACGACATAGTCACTTTAAGGGGATATTTGGTTTTCAGTGGTAATATGGGTGCTCTTAGGAGGTTTTGCACATGAGAAATGGATTTCAAGAAATTGACCATTATAAAAGGGAAAAGGGAGAAATAAGGATTTTGGCTCCAAATTAATCTTGTAGAGTTCATGAATAAGGCTTCAAACCACCACATGGACCTCTAATGGGGATATCCAAATTCCATGTAGAATATAATTACTCTTATAATGCTTTGGATAGTAAGAATGAATCCACCATGGACACCTTCTGCTTTGTTCATCCTCTAACACATCCTTGATGCAAAGTCTTAAAGCATTGCTTGATGGAACTATAAATTTGAAATGCCCATGTATAGGGAGAGCAAGCATGGTGGTGAGGTCTATATAGATAGTGGTGGGAACCAAAATGACATTGAGCTCTAAGCACCTCATGACAGAATAATAAATCTTGTGACAGAGTAAATAGAGACCATTGGATTTGGAATACTCTTAGTTGTTTTGTTATTTATGACTCTATAGCAGGGCGCTTAGAACTCACACAAAACAACAATCAGTGTGCACAATGCCAGATTAGTCTCATCAGGAAATGGTTCCAGGTTCTATCGAGGTAAAAGAAAATTGGGGAGTAAGGTGATGTCAAAAGCTCAAAATAAACACCGATTTCCTTTCATTTAACTCTTATTAATGTTTAATTTAATTTTTTAAGGTTCAGAGACCGAGAAACAAGGCAATTTTAGCATACAATTACAGCTGCACTTCACAGAGCAGTTTAAAACAGTTTTGAATTGTATAATGTATTTCAGAGAAGAGATGATGCTCGTACTTCCCACCTATGAAACATTGAAACAAATTTACAGAAACCGCAGCTGAAAATTTCAGAACGCCCAAAAATTCTCTCAATACAATTTACATATATTTTGGCTGCAATAATTTAGCACAGAGTTAGCGCCCTTCTAGGTTTGAGTAGCTCAGATCGTCCGACTGCTACATAGTAATCTCCATGAAAATGCGTGAAGAAGTCTGAAGATGATGATGGCGGTGGGTGTGCCATTACATATGATGGGTATTGACTGTTAAGTTCCGTTGAATTGTGCAGGGCCAGGCGATAACTGCCTTCCCAGTCGCACAGGTCTTGTTCTTCCGCTGCATCTTCTTCCATCCCGCGCTGCACAGCACCACCTGAAATGCCCTCCCTTTGCTTTTGCAATATTACGAGCAGACTCCATATGTCGACTCATTTGCAGCAATTTCTCACTGCAGAACCTTCTGCCATTAGAATCTCTGTTACACAAGCTATCTTCGCTCCTCATCGCTTCACTGATATAAATTAGACCAAATACTTCACAAAACCAGCCACTGCCTCTGAGTAGTGAATCCTGACCAACTTGGAGGCTGGATATAAATAGCCATATTTGTGAGCATGTTTAACTTGCATCAAATTCCATTTGACCTCTTCTATGAAGCTGCTCAGCTTTGCCAGATGTAGCTGCTTGTTTCCATTGGACCACTGATACCCTGCGTGGATGTACCAAAAAGTGAGGCGTGTATGGCAAGCACAGTAAAGAAAAGCTCAGGCCATTCACAGCATATGGAAAACAACCCCACCATCACGATGCCAGAGAAATTTGGATTTATTAATTCATTATTCAAATAAGCAGCATTCAAAATGTGTGTCACTATATAAAATAAAATAAGCAGCATTCAAAATGTGTAATGTGTGTCACTATATAAAATAAAATTCAAAATGTGTTTTACTGTATAAAATAAAATAATATTGGTGATGATTCAGGTTACATATTTATTGAGAGTAGTTAATGATAATTATTTTTATTAGGGATAATAGTTAATTATGATTATCTTTATTATTAATTGAAACTAAAATTATCACTTTTAAAAAATATATAATTTGCAATAGTTCAACTTAGTATCATTTTCATATAATGAACAATATTTTTTATGGAAAAAAAATTATAAATTTATAAATATTTTAATCACTTTAAGGTAGTTTAAATTTAATAATTTATATTTCAATAAGATGATAATTAAATTTGGATTTATTAATTCATATTGAAATTATTAACATTAAAATATATAATTTACAATATTTCAATTTATTATCACTTTCATATAATAAATCATACTTTAACTTATTATCACTTTCATATAATAAATCATGTTCCTTTAAAAAAAAATAATAAATTTATAAGTACTTTAATCACTTTAAGGTAGTTACTTTAAATTTAATGATTTATATTTCAAGAACAAGATGATTTATTAATTCATTATTGAAATCATTAACATTTAAAATGTGTGTGGTATTGTATAAAATAATAACTATAACAGATTCAATCTTAGTTCATTAATTTATTGATAATAGTTGAGTATTGAATGACCACTAAATTTGGATTTATTCATTCATTAACATTTAAAATGTGTGTGGTATTATATAAAATAATAATAATGACAGATTCAAAGTTCATTCATTAATTCATTGATAATAGTTGAGTATTGGATCGCAATTAAATTTGGATTTATTAATTCATTATTAAAATCATTAACATTTAAAATGTATGTGATATTATATTATATTATAATGATGATAGATTCAATATTTGTTCATTAATTCATTGATAATAGTTAATGATGTTTATCTTCACTATTAATTGACAATTGAATTTATTATATTTAAAATATATATAAACTATAATACTCCAACTTATTATTAATAAGATATAATAAATTATATTTCACATTTAAGACAATTAATAAAATCACAATTCCTTTCATTATTTCAAACTAAGTATTTTTAAACTTAATAATTAATAGCTCATAAAAATAATATTAAATATATTATAACTAGATACATATTATTTATCATTATTTTTTTTAATTTAGTTTTTTTTTTTTTCTTCCTCTTTTATTTGTTTTTTTTTAATTTCTTTGCATTCATGGTTATTATATTGAAGACACATATACATGCACATGGATGCAAGTTGTAAAAACACATTGTAGATAAAACAATTTGATGGGTTCAAATATAATATGCATTGAAGACTTCCTCGAGAAATTGTGGTGGATATCAATTGCAGAATTTTTATTTGCTCAAAAAAGAGTGGATGTCATATATAAAGCCTTTAATGATGAGTTTGGAAGCCGAATAAGCATTCTAAGTAGAAGCACTCTAAGTAGAAGGTGGAGGATTTAGGAGTGCTTTGAAAGTTAGGATATTATAGTGGAAGTTGAATTAGTACTCTAAGTAGAAGGTGGAGGATTATTTTGAAAGTTTGAAAGTTAGGATATTATAGTGGAGGGTAAAAAATTTAAAATATTATGAGATATTAAAAATTATTTTTAAAAGTAATTTATTTTTTTAGTTTGGTTTAGAAGTTTTTAACATGGTTGGATTTGAGATGTTTTTAGAAGTTTTAAATCAATGATTTTACTTGTAGAATGCTTTAGTAACATACTTTCTCTAAAGATATTTTTAAAAGTAATTTAAAATGGCTAGCAAATAAAAATTTAAATGATATATTTGAGATGTTTTTAGAAGTTTTAAACCAATGATTTTACTTACAAAATGCTTTAGTAACATACTTTTTCTAAAGATATTTTTAAAAGTAATTTAAAATGGCTAGCAAATAAAAATTTAAATGATATATTTATTTTTATTTTGAAAGATTTCATAAAAATATTATTTTGAAAATTAGAATTTTATAATGAATTGAAAAAAATGAAAAAGCATTATATAAGAAATATTTTTAAAAATAATTTAAAATAATTAGCAAATAAGATTTTTAAATGAAGTATTTATTTGTATTTTAAAAAACTTTAGTAATTTGAAAATTAAAATGCACTATTAACAAATATTTTTAAAAAGTATTTAAAGGAGTTAGTAAATAAGAATTTAAAAGATATATTTATTTTTATTTTTAAAAAATTGAGAAGAATCATATTATATTATATGAATTATTGTTCTTGATTTCAAGAGTTGTTTTTTAATTATGAGGTTTTTTTCTTCAAAGTAGAAAAAAATGGTAAGTAGGTAGGAAATATTAACAATTGGTATGTGTCTCCCAATTTTCAACAATGTATGCCTTTGTATTATTCTTTCAAGGTAATATTTTTGTTTCTTTGGAGAATGATTGTTTTTTTTTTAAGTAAGAAGTATAATATATTAGGAACCTTCCAAAACCGAAGCAGTGTTACAAAAAGCAGTGATAGTCATGCTGTAATAATTGGACTGCCCCAACAGAGGGGAAACCAGTCCAGCCAGCTAATAGGTTCAGCAAAAGTAATAAAAGACTGTTCATCAACTGAAACTGATCATAAAATATTGTTCATCAACTGGTTTGTTCATCAACTGAAAAGACATAATAAAACACTACAGACTCAGACACCTGGTGAATATCCCAGCCACGCGGCTTGGAGGTCCGCTGTCCAGGGCTCCTCCTCGATGTAGGTTACCTCATCTGCCCATTGTCGCTCAACCTGCATTTCTTCCGTGGTTCCTTCAACCTTTGTGGTCTCACTATGCACCCGTACCCCTGCCGATTCCTTCTCTGTTGCTCTGCGGCCGTGTGCACACTGCACTCGTTCCTTCGCTGAAGAGCAATGTGGCTCGTTATGCCCACCACCTAGAGCGACCCTGGGATCCATCGAGGGGGTCGCTTCTATCGCGTTCGAGGAGAAAGTTGCTTGCATGGAGGCAAGCGTCTGAAGAAAGACCTCCACCCTCTCATCAGTTGCTTGTAGGTGGAACTGGAGATCCGCCACCCCTTGGTGAAGCTCAAAAACTAGGCCATAGAGAATTTCTAGGATGGTCTTAAACTGCTTGCTGGTGTAAGAGTCAACATCCTCATGCCTTCTGCGCGGAGGAAGCTCACCGCTAGAGCTTTTCGGAGGATCAGGGGTCGGCTTGGGGGCAGTGAAAGCCTTCGTAGGGTGCAGGAATGAGCTCGCCAGTGTGAGTATTAATGCTAAGCATCCCAATTGCAGGTTCGACGGTCCAGGAGGGGGAGCCAGAAGATGCTCTGACTGGGTCGGGGGGGAGGAGTCTGCAGAAGGTGAGTCGAGGGGAGAGACCAAGGGCCGGCGAGGCTTCCAGGGAGAGCCCCTCCGCGGCCTTCCCCTGGGACGCGGCATAGGCAAGAGGTGGTTATCGGCCTGCAAGAGCATAAACACGACGGCAAGGTGTGTGACTTGGTAGCCAACAGAAGTCACCTCGAGCCAGAGAGTGTTATCCTGAGTGAGCCCTGGCCACCATGGCTGTACCGGGGAAGGTTCTTCAACCTGCAGACGGGGACAGGATATAACCATAGTTGCAAAATCCAAATGACGACGCAGAGAGGAGTGCATAAATGCACTCTCTGATCTCCGTAATGCGCATTTAAATCGATGGGAGGGTGACGGGTTGTGGCACGAGACCGTCACGTGGCTCAGTGCCATCGTGGCTGAAGCCCTCCCTCTCCCTCCACCACATGCCCCGCACTAACACCCCATCCGAGGGTCTTTGGAGAATGATTGTTACCAAAACTTGTTTAGGGTTAAATAATGATGTCATTATGGATCATATACGAGCAAAATTTCACTTTTGTTAGATGACTTGATTCTCTTGATATTTTACAAGTGAGAGCTTACAATGCAAGCAAAACTTATGTTGTAGTCAGGCATAGTCAACCAACAAGAAACAGATTTAGGTCATACTCTAGGATCAAAAGGTGGGTCGAACCCTTAATCCAATCACTAGAGGTATGCTCAAGAGCTCCTTCCCTATGGGTCAAACTTAGTGGTTCTATTAGTTTTGACACAATACCTTGTTGTAGTGTAATCTCATGTCAAGGAGGTTCTTATTGTGAGTTGTCAATTTGTAAATTGTCATGGATATTCCACTAGAATAGTTTGTCACAAGAGATCTTACAATATTCTACAATCTCTTATTATGTAATTTATTTTACTTTAGATTTCATATTTAATAGTATTAGCTTAGCACACAAAACATTTAAATAAACAAAAACTAAAATAAAAGAAACTAAGAAAATAACATGGCATCCACACAATAAAAACACAATGTACCCTAGGAAAAATCAATACAGGAAAAACTTAGCTAGAATGTGGGGCCTATGCCTTGCTCTTTTGTTCTCAGCTATGAAATGAAAATACAAAGAAAGTGCACACACTATGGAGTTTCCATGGACATTGTGACATGAATGACCACTACAAGGTCTTCTACTTCCTCTAATTTTCTTCAAAATCCCACAGACAATTCTATGATCTACTATGGAACAATATGAATACAACAACAATGGTCCAACCCCTTCCTATCATATGGCCCAGTATTTAACATGCCTAATAGTTGTCTAGGGCTAGCGTTAAGAATTTTTCTTTCCTTTACTCCCAATTAGAGTTAGGTTTTTGGACCCTCTAGAATATTCTTCAAAGTCAACATGTGACTAGCTCCACATGTGTGAGTAACGACAACTCACGTAGCATCCACTTGGTATCGTGGTGGTCAAAAGGGAAAATTTTAGGGGCTAAATTTTGCCCATGTACTAATTTCAAATGTCCTCTTCCTATTTAAATGGAAAACCTGGACAAGCACAATCCTCTACCATGTTTCCAACACATATCAAATCTACACTTAAATTTTGCATCAACATAATAGAAAACATATGTAGACCATAATAGAGAAATCTCTCGTCCATGTATATAAAATATGAATAAAACTATATGGTGAGCAGATTCCTTCAGATATTTGAAAAGCTTAAAAAAAAAAATCAAGTTAAACTACACCAAATGAAACTGCATCCAATTCACAATTAGGAATGAAGGATGCAAGTATTTTAGTGGTGAATTTATTAAAACGATGTATACAAATAATAATGCATCTAATTCAAAATTATGAATGAAGGATGCAAGTGTTTTAGTGGTGAATTTATTACAACAATGTATACTATTACGTACCTCCTCGTTACGACGACAAACCTCTTACAGCAAGTGCAATTTTTTTTTCTTAAAGTGTGTGCACGCGTGTACAAGGGGAACAAACACATTCCACTCTGGTCGCCACCTGACGACTAACAAGACGCAACAACGATGAACACCACAAGATGACAAAAGACGCACATCAAGTAACTACATGCGTTTAATGACAATCAATCGACAATAAGTAAGACTGACTACCCGCCCATCCTACCCTGCAAAGGTTAGGACCTCCAAGACACATAAGCAATGCTCAAGCCCAGCTTCCCATCGATTTTAACCATTTAAGGTCTCAAGGCTAGCGACTGTTCTGAGGAACATGGAGGTGTCTACATCCTGCCCGACACAAGCAGACCCGGCACACATAAGGTTTATCAACCAAGTACAACATTAATTAAAATGAAAGCAACCCTCATTTACTAAATCAGAATAATCTATTGCACTTAAATCAAGGACATTACACCATATATGTTTATCAATAACAATAAAGATTACAATAACGTTGCCATGAAATAATAAACACATTTTATTTATTTCGCATTAACCTTGCAAAAATAACAATCACCTTACATCTTAGGTGTTATCCATAAAAATAAAACTACAATATTATTGCCATAAAATGACAACACCATTTCATTTTAAGTCCCAAAACTTTGCAAGAGTAACATTCACATTCCAAGACAATGACCATTAATAAGACAGTAAGGAAATTAACACAGCTTAACCTAACCTCCATTACGAGCCGTGCAAAGCATGTCTAAAGCACATAACATCCTAAGGTACACTCTAAATCCACCATGAACCATTTTCCTCGGTGAATTTTAATTTTATGAGAGCCATCATAGTTCCACCTAAATCAATTTACCTTAAATGTCATTGTTGTTATAAAAAATCTAATTTAAATCACTAACTAATAATTATGGGGAATCTATACAGCAATGTCCAAGGAATTAAATTGTGTAGACTTTAACAACCTTTACACACAAATTCCTCATCCCCACTCGTAAGGATAATAGTAACAATGATATTAATATTGTTATTATTATTAATAATAATAAATGAAACACCTCATCAATCTAATTATAATAATCATTTTATTTTAAATTTAAACCATTTCACAACCATGCATGGATATCTAAAAAGGTTCTACTATTTTCAAACCCTTCATCCAATAATCATGAAAATCTACACTATGATAAATCAGGTGCAACTTCGATGCCCCAAATAACATGCTAGAATAACATGCCGGGAAAAGAGGAAATGAAGGTATGTTTTTTACAGGCGAACTTGATGGAGCAGTCAAGTTATGGCACTATGAGGACATGCATTTTTCTCCGGGCTCTAGGTATCGAAGTTGACAACGGTAAGAGATTAATTTTTCCAAATAAGCTGTAAATCATTGTTAAGAAAATAAAATTTCCACACTCAAATATCTCTCAAAATAAGTCTCATAAGTTCATAAATTTTATTTTCTGCTGAAGGTGTGCTTACAGAACTGTCAAAATCCAGAATATATATCTGAAATGTTAGTTAAAGCTTCCTGTTGTAATTGGAATTTGCTATACTTCCATTAAGTCATAAATGTATCGCTTAAGATTTTGTATCGCCTATAACCTGGTTTCTTTTATTGAAATAAATCATGGAATGGGAAAATTTCCTTGTTTTGGCTTGAATTCAAGTCCAAGGAATAACCCAAAATCAAGTTGGGAAATAAATAGAACAGTGCTTAAACATTCTAAGTCCAGGAATAAAAATACGAAAGTTAAATGAGCAAAACGAGCTAAAAAGGGGTAATCAGACATCTTATGTACGTATCCTTGCAATCAGTTCAACCTCGAAACATTTTCTGACCAGATGGGATCCTACATTAATAAAATTCGCAGGGATACAATGTAACCTCATAGAGATTCGCTGGAGTACAAGCAATACATTTTGGTACAGACAGGAAAACGCGACAATTCTACCAGTCACGCCGTGGACAGCTAACTCCCTGTCCTCTGGTATCAAATCTTAAACGGGAGTTGCTGCAGACACGTCCAGGTGTAGCATTGCTCAGGGATTTCTGTCAGACTTAAGGGGCTGGTCACGCAGTTGGGAAGAAGAAAAAAAATCAATGCAGTTACCCAGGAAGCAAAGGAATGGTTGGATGGGCGCACAGGAATGTCATTACGTCAGAAATCGTGGGTGACGCTGGGTAGGTACCAGGAAAAATCGTTGCACTTCAACACATTTAAAAAAAACCACGGACCCGTTCCTGTCATCCCACCCACAGAGGAAAGAAAATAGTAGCAACTCCATGCAAGGGAAAACGCAAGCCAGTGGGATGCAAGTTTACTCTACTAAAAACGGGTTACACCCCTCAGTTCCTAACCCAGAAATAAAACTCGTCTATGACTCAGCGAATACAAATCTATCATTCGCATAGGGAGGAAGATTAACAAGACCGAATTTGAATCGTTCTGACAACAGCTCAACAGGTCGCACAGGTGGGTGGGGTCGAATCTGAGGGAGTTTTGCAGGAATCCCAGCTAGCGTGTAAGATCGACCACTGCCAAAAGCCAAAATACGATTTAACCCTTGATCAAGAATACTACCATTGTCATTTAAAAAAAAATCAATTAAAAATAAGCAATACTAAAATTATGTTTTCGCCATTGATCAAGAATTCTACCCTGTTCATTTAAAAATAAGTCGTTGCCCTTCCAGCGAAGCAAACCGCCATTGTGATATGAAATACCAATTCGCCATTGAATATGAATTCAGATTTGCAAATTGAATTATCATGTATGAATGCCCCGTGGAATATAGAATCCGAACGTTCATTTTAAAAATACAAACCACTACCATGCCAGCAAAGCATTCGCTACTTGCAATACAGTTTACAATTCGTCATTGAAATATGAGATTTCAGAGTCGCCATTGAAATACAAAACCGAAATTTCATTTAAAATATAAACTACTGAAAGCAAGCAAAACACAGTAAGAGAAGTAAAATTTGGTCGGGGAGAGAAGTAATCCAAGGGTAACTCACCAGATGATTCAGCCAGCGAAAGTTAAGGGAGATGCAGAGCAAGGGAAGGGCATGGCTGCCATCAATTGTTTCCAGGCTCATTAGATTCGCCTAATAAGCAATACTGATTGAAGAAAGAGAACGCAGTCGAAAACGTAAATCGAAGAGCATGGTGAGGGCAGCGCAAGGGTCACAGTCAACACTACAGGGAGATCAATCAACTAATAAATCAACCAGGATATAAAATTTCAATCATAAAACTACACCAACAGTTTCCTACTCAATACACCGGCAGATCTAAAACATACATCCTACAACATTCTATCAATCAACATAATTGCGTACCGTTGCCTTATCGCTGCTCCGAGTGCTGTCCGCGCACCCTGTGCCGCTCCCACTCGCCGACCGTCGAGACATCAGCGGTACCTCCCAGCCAACGCTAGGGGTACTTTGCTTCCTCATTATCCCCCCGAGCCGCAAAGGGGCCACACACTATCCAGATGGTACGTCTAGCTTCCCAGCTCGCATCGCAAGGCCGAGCTACCACTCCCATCTGAGCTGGAAAATCCCAACTCCCCACAAGTAATCAGTCAAGTCACAATTCCGGTAGTGTAACATTACGCTAATAGTCGATCCCCTTCTTCCTCATCTTCGCTTTCTTTTATAGAGTTTTTAGAACCTCCAACTTTCCCTAAATCACATTTAAATTAAGTTTTAAGAAAAGTCTTCTAAATATTCTCCTTCGCACAAGTGTCGTCCATCCCCCTCTTTCCTCCAATAATTATTTTCTTTAAATTTATTAATTGTCTCATTTACCTCACCCACCTAGAGTTGCTCCTAAATTTACTCCTAGGTGTTCCTAGATTCCCTTACAGGTTTAAATACTTTCCCTAAAATGAAGCTGCTAATTTAGTTCATTTTAGAAGGTTCTTAATTGTAGATTCCTTACTATGTTGACCTCGCTTTTTACCATAAGTTCCCCTCTTTCCCTTATTATGTTTCCCCCCATTCCTTAGTTTCCTAAATTTTATTATTCCCTTCTTTCCCCTTTTATTAGGGCCAAAATGGTAGTTGCGCTATTTACTCTTTTCCTTTTATTATTAATTTGAAATCTTTATACACTTTCACAAGTTAAATAATTTATTTCTTCTTTACAATTTAAAACCACGGATTTTAATTAAATTATTACTCTCTTCACTTTACCCCAAAAATTTATGAAGACTAAAACTATTACTTAAGTGGTTTTTAGTTTAAATTTATATTTATTTATTTATATATATATATTTTTTAGGGTCTTTTTCTTAAAGTTAAACAAAATTTTACCCTAAGAAGTTTTAGACTTAGGACTTAGATTCTGAACTAGGCGACATTTAATTAGGGAAGTAGTTTAAGAATTTCTTAATGTGTTAAATGTCTTAGGGCCATATAGGTTTGTTCCTTCATCAACGTCAACGCGACGTGCCCTTCAAGATGCACCACATGCTCCAAGGGTGCCAATCGCCTCTAGTGTTTCCTTTGCGCAACGTGCCCTTCAGGATGCACCACGTGCTCCAAGGGTGCCACTCGCCTCTAGTGTTTCCTTTGTGCGACGTGCCCTTCAAGATGAACCACATGCTCCAAGGGTGCCACTCGCCTCTTGACTAATTGGTAGGCCTCAATAACCCCTGGAGTCAACACTCCGCCAGGTGAACTTGTGGGAGACTAAGGGCTCTAAGGAATAAGGCCCCCACCTTATTGCACGCCCCTTAGAATCATCGTGAGACTCTGTCGCAGTCTTCCCTCACGGCATCATGGATCCTTTTGAAATAGGTAATCGTTAACCTACAGTTCGAGCCACGGCGGGAGTGCTAGTAGGCTGTGGCAGGGCTGCTGTCCACACCTCTCCCTCAACCTCTCTGAAAATCGTGTGTGGCCCCTTTACTCCATACGTGAGTCTGGTCGGCAAGCTATCGTCAGCCTGCATCATCAACAATCGTATCAAAACATGTCCACATCATATCATCAAATAAAATATACTAAAATCATAGTAAACAATCAACCCCAAAGAACATTCCCTGATTCGATCCGGAGTCCAAGGGGTCTCGTCGATGCCTCTGCATCCTCAAGGTCAAAAACCCTGCACACTCAGTAAAACCGAGTCAATAGCATCTGTCCATGTCAAAGCAGTAAAACATCATGTCATCTATCACATCGCATCATAATCAAGGATAAATGTTTTCTTATCATAAAAGTTCAAATCACTTGCGAGCAAGTGTCCTCAAAGAATAAGTTTTCTCAATGCGCCAGAGAGAGATGTTACATACACCCCCTCTTGGTCTAAACTTTGTCCCAAAGTTTTATAGTATAAATGTCGAAAGAAGTGTATCACAGTATCATAAGTCTATCTATCAAACAAAAATGGAAACTGTTGGCGCATATCATATGCGTCCTCCCAGGTCGCCGAGTGTGGACTATAATTGTCCCACTAGACCTTGACCTGATCTACCGTTCGACATCGTAACTATCGAACGCGGTGATCTAAGATGCGGACTGGCTCAGCCGTGAGTGCTCCCTCGTCCGATACCTGCAAGGAACTCATGTCAATCACATGCGTAGGATCACTAATATAATGTCTCAAAACAGATACATGAAAAACATCGTGCACACGCCTCAAAGAATCAGGCAAGGCTAGTCGATAGGCCACGGGCCCCTTTCTCTCCACAATCTTGAAAGGTCCCACAAACCTAGGAGAGGGTTTAGCTCCCTTTGCAAACTTGATCGAAATCTTATGTGGTTTAACCTGCAAGAACACCCGATCGCCGACCTCATAACTACGGTCGACTCGGTGCGCATCAGCATAACTCTTCTGTCGATCCTGCGCTTCTTTAATCCTTTGTCTTATGGTTTGCATTTGCTCTTCCATTTCTTGGATCGCTTCTGGTCCCACTAGGACCCTATCCTCAATCTGATCCCAACTCAAGGGCGTCTGACACGGTCACCCATAAAGAAACTCGAAAGGCGCCATATTAATGGTGCTCTGGTGACTGTTGTTGTAAGCGAACTCTACTAGTGGCAAGAATTATTCCCAACGCTTTTGTTGGTCCATCACGTACATGCGCAACATGTCTTCCAAGGTTTGGTTCATTCGTTCGGTGTATCCGTCAGTCTCTGGGTGATACTCAAAACTAAAGTTAAGTTGGGTTCCCAAGGCTTCTTGGAAACTCGTCCAAAATCGTCCAGTAAACACCGATCCTCGATCGGATATAATCCTCTTAGGCACGCCATGCATCCTCAAAATCTCACTGATGAAAAATCTAGCTATGTCAGGTGCCTGATATGTCATACGCATAGGAATAAAGTGAGCTCTCTTTATCAGAGTGCCTACTACTAAAAAAATCAAGTCGTGTCTCCTTGCCGTCAGTGGGAGTCCAACAATAAAATCCATCGAAATAACTTCCCATTTCGATTCCGAAATGGCATGTGGTTGTAGTAATTTTGTTGGGTGTCTATGTTCATCCTTTACCTGCTGACACTCCAGACACCTGGCCACATAGTTAACTATGTCGGCCTTCATTCCCCTCCAGAAGAATAAGGGCTTAAGATCTGCCCTCATCTTCGTAACTCCTAGGTGAGCCATGTAAACTTCTTTATGAGCCTCGCTCAGGATCAACATCCTCAACTCATCATTTGGCGGTACGTAAATCCGACTTTTAAACCTCAATAACCCATCGCTATCAAAATAAAATCCCTCGTATCGTGGTACCATCATTGTGTTTTGTCCAATACATCCCTCGACTTCCTTGTACCAGTCGTCGTCACACTGTAAGGTTAGAATATTTTCACATAGATTCATCTGAAGAGGCAACACCGAAAAGATGTGTGGCCTCTGACTCAAAGCATCTACCACTCAGTTCACCGTTCCCTTTATGTAAGTAATCTCAAAGTCGTACTCGCTAAGCAATTCCGACCAACATCGTTGTCGCGCGTTTAGGTCGCTTTGCATAAAAATGTGTTGTAGTCCACAATGATCAGTCTTTAGTTCAAACTTTCGTCCAACAAGGTAGTGTCTCCAAACCTTCAAGGCATATATGATGGATAATAACTCCAAATCGTGCGTCGCGTAGTTCTCCTCATGCCTTCTTAGTTTCCTCGAATTGTAAGCGATTACTCGTCCGTCTTGCATCAAGACTCCACCTAAGCCTTCCTTGGATGCGTCTGTACATACCAAGAAGTCTGTGTCCATGTCAGGGACCTTTAGTATCGACGCTTTCGTCAAAAACTCTTTAAGCCTCTTAAATGCTTCCACGCATTTCTCGGTCCAAACAAACTTCTTGTTTTTCTTCTGCAATTTCGTGATCAGATTTGCTATCTTCGAAAATCCCTCGACAAACTGTTGGTAGTATCCTGCTAAACCCATAAAGCTACGCACCTCCATGACATTCGTCGACGCAGGCCATTCCATAAAAGCCTCGACCTTGGCTGGATCCACGGTGATACCTTCGCCAGAGATGACATGCCCTAAGTAGTGAATCCTCGATTGATAAAAAGAGCATTTGGACAACCTCCCATACAATTTTTTCTCTCGCAGGCACTATAGTACCAAGCGCAAGTGCTCGTCATGATCCTCCATCGTCTGAGAGTACATCAAAATATCATTAATGAATAGTTGGACGAACTTGTCGAAGTATTCGTGGAACACCCCGTTCATCAAACTCATGAATACTCCTGGGGCGTTTGTCAGTCCAAACGTCAAAACAGTAAACTCGTAATGTCCAAATCTCATCTTAAAGGCAGTCTTAGGGACGTCATCCTCCTTGATCCGCAACTGGTGATACCCTGATCGCAAATCGATCTTGGAGAACACCGTCGCACCATTCATTTGATCGAACAGATCATCAATTCTCGGCAAGGGATACTGATTCTTGATTGTAGCCTTGTTCAGTTGACGGTAGTCAATGCAAAGCCTCCATGATCCATCCTTCTTCCGAATGAAAATAACAAGTGCACCCCACGGTGACACAGTAGGATGTATCATTCCTAGGTCCAGTGACTCCTTCAGTTGCATTTTCAACTCTTGCAACTCCGGGGTCGACATCCGATAAGGCGTTCTTGCTATCAGTTCGGTCCCCGGTTTCAGGTCTATGGTAAACTCCAATTCCCTTTCTGGTGGCATCCCAGGTAACTCCTCTGGAAATACATCTGCAAACTCCTTCACCACCGGAAGGTGTTCTAGACCTTCCGCTACTCCCTTTTTGTTTAGCTCAAGGATCGCATAAAGCTTACACCCCTTGCGCACACTCTTCCGTAACTGTAAGGAAGAGACGAACCTCAGGGAAACTCCATGGTTTCATCCTACAATCACACGTCTTTGTCCTTAGTCATCAACCAAGCTCAACTATTTCATATTACAGTTGAGTATCGCCTCATGCGATTCCAACCAATCCATACCAATCACGACGTCATAAGATCCTAAGATTGTGACGTATAAGTTGACCCTCGTGACAAACTCTCCCAGGTTAAGGGCACAACCCGTAACCTTTCCTCCAACCTTATGTTTGGCTCCTGAAGCCATCTCTATGAAGATAAACTCATTCTGATCGACTGCCTTTACCTTAATCCTTTTTAGAGTTGCACCAGAGATGAAACTCTTAGTAGCACCGGGATCTATCAAAACACTAAGGATCTAGTCAGCGATGGTACTTGTCATCTCGAGCACAGTCGACTGGTGCTCTGCCTGGCAGTTATTCACCGCTGCATGAATCTGATGGGCCTTGCCCATACCTCCCACTGTAGTGGGTCCGTCTGATCCGGACACTCTGGTCCTCTCCACAGGACAGTCGCGCTGGTAGTGTGGCTCCCCACATGTCCAACACCCCTTCTTCAGCCCAGTAGTCCTAGTACCCGAAGTAGAAGATGACGACCAACTGGCCTGGAACCCTGGTTTGTTCTGCTGAACAGGCCTAAACTATTGCTGCTGCGGGCGACGTTGTTGTTGATGCTGTGGTCCCCAATAATGTAATGACCCTAGTTGGATAAATGTTTAAGAAATTATAAAGTAAAACTAATTAGGGGATTAAT
>ML781166.1:266730-333712 GCA_009831015.1 Picea engelmannii | reverse complement strand
AACTACAAACTACATTTAATAACTTGCGTAATGGATTTAATAGATTAATGGTATATGATATAAAATGGTTGCGTATACAACAAGGGATAACCTATGAATCCTGAGAAGATAAAAACATTAAAGGAAGGATCAGAAAGGGGATATGGGGCATTAATGGGAAAGGATAAGAGTAATAAATGGGTTAGGTAGGGAGTAAATGGGGGGGGAGAGTCGGTGAAGGAGGGATAAGGAAGGGAAGGAGTTGGACGAGAGGTTATTCTACGGAGGTTGGGGAATGAAGTTTGGGGAGCGTTGGATTTGCTGAGAGAAGTGAAGTTATGGAGTAGGATTGATACAGTGCACCGGAGTTGTTGGGGGTTTTGGGCAGGGAGGGCAAGGATATCTGTTGATATCCTGGAGCTAGGGAGCTACCTATTTGGCAGGGAGGAACCGTTTTGGGCAGTGTTTTACGGTGCAGCAGCGGGAAGAAGGCGTTTGGACAAACAGAGGGTATTTAACATCAGGTTCAGGTATTTATTTAGAATTATGCATTTTTTTTGTATTAATTTGTTATTAAATTTATTATTCATTATTAAATTTACATGCGTACGTGTTAAAATATTTTGAAATTATTGAACTTTCATAAACCCAGTAGAAATTACTGTCTTGTTGTAGAATTACTAGATGTTAAATTAAATTTGGCTCCTACAGATAAGGTGTCCGCTGCTGAGGCGGCGGTCATTGGGGTGTAGTGAAGGTGGATCCCCTCTGGAAGCCACGATATCCCGGCGTATGTCTCGTTGGTGTCTGATGCTGCGGTGTTCTAGATGAACCCTGCCTTGCTGATCTCATTGGAGTCCTAGTTTGACCCCCACTGATAAGCTCCTCCTCTGCTATGAGGGCCTTCTGGACGACATCGTGCAAGGTTTGAGGCATCAAAATCCTAACCTTTGCACGCAGGCTTCCGTTAAGGCCGAACATGAACCGGTTGACCTTAGGTTTCTCTGTGTTAAGGTGCAAAGCATACCAAAGCAACTCCATAAAACCTGCCTCATACTCGGGCACCGGACAACCTCCCTGTCGTAATGTGTTGAACTCATTGAGCTGAGGCTCAATGAATTCCTCTAAAAGGTACCTCTCTCGGAATCGTTCCTCAAACAGTTCCCATGACACGTCTTCGACGGCCATGTTCAGTTGTGGTAGGAGCGTCTTCCACCATAGAAGGGTGCTCCCCTTCAGTTGAAAGACTGCCATGCAGACCTTCATGTTGGAGGTATAATCGTGAAGTGCAAAGCACATTGCCATGTTCTCCAACCATGCCTCAGCAGCTACGCCGTCCGGGGCACCAAAGAACTCAGGAAATTTGACCTTCTTGAGTTCACAATGAATGCTACCAATAACGGTCGGTGCACGCGGCTGTACCTCAGTGACTGCCGGTGCCCTGGCCTCATCTCTGTCCAAACGGTTGATCAGTGCCTCGGACATGCACTGAAAAGATCTCATCATCCCAACTACGTCGCAAACTGTTATCTGCTCCTGTCTGAGAACCTGCTCGCCTCCCTGGGGGTTAGACCCCTCAGGCGTGGATGCTACTGGAGGCATCACGCCTCCTCCTCTAGCACCCCGTCGTCTACCTCCGCGGCGTCCTCTAACCATGATTACCTACACACACACAATCAACTCGATCAACAATAGTATAATCAAATCAAATCATGTCAATGAAAGCCGTAGCGAATCCCAAGTCGTGAGTTGAACCCGCTCTGATACCATATGTAACATACCTCCTCATTATGACGACAAACCTCTTACAGCAAGTGCATTTTTTTTTTCTTAAAGTGTGTGCACACGTGTACAAGGGGAACAAACACATTCGACTCTATGTCGCCACTCGATGACTAACAATACGCAACAACGACGAACACCACAAGACGACATAAGACGCACATCAAGTAACTGCATCCGTTTAACGACGATCAATCGACAATAAGTAAGACTGACCACTTGCCCATCCTACCCTACAAAGGTTAGGACCTCCAAGACACATAAGCAATGCTCAAGCCCAGGTTCCCATCAATTTTAACCATTTAAGGTCTCAGGGCTGGCGACTGTTTTGAGGAACATGGAGGTGTCTACATCCCACCCGACACAAGCAGACCCAGCACACGTAAGGTTTATCAACCAAGTACAACATTAATTAAAATGAAAGCAACCCTCATTTACTAACTCAGAATAATCTATTGCACTTAAATCAAGGACGTTACACCATATATGTTTATCAATAACAATAAAGATTACAATAACGTTGCCATGAAATAATAAACACATTACATTTATTTCGCATTAACCTTGCAAAAATAACAATCACCTTACATCTTAGGTGTTATCCATAAAAATAAAACTACAATATTATTGCCATAAAATGACAACACCATTTCATTTTAAGTCCCAAAACTTTGCAAGAGTAACATTCACATTACAAGACAATGACCATTAATAAGCTAGTAAGGAAATTAACACAGCTTAACCTAACCTCCATTACGAGCCGTGCAAAGCATGTCTAAAGCGCATAACATTCTAAGGTACACTCTAAATCCACCATGAACCATTTTCGTTGGTGAATTTTAATTTTACGAGAGCCATCATAGTTCCACCTAAATCAATTTACCTTAAATGTCATTGTTGTTATAAAAATTCTAATTTAAATCACTAACTAATAATTATGGGGAATCTATATAGAAATGTCTGAGGAATTAAATTGTGTAGACCTTAACAACCTTTACACACAAATTCCTCATCCCCACTGGTAAGGATAATAGTAACAATGATATTAATATTGTTATTATTATTATTATTAATAAATGAAACACCTCATCAATGTAATTATAATAATCATATTTTTTTAAATTTAAACCATTTCATAACCATGCATGGATATCTAAAAAGGTTCTAATATGTTCAAACCCTTCATCCAATAATCATGAAACTCTACACTATGATAAATCAGGTGCAACTTCGATGCCCCAAATAACATGCTAGAATAACATGCCGGGAAAATAGGAAATGAAGGTATGCTTTTTACAGGCGGACTTGATGGAGCACTCAAGTTATGGTGCTATGAGGACATGCATTTTTCTTCGGGCTCTAGGTATCGAAGTTGAAAACGGTAAGAGATTAATTGTTCCAAATAAGCTGTAAATCATTGCTAAGAAAATAAAATTTCCACACTCAAATATTTCGCAAAATAAGTCTCATAAGTTCATAAATTTTATTTTATGTTGGAGGTGTGCTTACAGAACTGTCAAAATCCAGAATATATATCTGAAATGTTAGTTAAACCTTCCTGTTGTAATTGGAATTTGCTATACTTTCGTCAAGTCATAAATGTATCGGTTAAGATTTTGTATCGCCTGTAACATGGTTTCTTTTATTGCAATAAATCATGGAATGGGAAAATTTCCTTGTTTTGGCTTGAATTCAAGTCCAGGGAATAACCCAAAATCTATTTGGGAAATAAATAGAACAGTGCTTAAACATTCTAAGTCCAGGAATAAAAATACGAAGGTTAAATGAGCTAAAAAGGGGTAATCAGACATCTTATGTACGTATCCTTGCAATCAGTTCAACCTCGAAACATTTTCTGACCAGATGGGATCCTACATTAATAAAATTCGCAGGGATACAATGTAACCTCACAGAGATTCGCTGGAGTACAAGCAATACGTTCTGGTACAGATAGGAAAACGCGGCAATTCTACCAGTCACGTCGTGGACAACTAACTCCCTGTCCTCCGGTATCAAATCTTAAACGGGAGTTGTTGCAGACACGTCCAAGTATAGCATTGGCCAGGGATTTCTATCAGACTTAAGGGGATGGTCACGCAGTTGGGCAGAAGAAAAAAAATCAATGCAGTTACCCAAGAAGCAAAGGAATGGTTGGATGGGTGCACAGGAATGTCGTTACATTGGAAATCGTGGGTGATGTTGGATAGGTACCAGGAAAAAGTGCTGCACTTCAACAAATTTTTAAAAAACCATGGACCCCTTCCTGTCAGCCCACCCACAAAGGAAATAAAATAGTAGCAACTCCACATAAGGGAAAACGCAGGCCAACGGGACACAAGTTTACTCTACTAAAAACAAGGTTACACCCCTCAGTTCCTAACCTAGAAATAAAACTCGTCTATGACTCAGCGAATACGAATCTATCATTCGCATAGGGAGGGAGATTAACCAGACAGAATTTGAATCTTTCTGACAGCAGCTCAACAGGTCGCATAGGTGGGTGGGGTCGGATCTGAGGGCGTTTTGTAGGAATCCCAGCCAGTGTTTAAGATCGACCACTGCCGAAATCCAGAATACGATTTCACCCTTGATCAAGAATACTACCATTGTCATTTAAAAAAAAAGCAATTAAAAATAAGCAATAATAAAGTACATTTTCGCCATTGATCAAGAATTCTACCCTGTTCATTTAAAAATAAGTTGCTGCCCTTCCAACGAAGCAAACCTCCATTGTGATATGAAATACCAATTCGCCATTGAATATGAATTCAGATTTTCAAATTGAATTATCATGTATGAATGCCCCATGGAATATAAAAACTGAACGTTCATTTTAAAAATACAAACCACTGCCATACCAGCGAAGCATTCGCTACTTGCAATTCAGTTTACAATTTGCCATTGACATATGAGATTTCAGAGTCGCCATTGAAATACAAAACCAAAATTTCATTTAAAATATAAACTACTGACAGCAAGCAAAACACAATAAGAGAAGTAAAATTTGGTCGGGGAGAGAAGTAATCCAAGGGTAACTTGCCAGATGATTCAGCCAGTGAAAGTTAAGGGAGATGTAGAGCAAGGGAAGGGCATGGATGCCATCAATTGTTTCCAGGCTCATTAGATTCGCCTAATAAGAAATACTGATTGAAGAAAGAGAATGCAGTCGAAAACGTAAATCGAAGAGCATGGTGAGGGCAGCGCAAGGGTCATAGTCAACACCACAGGGAGATCAATCAACCAATAAATCAGCCAGGATATAAAATTTCAGTCATAAAACTACACCAACAGTTTCCTACTCAATACACCGGTAGATCTAAAACATACATCCTAGAACATTATATCAATCAACATAATTGCATACCGTTGCCTTATCGTTGCTCCGAGTGTCGTTCGCACACTCTACGCCGCTACCGCTCGTCGACCATTGAGACCTCACCGATACCTCCCAGCCAACGCTAGGGGTAATCCGCTTTTCCCTTAGCCCCTCGATCCACAAAGGGGCCACACACTATCCAGATGGTACGTCTAGCTTCCCATCTCGCCTCGCAAGGCCGAGCTACCACTCCTATACGTGCTGGAAAATCTCAACTCCCCACAAGTAATTAGTCAAGTAACAATTCCAGTAGCGTAATGTTATGCTAACAGCCGATCCCCTTCTTCCTCATCTTCCCTTTCTTTTATAGATTTTTTAGAACCTCCAACTTTCCCTAAATCACATTTAAATTAAGTTTTAACAAAAATCTTCTAAATATTCTCCTTTGCACAAGTGTCGTCCATCCCCCTCTTTCCTCCAATAATTATTTTCTTTAAATTTATTAATTGTCTCATTTCCCTCACCCACCTAGAGTTGCTCCTAAATTTACTCCTAGGTGTTCCTAGATTCCCTTACAGGTTTAAATACTTTCCCTAAAATGAAGTTGCTAATTTAGTTCATTTTAGAAGGTTCTTAATTGCAGATTCCTTACTATGTTGACCTTGCTTTTTACCATAAGTTCCCTTCTTTCCCTTATTATATTTCCCCCCATTCCTTAGTTTCCTAAATTTTATTATTCCCTTCTTTCCCCTTTTATTAGGGCCAAAATGGAAGTTGCGCTATTTACTCTTTTCCTTTTATTATTAATTTGAAACATTTATACACTTTCACAAGTTAAATAATTTATTTCTTCTTTACAATTTAAAACCACGGATTTTAATTAAATTATTACTCTCTTCACTTTACCCCAAAAATTTATGGAGACTAAAACTATTACTTAAGTGGTTTTTAGTTTAAATTTATATTTTTTTATTTATATTTTTTTATTTATATTTTTTTTTTAGGGTCTTTTTCTTAAGGTTAAACAAAATTTTACCCTAAGAAGTTTTAGACTTAGGACTTAGATTCTGAACTAGGCGACATTTAATTAGGGAAGTAGTTTAAGAATTTCTTAATGTGTTAAATGTCTTAGGGCCATCTAGGTTTGTTCCTTCATCAACATCAACGCGACGTGCCCTTTAGGATGCACCACGTGCTCCAAGGGTGCCACTTGCCTCTAGTGTTTCCTTTGCGTGACGTGCCCTTCAGGATGCAGCACGTGCTCCAAGGGTGCCACTCGCCTCTAGTGTTTCCTTTGCGCGACGTGCCCTTCAGGATGCACCACGTGCTCCAAGGGTGCCACTCACCTCTTGACTGATTGGTAGGCCTCAATAACCCCTGGAGTCAACACTCTGCCAGGTGAACTTGTGGGAGACTAAGGGCTCTAAGGAATAAGGCCCCCGCCTTATTGCATGCCCCTTAGAATCATCGTGAGCGACTGTCGCAGTATGCCCTCATGGCATCGTAGATCCTCTCGAACTAGGTAATTGTTAACCTACAGTTCGAGCCACGACATGAGTGCTAGTAAGCTATGGCAGAGTTGTTGTCCACACCTCTCCCTCAACCTCTCTGGAAATCGTGTGTGGCCCCTTTACTCCATACGTGAGTCTGGTCGGCAAGCCATCGTCAGCCTACATCATCAACAATCATATCAGAACATGTCCACATCATATCATCAAATCAAATATACTAAAATCATAGTAAACAATCAACCCCAAAGCACACTCCCTGATTCGATCCGGAGTCCAAGGGGTCTCGTCGATGCCTCTGCATCCTCAAGGTCAAAAACCCTGCACATTCAGTAAAACCGAGTCAATAGCACATGTCCATGTCAAAGCAGTAAAACATCATGTCATCTATCATATCGCATGATAATCAAGGATAAATGTTTTCTTATCATAAAAGTCCAAATCACTTGCGAACAAGTGTCCTCAAAGAATAAGTTTTCTCAGTGCGCTAGAGCGGGATGTTACATATACAAACAAAAATACATCTAATTCACAATTAGGAATGAAGGATGAAAGTGTTTTAGTGGCAAATCTATTATAACCATGTATACATATTTATTATGTTGAGTTTCTTTACACCAGTCTTTTGTCTTCAATTATTAGTGGTATAATATTTGAATAATATCTTGAGATTTGGGTGTCAAACCTTTTCTTGTAAGTGATCCTCCAACCTCTCAATAGAGATATTATTTTCTTAATTGTGTTGTCAAATCATATGTGTGTTAAAAATTTCTTGAGGGCATTAATCCCTCAAATGCCCCCAATGTATACGAATCTACAATTACATTCCTCCTCACTCAAGCTCGTTTTCATCATGGTATGCATATTAACGCATGATCATGTGTATCCTTCATAAATTTAAACCATTAAATCTCAAAAATAAAAATATGGAGGTCTTTATATCTATGACAAGGAAACTTATTAGTGATTATAACCATGCCTTTCCTTTTCTCACTAATAGATCTTCACATAGCAGTACGGTTTTAGAAGGACATGGTGCTTCACTCACAAGGTAATAAGGTTGATAATGGCCCTTGAATGAAACCAATCTCCTTTCACTTAATCTCTTCACACAAGCTATCTCATGTTTTTATTTTTCATGCAAACCCAATGTTAAGAAGTAAAAATTCATTGCATCTTCATGTCACATTTACCAACGAAATCTAAAGGAAAGAAGCATTGATATATAGGATTTGTGGATTTTTCAAACCAAAGTAGCTTCAATCCCAAATGCAATCTCCAAGAAATACATCTACTGCATAAAAAATAAACATATAGTGCCCTCATTATGTCACTTCTATTAATCAAACTTATGTCATCTCTATCAATCAAACTTCTGGCATAACAAATTAATCAATGGAATTTTATCTTTTAAAGAAATGAGAGGATAACATGAATTTTCTCATGAAATCAAATAATATAGAATCATATCTAAACAAACACCGACAAATACATGTAGATAAGGAAGATAGATTTCCATAATCATCTACTAGCTAAGATCAACTCTCTCGAGGATTTTGATAGTAGAAGGGAAGACATGTAGATAAAGAAGATAGATTTCCATAATCATCTATTAGCTAAGATCAACTCTCTCAAGGATTTTGATAGTAGAAGGGAAGACATGTAGATAAGGAAGATAGATTTCCATAATCATCTACTAGCTAAGATCAAGTCTCTCGAGGATTTTGATAGTATAAGGGACTAGAAAACATTTTAGAGCTATTTTGTCTCTCTTAGATAGAAAGAGGTGCTACGCCCTTTCAACAATAAAAACGAATGAAAAGGAAACTCTAGTTGGTTGTTGGCTTGATTCACAAGAGTAAATCTTTGATGGTACATAAATGCATTTATGGTTTCCTAGGGCGCCAACATAGTGCCAAAAACATAGCAAAGGAGTGAATTGTGTTTTTTGGATGAAAATTCATCACCCAAACTGCTAGGATTTGTGTGCAATGGTTTTGGATGAGTATTGGATGTTCCTACTAGTTAGAGAAGCTCTAACCATGGATTTACAAACCACAAACGAAAAAAAATATCATAAGGAGAAAAGCATTGAAGAAGAAGCTCTCCCAAAGTGAAAATGGAAAACAATATGAGAAGGGAGGCTTCCTTTTACATTTATATAGGATTGGAGTTGAGTGTTACTACAATACCCCCATATAAGAATTGGATAGGTTTTTTTTGTGTTAAATTGCTTCAAGTGCACAATTCAAGGCTATGTCAGCCATGTATGGTAAGTGTGGTAAGTAAGTTACCATTTGGTTATTATTGGAAATTATTATAGAATAATATTAATATTAATATTAATATTAATAACAATAAGGTGCATTTTGGGTTACAAGTTTCTAGGAGCACCATGGGGGTTATGAACCACTGAGTGGAGAAGTAGGGTGAGTTCAAGAAATAATATTTCATTGTTTCCACCATGTGATTGTCTCTCAATCCTTTCTACCTTCTTGTATTATGTGACCCATGTTTGGGAAGGGATTCACTCAACCTTTGGGAAGTTATTCATTCTCTCATTCATGCATTAGTGCTGGGGTATGCCATGGAATGATGAGAGATATATCATGAGAACCCTCAATTGTTGAATCAATTGGTAATGTCCTCTAGGGTCATTATGCTACCATAACTAGGGGTTATGAGTAACTGTTGAGAGTGGAGGAAATTTAGTTACAACTAGAAATCCTTAGTTCTCGGTAGTTTATGTTCCTTGGATAGTTTTCACTGGAGAACTAGAGGGAGAGGGAGTATCCCAAAGGGGTTATTTAGTATATAATGAGATCTCATTCCTCGTGTTGTGAAATCTAGGTAGTAAGAGATTCTAGTTGAGTGGGATTGTTGTGACTAGGAAAGGACTAAAATGCTAATTCCTTGTTTGTGATATCTAGGAATTATGATGAGTGAGAAATACCAAAGCCATCACTAATAAATTAACACTTGTTGTTTCATTGCACAACATAAGGGTGGCACCTACATGAGTTGGTGCCTATGGTTGGGAAGAAAATTTCTCCAGTGGATATATTTCCCTAAGTAAAACCTCTAAAAGATAAATAATATGGTCTTTATTATTTATATGTTTATGACTAATGCTTATGGTTATTGCTGTAATTGATAAAGATGTGCTTAGTTGGGAAAATGCAAGTCTAGGATTTAGCATTGTCTCAAGAGTGCATTTTGGACTCTTTGGGAGATACTAATATGCAAATATTAAGGTTGTTACAACCATGTTTTTGTTATGTAGAGGGGATAATTCTACCTTTATTCTATAAATCAAGCTTCAATTGTTCCAAATGTATGTAATTGACAGTGTGGGCAGGGATGATTTTAAGGATGGAAATTTATTTTAAAATGTAGAAACCTTGGCGAATCTTACTAATCCTTCATATGCCAACTATAAATGTTTGGCGATATTTTGGTAAAAATATTCAAATTTCTAAGGATTTTATATAGTTTTATAAATTTTTGGCGATTTTAAGGTAAAATAATTTTATCCTATAGAATTTGGGCGAATCATTTTTAAAATAGTGAATCTTGTTTTTGGAAAAACCATGGAAAATTAGCCCATGAGCGAAATTTAGCCCCTAAAATCATCCATGAGTGTGGGTATCACCGAAGATACTAGAACCATTGAAGAAACGTAATTTTTTTATGGGAAAGCACATGATATGTATGTTGTTGTGTTTTCCCATGCAGTATTTGTCAATATTCCATGTATTAGTTGAAAATATGGTTTATATGTTGGAATGGTTGAATGTATTCATGGGAAATGATTTTTTTTGCATAGGAATGTTATTTCCATTGCTAATTTATATTTTCCTATAAATTATATAACAAATTGTTGATTAGAGCTTATATTCAACCTCAAAAATGTTGAATTGGAGTAAAAAAATATTGATGATGGTTTTGGATGGACAAGGAGGGAATACAAGGATGTTACAAAGTGGTATTGGAGCCTAGCTATAACACTAGTCTAATATGGGTTGAGTGTGTGAATTGTTGAATGGAAAATCGTAATTGTGTGTAAATTGTTTGAAAAAAGTCCTTAATGAGGACTATTTTAATTTTTTCAAGTTAAATGTGCATAGTGATGAGCTAATGGTTAATATTCATAGGCTAGGCCAACATTAATCCTTTGGGCATGCTTATCGAGTGAATAGGTATGATTCTAAGAAGTTGGTCATCAAATCTCATGGACTAGGAAAAATTTGTATTTTCTTGTAGCTTATTAATGCGATATAAGCATTAAAGTCCAATGGGTGTACAAGATTGTTTCCTTTGATGAGGTATAGATATGAAAATACCATGGAATTCCAATGAATTTATGGAGATATAATAATGTTCAACATTGAAATTTGGTTGCATGAAATGTTCCCATAGCACACTATGAGGTCAGAGGATCAATTCTAGGAAAATAGAACTAAGTAAAATAGAAAAATTAACAAGATTTGAGTAAGTACCCAAATATATTAATTAACATAAATATGGCCTTGAATATACAAGGAACCCAGTCATTGTAATGACCCCAATTTTTGTTGGACATTGGGTTCAACACTTCCCGCGAGTTTCGTTACATGGGTTAACCCCCTCTTGTGGATCATAACTTCAACAATTGTGGCAGAGAATAACACCTATGGGTTTTGGTCTAACAACAATCGTAGTCCAACAAATTGGTATCAGAGCAGGTTCCTTCAGAGATAGTCTAACCATTAGAAGGTAGATCATAGAATACACTAAGAATGGAGTGCCAATGTTTGATGGTCAAAATGGTCAGAGCTATGAAATGTGGAGAAACATGATGAGTGTATTTCTGGGAGCACAGGGGTATG
Source organism: Picea engelmannii (assembly GCA_009831015.1). Classification (NCBI taxonomy): domain Eukaryota; kingdom Viridiplantae; phylum Streptophyta; class Pinopsida; order Pinales; family Pinaceae; genus Picea; species Picea engelmannii. The sequence goes on along the minus strand of ML781166.1, from coordinate 322,259 downwards.
ATGTTTGGTACTCAGATGTTATAGGATACATTGGTTCAAAGAAACCGAAGACTATAGCCAAGAAGGAATTGAAGAGAAACAACAAAATAGCAATGGATTTCATCTTGGAAGGATTACCAAATATAGTAAAAGACAAAGTGGGACAATGCTCATCAACTAAAGAAATTTGAGATAAGCTACATATTCTATACTTTAAGGAATCCCATTCTATCGTAGAGCCAGACCATGCTAATCAGAATAAATAAGATGATTAAGAAGAACGAGATAAAAGATGTTCTTCATGTTAGATGGATTCATAAGAATAATATTGTGAAGAAGGCATAGTAAATCTTGAAGAAGAATTAATCAACACTTTAGACTATCAGACGAAATAATGAAGGAAGAACAAGTCACTCAAGAAAGAATTGATTGAGCTAAAGAAGGGGTCTCAAAATCCCAAATCTGAAGAAGACCAATAGAAGATTACAAACCTTAAACACCAATTAGAATAAGCCTAGATGATGGATAAAGAAGAAGATTGTGAGAATCTTGAAGAAGAAGTTGTCACATTAAGATTTAAAGTTGTCAAGCTCAACAAGAACACTGAAGAAAGAGAAAACTCCACATCATCAATAAAGAAAGTTGAAGGGAAGTATTACAAGTTGCTAGAAAGGAATAGTGAATAGAAGGCTAAGAGTTATGCAGAAGTCATCAGAGGCCCTATTAAGAAGGAAGAATGTGAGCCCTCAAAGAAGAACATTCTAGAAATGAAGAAAACTCAAGAAGAACATTCCCAAAGGGACAGATATCAACTAAGACCCTCCACCTTCAGGTATCAAACAAGATTCAATCATTGTGAAGGAAACAATAGATGATAAGATCATGATTAGCCAAGGCATGAATTCAGAAGGACTGCATCACAAAGAAGAACATTCACTTCCAGTTATCAAGATTTCTTTTATGGTCATTGTTTTACTTGTAATAAATTTGGACATAAAGTTGTAGATTGCAGAGCTTATGGAAGAAATGGTCAAGAAAGAAATTTTCATGTGTCCCCACACAATATTGAATGTTACAAATGCCACAACTATGGACATATATCTCATTATTGTAAAAGCATGATGGATACTTCTAAGAAAGAGAACAATGATATCAGATATAAGAAGATTTGGAAAAGAAAACAAGAACAGGTGAATGAAGAAAAGATGAATGAAATACTTCCAAAATTCATACTCTCAGTATTTGTAGTAGTACGAGATCAGGGAAAATCTACGGGAAAAGATGAAAATTCCATAATTCAAGAAGATGATAAAGAGGAATATGTCAAACTTTAGGAAGAATATGAAGAGGAAGATTACTCCACATTAGGGAGGATTCCTCCACCTTTATAATCCATATGGCTTCGAGACTCCCAACAATATGAATGTTGAAGAGGGGGAGTCTAAGAAGCATCTCTACAGATCGAAGAATTATCTTTCGAGCAGTCGAAAGTGTTTGCATATTTTGGAAAGACAGCTTCAGAATGGTTTGATGACAAAAGTGCATAATGTCTTGTGACTGTTTGTTTGAGGAGAAGCTTTCATAACACATTCCCATGAAAGTATCAATTGATAGTTATGAAGAATATCAGTGGCACACTTTCCAGGCAAGAGATTCATGGTTGTATATAGGATTCCAGACATGTATTCAAACAAGGACATATTCAGTATAGATTGTTGCAGACATGTAAAGTTTTATTTATAGATTGAGATGACAGTTTGAGAAGTAGGAATATGTAGTTGTAGAAAATTTGAAGAAGTCAGGTAAAGTGATAGATTGGTTATCATTGTGTGCAGTTGAGTAGAAGATTCATGGATAGTTTTATAACATATGTATATAGATGTATTCATGAGATTTTGGTAGGTCTAGTAGAGAGTACAAAAGACATGAGTCAGAGTATATGTATAACAGTGGATGGAAGAATATTGACAAATGGAATCAGTTAGTCAGATGAAGGCAAGAAGTGAAAGGCACAACAAGACAAGGGAAGAGAAATCATCATTAAAATCAATCGTCATCAAAATCCATACCATCAAAGGAAAATTATTGAAAAATATGGTCATTGATGTCAACTTGACAAGCCATGAAGATTTGAAGTCAAGTAATTTTTAAATTATTTTTATATATAAATGAATTACAAGAGGAAGCACCAATAGACAAGAAAAACTATAAGAAATGAAAGGAAGAAGGTACAAGAAATATCCACATTGATATACATGACATCTTGCAGAGAACTCAAGGGGAGAAATTGTCAGAGAGAGAGAGACCAGATTAGCAGCATGAAGATAGGGGGAGGCATATCAATAGGGGAGTTACCCTTTTTCCTATGATGTCAAAGAGAAAGAAAGATAAATATCAAGAGAGAAATATTAGAAGCATGAAGATAGGGGGAGAATATCCAAAGAGAGATACCCTTTTCCATTGATGTCAAAGGGGGAAAGAAACATGAGGAGAGAAATATCAGGAGCATTGGTCATAGGTGGAGTATGAGTGTTTCCATCAATGCCAAAGGGGGAGATTGTTGGATGTTGGTTGTCATTGATGTTGTTGTACATATGGTTGTCATTGATGTCAACAGAAGTGGTTCTCATTGATGTCGACAAATTTGATGGGTGCATTTGAAGAAGTCTACAAAAATCCCCAAAGGTGTGGTCATAAAGAACGAAGTTGTTTGAGGAATAAGGACATGAAGGAGAATGCAAATGCAGGTAACACACTCATATATGGATAGTCCTCTTTGCATCATTTCCAACGGTAGGTGGAACGTCATGTAGTTCCTCACAATTGAGGAGTTACGAGGTCATGAAGTCAGAATCTCTGAAGAATGGTTAAGAAGCCCATAAATAGTTGCAACAAGAAGTTACAAGTCATTAATTAATGGAAAATAGTTATAACAAGTAGGCCCTAAAGTTAGGGAAAGAAGTCACATGGAAAAGTATAAATACACTTCAAGAAACCTCACATTCTTACACACAAAAGTTTAATGATTATCTATATTTCAAGTGATATTTTGGTAAAAACAATTCGCAGCATCTCTCAGGAAGTGAATTTTGAGGTAGCGAAGGGAAGAAAAGGGAAAAGTTTGATGTTATTAGCTTTCTGAGGTTATCTGTGGGTCAAAATTCATCAATGCATGAATCTGTGGGTCACAGTTCATCAAAGTGTGGGTGTACATGGGTCATAGTGTAGAAAAGCGCAGATAGGGTATCCGCAGGTTGACAATGGGCAAGTTGTAGATGTACGTGGGTTGAAGAAGCAAAAAGCGCATATATCTATGGGTTGATAAAGGACAAGTCATGGATCTGTGAAAAGGTATTGAAGAAGATGGTATCTTTTGTTTGTTGAAGATGATATGCACCAGGTTGGTTTGTTGATATGAGATTATATGCTTCAGGTCTTCTTCGTGAGTAAAGGTATGTCTTTTATGTGTCAGTTTGAGGCTTGTATCATATGTGGTATGGAACATTCTTAAGGCATGTCTTGGAGGCCTTTTTGGTACATGGTTGCATATGGTTGAGATTCATGTCTTAGTGATATTGATACATGCTTGAGACATATCCTTGGTACATTGTGTATGATTGTTATGGTTCATTGTTAGAGGCACATCTTTATGATATCGCCATATGTTTTAGGCACATACTTGATATATGATATTAGTTGTTATGGTGAATTCTTGAGCCATATTGTTGAGATATTGGCACATGTGTGAGGAATACACTTAGTATATGGTGGCATATGTATGAGGCAAATTCTTTGGTGTTTGGTTGAGGCACATCACTTGGTACATAGTTTATGCTTGGTACATGGTACATGATTTTGGTATACGATTGAGGTATATGGTTGATCATTGACATTATGGTACCTACACGTGGCATATCTTGTAATATCCCCAAGGACAATCCCCTGTTGTATTTATAAATTGTAAATATGTTTTGTAGGCCGGTGAGCCAAGTGTTGATAAGATGGTGGGCTTATGTGTTTATTAGGCCGGAGAGCCTAAGTGTTAAAGGCTAAGAGCCTGATTTTGTATATGTAACTATGCAAATCATTAATCAAATATAAACATCATTGTGTGTAGACCAACCACGAAGAAAGAGTGATGGGGGACTAAGCTTCCATAAGGTGGGTAATGGAAAGGGGGCTGAAAGGTTAGAAAGAGGAGATAAGCATAGGGGATTAAGTCCTTGAGATTAATAATTTATTATTATTCCAAAGATGTGTGAAATACACGTTTTTATCCTAAGTCCTGGGAAAGACAACTTGTGAAAAAGGAAACACATGCAGCTCCAAGAAGACAAGTGTCGACCTGGGCACATGCAATTAAAGCTGTAGAAGTCATCCATGTTGGGGGTTCATTCTGGTATTTTTTCATCCTCCTCCCGAGTTCACTGGGATATGGGGCGTCTGAACCATTTTCCTCTGCATCTGCATATGCATACTCGCGCATCGTGAAGGAAAAATCACACACCTCTGGAATCAATAATCTTTGAGTCTAACTATGTTGGAGTTCGCTTGCTATTCCTGATTCCTAAGAATTATGTCTGGCCTCTGCGTTTTGACCTCGGCACACCCATGCATACCTAAGAAATCACCCAATGGGAGGGAAAACCAACCTGTGTGTCCTGTGAACCTAGGTTTATCCATACTGCAAATCTGTGTTTGTGCCTTAACCGTTTGGGTTGTTGTCCTATGTATTGCTTGAGCCATGTTGCATCTTAGTGGGACTGTTGCCATTTTTGGATTCCCATGCCCAAATTTCTCTGTAGTTGTCGTCGCCCGTGAGTTAACCGAATGTTGTTGATGTGCTATTATCCTTACCTTGCGGGAATTAAGCAGTAACTAGCTAAAGAAGCAGGTTGTCAGGTCCGTGGTGGAAGAGGCAAGTTGTCAGACCTATGAGCGGCTCTCTCCAGGTGAGAGAGTTTGTTGGGAAGTGGTTTTCTCCCAAAGAGAGTCCATCACTAGCTATAGAGATTTGAGAATTCCTGATCTGACCTATTGCCAATACCCTGAGAGGGAGGTGAAGCATCCAATGGACTATGTGACAATGAAGGTGTATACTCCTGGGTGGAAAAAGCATGTGGGGAATGAGATTTCATGAGTAGTGGGTGTAAGAAGGCTCCTGGAGAAAATCCTTTCGGTTGCACTGTCCAGTTTTCCTGTAACCTCAACCTAGTCTAGGATTCCCTTGCCTTGGGTGGAGCTTAGTCTCAGCTCAGGGGTGAACCACTGCTGAGTGTGATGAGCAGCGTGGTCTAAGGCTGGGAGGCTCATGGAAGGTCTGCATGTAGTTGGTGGTGTTACTCCAATTGAAAATATAAGTATCATTATTGTGCTTAATTTATATGTTATGCATGTTTGTAACACTTGAATTTTATCATGTATTATGTTGCGTATATGAATTATTGTCTATTACATTTGAATCTGTATGGTAGCAACAACTCTGTGTTATGTTTTTTATTTCGATTAAAATGCATGTTATATATATCTATGTATGTATTTTTTTCTTCTCTTTTATCCCGGGAGCCACTTACGTGCACAACCCACAGACCCTCATTCCCCACATGCCTGCTCCACCCTAGGAGGATACACCTTCACTAATACAAGTCCATCAGCTAGTACACCTCCCTTACCTTGGGCTTCAGCAACAGGCTCGAACATAAGACACAGAGTACTGTAGCTACTACGGGACTCCCTTCCAGGAGAACTCACTTCCAAACAAACTCTCTCACCTGGGAGAGTTGCTCATAGGCCTGAAAAATGGCTTTGTCAATTCAGCACCTAAGTAATACTGCAACAACATTCAGCTAAAATCCGGGTGACGACAACAACAGGAATCAGTTATGGACCTGAAAATGGCAACGACCAGACGTTAAGACGCAACATGTCTCAAGCAACAAATGACAGCAACCCAAAACGGTTCAGGTACGAACTCGGCTCTACAAGAGCAAATAGGCTGGGTTCACAAGACACACAGGTCAGCTTTTCCCTCCCCAATGAGTTTCTCAGATGTGCGAGATTATGCAGAGGCCAAACGACAAATCAGGAAATGGCAAGAGAACCCCCTTCCCATGAGATATTTTCCCAACCGTTCATACTGTGCGTAGGTAACCAGAGGTTTATGTCCCCCGACCAATGATTTCAGGTGGAGGATGCAATAATGGGGAGAGAATTACCAACACGATTTGAATCACGGGTTACTGGTTCTAGAGATCTGTGATGGATGCTCCCTGTTCACGGTTATACAGTGGGTCAAGAATGGCAAGCCCACCCACAACACAACTGACGCTTCAAATTTTAGCTGCATGAGCCCAGGTCGACACTTTTCTTCCTGGATCTGTATGCGCTCCATTTAGCCTACATCCCTAGCTACCAAGAACTTAGGATAACAAAACATATTATGTCCACATTAGTTTTCGAGAAAAAATATTAAAATATTATTCCTCTAGAGGTAAGCCCCCCATCTTAGCCCCTAGGCCCAAATAATTAGCCCCCTCCCTTGCCCAACCTTGTGTAAGCTTAGTCCCCCATCACTCTTTCTTCGTGGTTGGTCTACACGCAGTGATGTTTTTATATTAACAAAGTGCATAATTACATGTAAAAAATAGGCTCCTGGCCTTTAACACCTAGGCTCTTTGGTCTACTTGCACATAATGTTGCCATCTTACAATTGCTTGGGTCACCATCCTACAAAACATGTTTAAAATACATAGATATAATTGGGGCTCATCCTTGGGGTATTACAATCCCCTCCCCTTGTTTTTTCACTATCCTCGGTGCAACTTACTTACAAATATATAATTCAAAAATTCTTCAAAAGCTCCAAGATTTAACTATTTGAATCCCATTATCCAGCTTTACTTTCAAGCACCAGTTCTGGTATCCATACTGTGGCTGAAACTCAATTTCTCTATTCCATAGAGTTGCTTCAGGAAAGCATTCATCTTATTGTTCCTTGTTACATGCTTCAATTAAACCTCATTGAGAGCACCGAATGGTTGTAGATCCACGATGTTCCATCCATTGATAAACTCTCAGCAGTGTTATAAATCCATAGACGTAAACACTCTGCTTGTACACATATTCATTCGGAAGCAACATTAGAACATACATGCAATATATATATAGGAAATTCTAATAACATTATAACATGTATATGAATTACGAGATACATATCATACAATGAATAGAGAATCGATACTTATCTTTTGATTGAGAATACTTCCATATCAACATGGTCTAGGCCAAGGTGCCAAACCCCAACAACATTATAACCAACAGTCTCTCTTCCCCACATGCCTATCCCACCCCAAGAGTGTGCACCTTCACTGTCACACAGTCCATCAGTTGTTACACCTCCCTTTCCTTGGGCTTCAACAACAGGTCGGACCAAAAGTCTTAGAGCACCGTGGCTCGAGGAGTTCCAACTACCCTCAAAGGTTTCCAATCGACATCTTTCCCAAGCTACTCTTTGTAGTCAACATTCTAAATTTTATCAACATCATCTCATCTACATCACCCACATGCAGTTATCATGAGAAAACATAAAATAATTCATTTAGGAACTCTAATTAGTTCAAAACGGAATTCAACTTTTTCCCCAAAACATGAAATTATATTTCATAATTCATCTTCGTTGTTGCAATATTATGAATGAAACCATCCTTGTGGTTTTCCACAGGCACCAAACTACACACCCTTTTTCCTGCAATGCTTCATCTTGCATACAACCAACAAATTGTCAGTATTTGTTGTACATCATAATTCAATTGCAATATGTACAAAATATTATGCAGTGATCTTAGAATTTCCTACACCTAACAATTCAATCACAATTACCCAACAATTAATAAACTAGAATGACTCGTCATTCTATGCATACGCATTCTCACAGTAATATCTGTCAGTTCATTACTTCTTTTTCCGAACAAGAAAATTTTATGTAGTCAATGCTCATGTGACTACTTGACTTGCAACTTTCCTGTTGCAATGTCTAACACCTCCCTGAAATGTCCTCAACTTCATGAGTTAACAACATTTAAGTTTCTAGTAACAATTATTTCCATGCAATAATATATATGCATGTACTTACAAAACTTATTCATCCATTGCATTTAGTACATAATTCTATCTCTTACTATGCATGAGTGCAATTCTCAGCGCATACTTATTCATCGCACCTTGCATTGAATTACATAATACTCTTTATCTCATTCATGTATCTCACCATCCATAAGTTGGAATTATGGCCAATCTATTGACACATTATCCACACACTTCCTATTGTCTTCCCAATTAATTGAATGCCTTCCTTTTCAACCCAAACACTACACCAAGAATATAATCCTGTGGTGTTCATTAGTGTAAGAAAAAAGGTTGCAGTCCAAGTTTTATTTAAAGGTAGGAATCTTTTAGTACCTATGTGGCTCAAAACCTTTCCATATCCATACCTTGCCATATCCAACCATGTCCTAGTCTCATACATGACTAGCTTACTAGCATTTATTCCTATAACAAGATCTTATCTTTTAATTATTTGGTTATTACCCCATAATCAAATTAACATGACATTCTACTGTGTCAGTGTGTGCATTCAGAAGCTAAAAGATTTGAATTAATATAGGCCTCCATCCTTTACCACATCCAGTAGTATGCATTCAATAATATAATCACATGATTTTATAAGATAACTTTGGCTAAGGAAATTCTTACCTAAATTTCCTTTCAGCAATTATGCAAAAAGAGTAATAAAAAACTCATACCTGCATGACTGCCATTAATAAATTTTATACTACCTGAATGTCTGATGGCAGTAGAAGATTTCATGCTTCTTTTATCAAACTTATAACCAACACTTCAGCTCTTTGTTGCTTCCCTCCTTATGCAACAACATCACCAACAACACTTGAAAACATGCAAACATTCTTTCCTCTAGCTGACCCAACAAGCCATAACATACTTGCTACCACATGAATTGTAGCAACTTCTTTCTCCCTGCAAAACTTTTCCTTGTCGATCCTAGAAGTCTACAATTCTTCCCATATTCCTGGATCTTCTTGTGCTCCCACTGTGATCACTGTGCATGATTATTCCTGACCTAATCACTTTCGACGCAGTTCCCCCACCTCAGTGGGGTCTGTTGACCTCCTGATCAAGGATCTTTCCAAATGCTGAATCAGATTGACTCTTCGGGCCTTTGCTAGACCCCTAACCTTACACGGGTCCCCTTCCTTCTATGTGCAGGTCCTGATAGACCCGCGGGCTATTCCTGCGTGCTTCCAAACTCCAAGTTTCAGGCACTATCCCCTTTTTCATTAGCCCTTTCCTTCATATGAATCTGGGCTACGACCTCATGGAAAACTATAATTGCGAGCATGGGAAAGAGTGGTTTTAGGCCAACCCACTTTTTCTCCCCACAATTCACCTCCAGCAGCCATGCATCAATTTATAAAAACCGTGGTATAAATTGCAGCCTGCTCTCATATTTTTTTAACATCTGAGCAAGTTCTGACACTGCAATCTGCTCGTTCGTCGATCTCTAATCCCTTCGCAATGATCCATGATCAACGATTGCTATCTATATCCCCTTTTCTACCTTATTTCCTCCTTCCACATGCGATCCCATATCTACACGATCTTTTGACACATAGATCCCTTCCAAATCAACGACTACGGTTGATTCTGGCTCTCCATCCCTCGGGAGTTTCAACTCTCAACTATCTGCTTTTCCCAGTATGACAATATTCCAGAGTGAAAGATCTATTGATATATTCCCTCAACAATCAGATGGTTCTGATGAACTCTGGCTCTCCAGCCTTCAGGAGTTCTCACATCTCCACACACACAAATATCCGAAGTGAATTTCTCCAGAGTGACAGATCTTCTACCACACGTCCTCTTTCAGATCAACGACCAAGATTTACTTCAGTTGTTTCTCCTCCTCCTTGTCCACAAACTTCTGAAGTTGTGGATCTTATGGAACCTAGCCTCCTTGATGATGGACAGTCCCAAATCACTTTGGGAGTTCAAGACCTTGACAATTCCACTTCTCCTGCGCACACAAGGGTTAAGTCTCATGTGCTTACCTCCGGATCCAACAGTTGTTGGTCCTTCACGCTCAAACCTAATGGATGGGATCCGTTCCTTTCCTTTGTGCTTCCTTTTTTCTGTTGGATGCTAATCTAATGATCCAGACTCCTCCCCACAACCGATCTGATGGTTGTTGTTGCTTCTCGTCCTGAGATTTTGACTTCTTCTTCCTTGGAATATTTTGTCATTGTTCAAAGGCCTCGGCCTTTAACCTTTCTCTTGCAATTTCACCTCTTGGATATCGTCTTTTCTCTCATAAGCATTATCTCTTCTGATCTTTAGGACTTAGAATGAGTTCATCTCCCATGCACTCATTGAGTTATCTCTTCTGAGGTTTTCGATTTTCTCAGTCACCTAAGGGTCTCAGCCATTATGTTTCCTTTCAAAGGAAAAAATTGTGCCCTCCTAGCAACCTTCTACTCAAAGCACACCTTGCTGAGCATTTTCTACAGAGTGTTCAAAAGCTCTATGAGTATCTTCCTCTGATACTCTTCTCCCTGAAATCAGCAAAGAGTTCTCTTTGTGCACAGTTGCACTCACTCGATGCCCCCTTGATAGAGACCTACAGAGTTCTCAGTGACTCTATCTCTCTCTGAACTCAACATAGATTTCTTCATGTGAACTCCTTGCACCTCTGTTGATGAAGGCTCAACGGTATCTCTCATGCACTTATTTGAGGTTAACTTACCTCTGTCAATGCACTCCTTGCGGACAATGTGCACTGCTGGCACTCGAAAACTCAAAGAAGAGAAACAATTGAAACTTATTCAATACTTCACTAGTTTACGCATTCAAACAAATCTGATTTAAGAAAACGTTCAGATTTCATTTTCTTTCCGAGATCTTCTCTGCTCTGTAATAATTTTTGGGAACTAGCCCCTTTCTCTTATTATCCTATCCATGTCATCACGGGCCATGACCAAGCGCTAGATCACTAGGTGCTTACTCGAGCCTTCGGCTTCAGAAGTTTTCAAAGCAAAACACAACATACACTCTGAGTTCTGAATTACCGAACTCGCGAAGTAGGGTGGATCAACCATCCATGTCTACTTAGCATCTGATGGTTGACACTTACTATGGAACCTTAGGCATCTGAGTTCCAAAAATTTAGGTCTTCGGGACTTCGGAGCTTCAGAGAATCTCGCATCTACACATTTGAACTGTTAATCTCCGCACATTCCCAATCACCTTTGGTGACGCCATTACGTCACATCACTGAGTGCTCTTCCAATTGTGGGGGCATGCAATGGTGGTTTGGAGTAACCTACCTTTCATCCCATAATTGTTCTAACGCTGACACGTAAACCCTCGGTGAAACCATAGTTTGGATTGCGGGATGACCTTGGATAATTAACTTATGTGCAACTTGGATCCCCGCAATGCCTTCTAGCCATCGATCTTGATGTATCGTGATCAATGCCAGTGTGGGTCCTCAATATATTATGTATGTTAGATAATATCAGTTTGGTACATACTAATGGTTGTATCATGCAATTCGTGCACTCTCCTGCTGAGCGCATCAGCGACTTTGTTCTCTTTTCCTCTCATAAGCTTGATATCAAAGTCATATTCACAAACAAACTCCAACCACCTACTATGCCTAGCATTTAAGGTTGGATGATCAAATAAATACTTCATCCTGTTATGGTCTATCCTCAATTCAAACCTCATTCCCATGAGGTAATGCCTCCATTTCTTCAAAGCATGAACGATGGCCGCCAACTCCAAATCATGAGTTTCATAGTTCCTTTCGTGGTCTTTCAAATTTTTGGATTCATAACAAATTACGAACCCATTCTGACTGAGGACTCCTCCCAGTCCTTCTTTTCATGCATATATGAAAACCATGAAATCCTTATTTGGATCTGCAATCCTTAGGATTGGAGCATTGGTTAACAACTGCTTCAATTGTTGGAAGCTTCTCTCACACTCCTCTGTCCTTTGAAATTTCTTCTCCTTCCTTTGCAAGGAAGTGATAGGATGAGATATCCTTGAGAAACCTACAATGAACCTTCTGTAATAGTCGTCTAGACCCATAAAGGATATGAATTTTTTTACATTCTTCGGCATTGTCTATTCTCTAATGGCTTATATCTTCTCAAGATCCATAACTATCCCATCTTTTGAAATTATATGCCCCAAATAATGGATCTGATTTTGATAAAATGAGAACTTGCTCAATTTGGCATAAAGTTGGTGCTCTCTTAACACCTACAACACAATCATCAGATGATGTTCATGCTCTTCCTACGACTTGTAATACACCAGGATGTCATCCAAAAAGACTATGACAAACTTGTCCAGATAGTCCCTGAATACACCATTCATTAAACACATAAAAACAACGGGTGCATTTGACAACCCAAATTGCACCATTGTGAATTCATAGTGACCATACCTTGTTCTGAAGGTAGTATTATTGATGTATTCATCCTTTATTCTTACCTGGTGATATCCTAATCTAAGATCTATTTTAGAAAATATCTTAGCATCCTTCAACTGGTCAAAGATATCATCGATCCTTGGCAGAGGATACTTGTTCTTAACAATCACTTTGTTTAATTGTTTCAAATCGATTCACAATCTCAATGTCCCATATTTATTCTTCATGAATAGGACCGGGGCTCCCCAAGGTGACACACTTGGGCGTATATACCCATTCTTCAGAATCTCTTCAAGATGCAATTGTAGTTCTTTCAGCTCTGTCATACTCATTCTATACAGAGCTTTTGAGACTGGCGTTGCTCTAGGAATTAAGTTTACAGAGAAGTCAATATCTCTCTTTGGGGGTAGTCCAGGTACCTCATGGAATACATCTTCTAAATCTTTTAGTATCGCATGATATTCAATATTTGACACCTTATCCTTAGGTGTTTCCTCCACATGGGTTGCAAATAATTGACACCCTTTTATGTAGTACTTCTTCAGCTGCATTGCTGAGATTTCTCTGATAGCAACAACTCTAGGAATTCCTTGGACTTTCCTCTAATTCCCTTCCTCATCTAGGCAAGTGAATGCCTTGTTACGATAGTCTAGGATGGCATGGTGTTGGTCTAGCCAATCCATCCCAATTAGACAGTCATAGAAACCTAAAGGTAGAATGTTCGATTCATCCCTTATGTTCAGTCCATTCATGTCCACTGGATAGGACTTAACCAACTCCAGAACCTTTCTCTTGGTTCCTGTATCTAGATGAACTAACCAATATTTTCCATGTTTTCTTCTCAACAATTGCAAACTTTCCACCACCCCAGGCTCTATATAACTATGACTAGCCCCTGAATCAATTAAAATAGTAAAGGCATGGTTTTTTATCATACCTTCGACTTCAATCATGTGTGATTGATATTATGCTTGCTTGTTGTCTAGGGTTGCGTAGGTTCTTTGTATTCTACTTCCCATGTCCTCCACTGTTTCACCTTGTTGAACATTATGGATAGCTCTCACCTTGCCATTTTTGTGGGGACAATATCTGTACTTGTGGTTTCCTTGACATCCCCAACACTGAGTGGGCATCTGCCTCGACCTTTGTACCCCTACGTGAGTCATTCTCGACTCTCTAAACGATGGCTACACTTGAGGAATGTTTCTGAAAAAAGGAGGTTTGTTTCCCTTCTGCCTCTTCTCCTTCTTTAACTTCTTCTGGTCATCCCAAGCCTTCTGAAAAGTGGGATTTCCTCTTTGCTTATCACATAAGCATTTTTCTCTTCTTATCGTTTCTTCCATAGTTTTTGGGTCATCATACTAAATCTTGTTACCGATGGAATATGGAAGTCCACTCAGATACCTTTGAATCTTGACTGTCTCATCCTTGATAAAGGGAACATATTTCAACAACTCTAAGAACCTTCATTCATATTCATTAATGGTCATGCTTCCCAGCTTGAGTTCAAAGAACTCTTTCATCTTTGGGTCATAATATCTTTTAGTCAAGTATTTATTTTCAAATACCACTTGAATTCTTTCCAAGTAATATCCTTATCTTTAATGTGTTGCACCTGCACAAGTTGATCCCACCACATGGATGTCTTTCCCTTTGGTTGATACATTGCAATTCTTCCTTTTGCATGAGAGGAATAATTCTACAGTTTGAAATATTTTCTCATGCCAAGCAACCACGTTTTGACATCTTCCTCCTTCTTGTGTTCTCCATCAAACGTAGGAGGCTTAATCTTTTTCATTTCTCCCTTTAGTTCATCCACTCCAAATCTCCTATGCTTTCTGGTAGGAGACGGGCTTGAACTACTGCATGCCTCCTTATTGGAATGATTAAGGGAGTGACGATGATGCTTGGTAACGCTTCTCGATCTTCTTTTCTTCTCAGGGGGTCCACGACTCCCTATTTTTCTTGAATCACTCTCCTTATCCAACTTATTTAATATTATCTCCAAACTCTTCATCAACTTTAAGTTGAATTCTCCCTGTCGATCCTTTGCTTTTAGGATATTTTTTTTATATTCTCGGTTAGTTTGGGCATCTTACTGGAATCATTCAATTATTTTCATCATATGCCCTTCCTTATCCATTTCTTCTCTGTGTCCATTGGAGTTTGATCCTTTATCTCCTAAGTGGACGTCCATCCCATTTACTTCATTCTCTGAACTGGAAGCAGTCTGTGCCTCTTCCATTCCTTTGCACTTAGTGTCAATTCGCTTCGGTCCTGACACTCATTGAACTCTACAAACACAACATCCAGTCAACCAAAATTTGTCAGACCATCATTCCTTAACAAATCCCACATAATTCATAAACCGAATCTGTTTTAAGAAACATTCATATTTCATGAATTTTCCAAGCTCTGCTCGACTCTGTAACAATTTCAGGCCTCAACCCTTTTCTCTTAGCCCCAACCCCTACGACCATGGGTTGTGACCAAGCACTAGATTGATAGGCACTTAATCAGGACTTTGGGTTCGAAAGTCTTCATAATACATCACAACAAACTCTCAGAGTTCCAAATTAATGAACTCGCGAAGTAGGGTGGATCAACGGTCCACGTCTACCCAGCATGCAATGGATGACACTCACTGTGGAATTTCTATCATTGAATCTTAGGGACATCGGAGCTTCTGAACTTTGGGTTCTAGAAGCTTTCACGCTTGCTTCCTTCCAATCTCGTGACTTCCAAACTTTCGGCTTCTCTATCCTCTGGGTCCACATAGTATAGTTGTCACTAACTAAGGTGATGGCACGTAGTATGCCTAGGAAGGTCCACGTCACCCCAGGTGATGTCATCCGGCCCCACCATGTCTACCTTTTCACTTCAAAACTTTGGGCTTCAGAAGTTTGTGCGTCGGCACATTCCCGTTCTCCTGATTGTCGCAGTTCCGAACTCTCCCTAGATAATCGATGGTCCTTATATCTCCCGCAAACAATGATCGAGATCCACTTCATGATTTCTTGCTTCGGAGGTTTTCACTTCTCCTTTAAATCTTTTGATTTGCGAACTCTGAAGGATTCTCGCGAATAACCCATGCGCGGCTTCTCCAAGATCTAACGATCAAGCTTCTCCCCTCAGATCTATGGTGTATATCTCTTCTAGGACTTTAGAGCTTTGAGACTTCGGAAGTTTGTGCCTCAACGCATTCCACTTCTCTCGATTTCTGAACTCCGAAAGGCTTTCGGGATAACCTTCCTGCACCTTCTCTAGATCTAACGGTCGTAAAGGAATCTCCTTCTCCCAAACATATCCTACGGCCCACAGAACTCTGCGACCCAATACCACTTTTGTCATGGTTTTTATGATACTGCTACTCCTCCTAAGCTTCGTAACACAACCAAGGTAACTTCTTGGCACTCAGGAAGGTTCTGAGGTCTGAAATTAGTCCCTCCAGACATGGTTTCCACTCGAAACCTTGGGTTTGAAGACCACTTATCCAGCCCATCCAGGCTCAGTGTTGAAACCTTAGCTCTGATACTAATTTGTAACATCCTCGGCCACCAACAGGTCGAGCAATGCTACCATGTGGAAATACATACATACATATATATATATAACATGCATTTTAATCTAAATAAAACATATAACACAAAGTTACTGCTAAGAACAAGTATCCTCTTCCAAGGATCGATGATCTCTTTGACCAGTTGAAGGATGTTAAGATATTTTTGAAAATAGATCTTAGATCAGCATGAACATCATCTAATGATGGTGTTGTGGGTGTTAAGAGAGCACCGAATTTATGACAAATTGAGCAAGTGCTCATTTTTATCAAAAGCAGATCCATTATTTGGGGCATTTATATTCAAAAGATGGGATAGTTGTGGATCCTAAGAAGATATAATCCATTAGAGAGTGGATTTCATCACAGGATTTCCCAGAACAAGAAAGCAACATGATTCAATCATGGTGGTGGTGAAGAAGATTACGAAAGTTTCCCATTTTATTCCACTAAAGACTACTCACAAGGCAGCTAAAGTTGTTGATATTTTTATGAGGGAAATAACACAATTGCACAGTATTCCCAAGACAATTGTGTCTGACAGGGACTCGAAATTTACCTCAAAGTTTTGGAAAGGGTTATTCAAAGGATTTGGAACAAATATGAACTTCAGCACTGCATATCATCATGAGTCTGATGGGTAGATAGAGAGGGTGAACCAAGTGATAGAAGACATGTTAAGGATGTATGTGATGGACAAACCATCTAAATGGGAAGACTACCTACACTTGGTAGAATTCACCTACAACAACGGGTATCAAGCATCGTTAAATATGAGTCCATTTGAAGCACTTTATGGCAGAAAGTGAAATACTCCAGTAAGCTAGGATAATCCACTTGATAGAGCAGTAGTTGGGCCAAGGTTGCTCAAGAAAATGGAAGAGAAAATGTTGAAAATTAAGCAGAATTTAAAGGTTGCCCAAGACAGGTAGAAGAGTTATGCTGATAAGAACAAAATCCACCAAGATTTTAAAGTGGGTGATCATGTTTTATTGAAAGTAAAAGCCAACAAAAGTTCCATGAGGCTGGGAAATTGTTTGAAGTTGGCAGCCAGATTTTGTGGACGATTTGAAATCCTAGAAAGGATTGGACCAATTGCATATATTTTTGCATTACCTACATCCATGAATGTACATAATGTGTTTCATATTTCATTGCTTAAGAAATATATACCTGATGCTAATCATGTAATCAATTGGAATGTGATTCAGGTGGAGCAAGAATGCATCTTGCAAGTGCATCTTGTGCGCATATTGGGCCGAAAGAGAAAAAAACTCTGGAATTGAGCCATAAGGCTTATAAAGGTCTAGTGGACTTGGTACGGTCCTGAGGAAGCGACATGGGAACATGAGGATGCTATGCGGGCAGAATACCCGCATATTTTTGAATATTTTGAAAATCTTGTTGATGTTGTGTAAAGAGTTGCACTGAGGATAGTGCAAAAATAAGGGGAGGGGATTGTAATATCCCCAAGGATGAGCCCCAGTTGTATTTATAAATTGTAAAAATGTTTTGTAGGTTGGTGAGCTGAGTGTTGATAAGTTGGTGGTCTTATGTGTTTATTAGGCCGGAGAGCCTAAATGTTAAAGGCCAAGAGACTGATTTTGTATATGTAACTATGCAGATCATTAATAAAATATAAACATCGATGCGTGCAGACCGACCACAAAGAAAGAGTGATGGGGGAATAATATTCCACAAGGTGGGTAAGGGAAAGGGGGTTGAAAGGTTGGAAAGAGGGGATAATATTAGGGGCTTATGTCCTTGAGAATAATAATTTATTATTATTCGAAAGATGTGTGAAAGACATGTTTTTTACCTAAGTCCTGGGAAAATCAATGTGTGCAAAAGGAAACACATGTAGCTCTAGGAAGGCAAGTTTCAACGTGGGGGTTCGTTCCGATATTTTATCATCCTCTGCCTGAGTTCGTTGGGATCTGGGGCATCTGAACCATTTTCCTCTACATCTGCATCTGCATACCCATGCACTGTGAAGGAAAACCTCACGCAACTCTGGAATCAATAATCCATGAGTCTAACTACTTTGGAGTTCGCTTGTTATTCCTGATTCCTATGAATTATGTCTCGCCTTTGCGTTTTGACCTCATCATACCCACGCATACCCGAGCAATCACCCAACTGGAGGGAAAACTGACCTGTGTGTCCTATGAACCTAGGTTTATCCACACTGCAAATCCGAGTTCGTGCCTTAACCATTTGGGTTGTTGTCTTGTGTATTTCCTGAGTCATGTTGCGTCTTAGTGGGACTATTTCCATTTTTGGATGTCCATGCCCAAATTTCCCTGTAGCTGATGTTTCCCGTGAGTTAACCGAAAGTTGTTGATGTGCTATTATCTTTAACTTGTAGAGCAGTAACTGGCTGAAAAAGCGGGTTTTCAGGCCCATGGTGGAAGAGGCGGGTTTTCAGACCTGTGAGAAGCTCTCTCCAGGTTGGAGAGTTTCTTGGGAAGTGGTTTTCTCCTAGAGAGAGTCCAACACCAGCTACAGAACTCTGAGAATTCTAGATCCAGCCTATTTTCGAGACACTGAGAGGGAGGTGAAGCAACCGATGGACTGTGTGACAGTGAAGGTGTATACTCCCAGGTGGAATGGGCATGTGGGGAATGAGAGTTCATGATTAGTGGTCTTAAGAAGGCTCCTGGAAAGAATCCTTCCAGTTGCACTGTGTAGTTTTCCTGTAACCTCAGCCTAGTCTAGGATTCCCCTGCCTTGGGTGGAGCTTAGTCCCAGCTTGGGGGTGACCCACTACTGAGCGTGATGAGAAGCGTGGTCTAAGGCTGGGAGGTTCATGGAAGGTCATCATGTAGTTGGTGGTGTTACTCCAGTTGAAAAGATAAGTATCATTATTGTGCTTAATTTATATGTTATGCATGTTTGTAATACTTGAATGTTATCATGTATTATGTTGTGTATATGAATAATTGTCTATTACATTTGAATCTGTATGGTAGAAATAACTTTGTGTTGGCCCTTGGTTATGGATTAAGAAATAAAGTGAAGAAAGAGGAAAAGAAAAGATGAAGTGCGAACTGCGCGGAAGGTACATTGACTAAGATTGGGTCGAAGTGATCAGAGAAGCAGAAAAGAAGGAGCAAATGAAGGGAAAGCTATACATAGAACAAGAAGATTGAGGATGACAGATCATCAAGGAAGATGGATCATGGAAAACTCAACAAGCTTGGAAGAAGATGTCAACGAGTTCTTTGAATCACTTTGCAGGAGAGAAGGAAAGACAGGTTGGCGAAGCCCGAAAAACATGGGTCAAAGAGGATCTAGGGTTTTAGACACCTAAGGTTTTGGATATAGAGTTTTGACACCTAGACTTTGTCATGTAATGTATAAATGTAGGTCTAGAGGACCTGGGATGGGTTCATCAGAGTTGGTTGTTCGTGATTATTGTGGGTGATCCTTGTTGTTGATACTATTGTGTATTGTGCGAGAGAGAAGTGTCGAGTGTGATATTCGTCTCGTATTGTAGGATCTTCAGCTGGGTGCAAAGATTAACCCTGTAGCTGGGTGCACAGGAAGGGGAGAGAAGAAGAGAAAGAGAGAGATATCTGCAAGCTAAGAGTGCAGATAGAACTATGTGCTTTCATATAATATCAAGAAATGCAATTCTGTGGACGTAGCCCTAGGGAGAGGGTGAACCATGTATATTTTGTGTCTCTATGGTCGATGTTTTGTTATTTTACCTTTTGTTATTATGTTATTGCATTATAATGTTAGATCTAGAATATAACTATGCGAAGTAGGTTTATGCTTGGTAAGAATAACTAGGTTGCATTGTGTTATTGCCTTGTATCCACTTGCATTTCCTCTGGTTGTAGACACCTGTGTCCTGCAACACCCTAATGCTACATCGGGCGAGACTTCATATGCTTCACAGGTGTTTCCGAAAGGACCAATAGTTAGGGCTTGTTGGTGCATTGTTAGAGTTGAACCCTGGGTCTGCCCCTATGCCAACAAATGGTTCCGTTGTCGGGATCGGGATCTTCTTGAGGGAATGTCAAGGTGGTTTCCATCGAAGATAGAGATTTATAAGTGGATAGAAGAAAAAGAAAAGGACTTCGCCGAAACCCAGAACAAGAACCCTAAGATTAGTACAGAAGATTGGTTGTGAAGGTATATATTAACTAATATACATAAGATTTTCTTTGGAGGAATTCATAAGGAGCTATACAAGTGGTTAGCCAGATTATAATATACCCAGTTTGAGATCATATTTAGACCACCCGTGGTTTGGACGTTGACGCTGATAAAGAAGGTCAAAAGAGTTGATAACGTCGTGTCAAGAGAAGTAGATCACTGGTTCAATAGTACTATTGGAGGGTACATCACCGAGTTTTCCATTAACAAAGTTGAGTCATATAGCCAAGTAGAGAGATATTTCTTTAAGGGACCTAGAGGAAAATTTTAACACTTTTTGAACTTGAAGACCAAGATGCTATTGCATGATAAGAACATCTTGAAGATACAGTAGTTGGTCGGATCAAAAGGCTAATGTTCAGACAACGATAGAAACACAGAGGTTGGACATACGCGTAGTAGGAGGACCTTCAGAGAATTCCCTTTGGTGAACCCATTTGAGTAGAGCCACGAGCCACTGATACAAGAAGAGGGGTTCTACAGTGGAGAAGAAGAGGAGTTAGTGAACAAGGAACATTCAAAGTCCACTAGGGAAGAGGAAGGGAAGACTGAAGAACCTCGCCGAGAAGAGTAGGAAACTTCAGGAACTATGCCAACTGTTGAAGTAAGTACTATTACTCCTATTGTTTTAGCAGCATTAAGTAACCAGAGTAGTCAGAGTTACCAGAGCACTCAGAGCACTATTTCCAGTAGTTCAGTACATATTCAGTCAAGAAACCTAGGAAGATCTATGGAAAATGAGATGAGGCTACCTATCTTTAAGGGAGATGGATCTAAAGATCCTGATCAACACTAGTTTTTATGTGAAGTTGTATGGAGTATTAAGAATGTCATTGATGAAGAATTTAAGAGGGATCAATTTAGTACTACCCTAAGAGACCACGTACTAAGATGGTACATGAAATTTTTCTAAGGAATTGCACAGCCTAAACCGCTGAACGAGATCAAGAATACGTTGAGTGAAGAATTCAAGAAACCCAATTCGGAGTCATAGTGCATTACAAAACTGAAAGAAATCAAGGAGAGAGTAGTTGAACATGTTTCCGAGTTTCATCATAGGTTTAAGACCTTAACCGGTTGAGTTTTCATATCCCAGACGATTAGAACAAGGAATGGTTCATTGTTTCACTTCTACCACACATCATAGTCCCTCTGATACAATAGAAGATTTCTTCGTAGGCTGAGGCATTAGAGATCACCATTAAATTTGAATCAACCCCTATGGGAGAATCTAACTCAGGTATGAGTCAAATTTTGAGTCAGCTAACTAGCTTATCTTTGCAGGTCAAAGATATGAAGAAAGATAAGGGAAAAGATAAAAGAGAATATATTTGGTGTATCAGATGGAAATCAGAAGGCCATGATAAGGAGAATATACTTGGCTTATGGAACCTCGAGCCCTTTGAAACAGTTTACTCTACCTTGGTGTGGGGTATATAGAAATAGACATCGCCCTGGTGAATGCTACTACATGCCAAAATATGTTCAGACACCTACAAACCTTTACTGCACATTCTGTAAATCTGTGGGACACGATGACAAATATTGTAGGGCTTATGATCTCTTGCATGAAAGATCAAGAGACACATATAGGATACAAGGAGAAGTACATCAGGAAGGAAGTACTACACAATATAACTCTCTAGGAAGAGGAAACTTCAACCCTCGTGGTGGATTCAGAGGAAGAGGATGAGAAAGAGGCATAGGTCGAGGGTGAGGTCAGATAATTTGTTATAATTGTGCACAACCAAGACACTTGGAAAGGGACTGTTAGAACCCTTGTACCACTTCCAGTTACTGCAAATCATTTGAACATGTCATAGAATATTGTCTCATGTTGTTAGCCAAACTTCAGGAGAGACGAGGAGGAAACCAACAAGTACAACTCATCTCAGAAGAACCTGGTGGAGAGGATCCTAGAGTCGATGTTATGACTAGAGGTGGCATTGTTACAGGAGAAGACAAAGTGACTCCAACAAAGACCACAGAAGAATCAAGGGTCAGAAAAGTTGTAGAGAATACACACGAGTTTGATCCAAGAAAAGAGAAACAAACATTTGAAGAGGGAAGAAAAGAATTTGGAGGAGATCAAGATTCTTCTTCAAAGGCACAACTAGAAGTGAGAGAATGTGGGATGCCTCTAGAATTTGATCAGTCTGCATCACCTGGACAAGGAAAAGAGTTAAGCAATCTTGTTATTTTCTTGTATACGTTCATTGATTTGATTAAGGATGGCAGATCCATACAATAACTACAACACTTGATCCAATAGTATGAACCAAGGAAGGTAGACCCTCTGTTAAATAGATAAGTACATAAAGTATATACAAAGAGAAGGAAAAATAAGGAACTACACCTTAATGCTCAGATTGGATATTATGATATATATTATGTGGTCCTTGACTTAGGGTCAGAAGTCAATGTTATGACAAAGCAGACCTAGACACTGATGGGAAAACCTAAGTTGATCTACTCCCCTATCAGGCTTAGGATGGCTAATCAACAGGCACTAAGCCCCTTTGGAATACTGGAGGATTTCCCTATGGACATCAATGGGGTAAGGACATTTGTGGATTTCGAGGTGATTGTGATAGTCAATGATAGTTGTCCTTATCCTGTGATGTTAGGAATTGATTGGGATTTCAATAATTCTATTGTGGATGACTTAAAGAAAAGAATAATGGAATTTGAAGGTGATGGCTTTAGGGTCATTGCACCCCTGGATCCTGATGAAGGTTGCATATACACAGAACCCATCAGAGAAGAATAATGTGCATAGGAGCTATAAAATATTTACAAATTGATAGTAAGACAACAATATTACATTAATCCTACAACAGATGGGAATTTAGGCTGGTGAAGTGACAATGCATGTTCATCAGGTTCAGAAGAAGCACTAGAGAACTGGCAGAACCAAATGTATGAAGTTTCTACGTGGAGATGTGCTAGATTCTTGTTGGAAATTGAAGAAATTGTACCAATACAACAAAGGTTGTTGGCACTGGATGAGGCCTTGAAAGCAACGACAGGGAGATGGTAGGGAACACATAAAAAAAGACATCCCGAACCGGATGCAATGTCACACTTTTATGACAGTGTGATTTTCAGACAAAGTAGAAGGGTGTGAGGTTAGATACATAGGTCATATTTGTCCAAGGGACCATGTGCGAAGTTGTGAGGAGGCCTGGAGAAAAATCCTTGTAATGTTCCCCAAATTTACCAATTAAAAAAAAAATTAATTAGGGTTCTTAGAGTTGATCATTCGTCTTCAAACCTTTCAAGCATTCATTAACTATACCACAGAATAGTTTCATTGCTTCTTTGTCTTCCGTAACTTACACTTACCATTTCTTGTCCAAGGTGCAAGTTACTTATATATATATTTATCTATGACTAACTCAACCCTATTCTCAACAAAGGGGTGAAAGAGTAACCTAATAACTAACAATTATTTCACTTGGGAACTTAATGCTACTTGTATAACACAATTATATATATACCTTAGAAATTCCATTCTACTTGCATAAAACGATTATATGTATACACCTTAGAGATTTCGTTTTATGTGTATATTTAATGACCATTAGGGTAATGGATCGTTCATGCCATAGTTCTTATGTGCAAGTGTCCCTATTACGCATAGACATTATTAATAAGACCCCAGTGCACAAAGACGTTAATTCTCAAGGTGGTTATGACTCAGAGGTGGCACACACCATTCGTTCCTTGTTATTTAAAGACCCCATGATAACTAAGTTTGGTATAAGGTTTAACAATCCGATATGTAAGAGTCAAAATGTGATCAGACAACCAGGAAACTAAATTATAACCCTAACTCTAGTATCATCCCCCTTCACCATGAATGTTGATAAGAAAACTGCAGAGATATAAATGTCATGACTTAAATAACTCTGCCTGAGACATTTAATATGTACTGTAGCATACTCCTTTGGCCCATCGCCCGACCTCCATGCCCATTGTATTTCTGCCAACTCACCCTAAACACATGTTCTAGGTACAGTTTGTAAATCTCACCATTAATTCATTGAGGGTACTTTTCCCGAGGTTATTGTTCATTCCTTTCCCTTGCGTTGTGTAATTTCAGAAAGAAATCGCTCTGCAATAGTTCTGCAAATTTACTCTGTGTGTAACCCCGACGACGAGGAGGTTTCCTATTTAGTGGAGGCACAAAGACATTACATGTCCAGTAGGGTCACTCCTTTACCAGGTATGTTGGGCCAAAACTCCCTTGCCCGAGTTACAATAGGTTGTAGGAAAGGTCATTCGTAAATTTTGGGATTGTCTCTGTAATTATTTCATTAAGTTTGTTGATTGGGTATTTGTCCTCTCTACTCTTAAACTTCCAGAGCACTACTATCCATATTCTGCATGAAAAAACCAAATCCTAACTCACTGTGGCTTATGGTTTCGTCTATCCCATGAGGATAACCATTCACTACTACAAGGTTCCATTGCTTGTAAGCCATTTCACACCGACATATTTCGTTTTAGTCTTCTTAACTCAGAAAATTCTGAAAAGATTATTAGGTTATGTCCTTAGTTGCCTCTTTAATAAGATAGGCATGTAATTTAGTGAAAATGTTCAAGGTATATTTACCTCCGAGCTCATCCATGGTTGGGAACCAGTTAATGCGACCCCAAACAAAATCAGCGTAAGTGTTCCTGTGGAGAAATCCGTAACCATATTTTTTGTGTGTTCTATTCTAAGATTCTTGCCATTCGTGAGGTCACTAGTCAAGACCAGTCCTCGATTCTAATACTTAACCTCACCCCTTTAATTAGTCATTTGTTTACTACATTCTCTGTAGGTATGGGTGCAATTTAATACTAAGTTTGACTTAATGTAAAATTTTCGAGCTATCAATTCTTCTCCTCTTGCATGTTGTGGATCTTTTGCATTTTTCAGATTAAAGTTGTGAGCTCGTAAATAAATTCCTATGGCTGCAGTGAGGAATTCTTACTATTGTATAAGGATTTTCTTTTTATTTTATGAAACAACTCTTTTTACCCTTTCGTACTGGCATACTATGTCAGGCTTCCATCCTGTATATTCCTTCCAGAGTCTTAGATACATTCAAGGGTTCTCCCTCACTTTCTGTTATGTAAAACTTAGACATTCTATTTGTATTTATTTCCTTTTAATTCACATCCATGAATGAGAACTTCAACTATCCGAAACCCTATCTGGGATTGCATTTCCTAAATTTCAAATGTAGATTTTAATTAGTCAAGATAACCATATCAAAGAATTAACGGTGATCTGAGTTGAGCAACTCTGTAGATCATAGTTCATGTTGTTCGTTTTCTTTAGAATTCCAGTTATGCCTTATACATGTTTACTGTTTAATAATATTTAACTGTTGATGCATCATGAACAATTGGATATTTAGTTTCAGTTGTAAAACTAATGATGGGACCCCTGTTTCTATGGCGAGGGTACCCATAAGCTATTTCAACATCCACTTTTCCCCTTTGGTTATCAACCATTTTCTCAGCGCCGAAGATGGAACAAGGAGCCTTGCATTATCTTCAAGCTAAGTAAATGTTCGTGTGTTAACATTGCAAAGCTTTAATTTCTTGTAAAATCATTTTCGGATATTACTCTACCCTTGATATCTAATTTTTGTTTATTTATTTTCATAACTGTATCATTGATGTTCTTGGTCTTCTCTTGCAGGACTAGTAACATTTGGATTCCCCGGATTCCAGACAGGGCCTTTGTGCGAAAAGGTACTCAAGTTACATCTTACAATGTCTTAAGAAAAAGACCTCCAGGTTCTATTGTAAAGTCATCATTCTGTCCTAGATTAATATTATCCTGGGACCTTTATACTGGCTCCTAAAGACAATTGTTTATTCACATCTATAACCATTGAAGAAAGAAAAAAATGGGACTACCCCATATTGCAATGAGATTTCACTGTTTAAAAGTTATGAATCGTAGTGTTTGGGTCGAGTTTGAATACTCATTTAAGTATTGATCCAACTCTGAATTATGGAATTGTGTTTTATGTATTTTTATATCACTGGATATTTACTCCTACATCATTGTAATGATAAGGACTGTAACTATATGCTTCCTTAAAGTAGTCATATTCAATGGGAAAACTTGAATCGTCAAGTTATGCGATAGCCAAAATATTTTTCTGAGTATTAGATACTTCTATAACTCTAAAACTCTATGTAGGCAACGATCCGAATACACACACACACACACACACACACATATATATTTATATGCTTCCAGA
Organism: Picea engelmannii; assembly: GCA_009831015.1. Lineage (NCBI taxonomy): Eukaryota > Viridiplantae > Streptophyta > Pinopsida > Pinales > Pinaceae > Picea > Picea engelmannii. Next base: position 295,774 of record ML781166.1, on the reverse strand, counting down.
ATTATATTTAGCATTTTTCAGTCTAAAGTTACTTGAAAAATGGAACATCTGTATGTATGTGCTCACATGTCTAGTAGAGGTTAAAAATAGCCCACTAATGATTCTATTTTATTTACTTATAGGCATACCCCATGTACCTGTCATAACCAACACACAGTAGCTCTATTACTTCATTCATTAACAAAATAAATCTGTTCCTACAACAGATAACACACAATAGTTTTATTACTTCATTCATTTAACAAAATAAATATGTTCCTACAACAGATAACACACAGTAGTTTTGCTACTTTATTCATTAAAAAAATCCAACTATAACTACAACAACTAACACACAATAGCTTTGTTAATTCATTCATTAACAAAATCAAACCTCCAAGGACTCATCCTATAATTTGTTTTATTCCACTTAGCCATTATATAACAAAGACAATTCAACAAAGCAATATATAGGAGTACATATCTAAACAAAAGTGTGGGAACGACAAATAGAACAGCCAAGTTCCACCCAACCAAAGAATGGAACAACCAATCTACTTGCTCTGTTCACCCCCTAGCCTGACCATGAATCCCTAAGGGCGAACTCCAAACTCCTCCTTAGCTATCGTCCTCTTCCAAAATCAGAAAAAATCTCCTTGCCTCACACTTAGAAACTAGTGCTTGTAACAACTAGTGGTATTCCTCTCCTTAGCATACTAGGCAGTGTCCTGCCTCCTCCCATATGTTATATATCCAAAAATCATCTTGTGCCTAGGTCTTTTCCCTTGGGAATTTTCGCATCTTTACAAATCCTTGATTTTCAGGGGCTTCCAATGGCCAAATTCCTGATTTTCCACTTGTATAATTCAGCCCTGAGGTAGTTCAAACATGTTCCCCACTCAAGAACTCATGGTCAGCTGATTTCAACCTGGCTGTTCAATTTGTCTCTTAACAATAAATATAAAAATATTTGTTTCTTACAAGTGTCATAGTCAAAGAGTTAGTTGGGAAAATTAAATCTTTTCCCAACAGTCATAATAATAAATTACAATTAACCAAATTCCAAATTTCAAAATTTCCATAAATGGCAATAATTTTCCAATTTCAAATTTACCAAAAACAGAAATAAATTCCTAAGTATTTTTAGACTTGATAATAATTTATTTTTGGGGATATTACATCCTTCCCCCCTTTAGTACAATACTTTCCTCAGTGTTTGTTCCTTTCTCGAAACAAGGTTGGATGAGATTTCTGCAAATCTCCCTCCAATTCCCAAGTGGCCTCCTAGGGACTAAAGTGCTTCCATTGCACTTTTACCTGGGAGACGACTCTGTTCCATAGTTCTATTTCTCTCATGTCCAAAATGTGCAACGATTTTGCTTGGAACTCACCTTATGGTTCCACCTACACCATGTTCCAATTGATCATGTGAGTAGGATCTTGAACATAATTTTTTAACAAAAAAACATGAAATACATTATGAATTTTCATATTTGGAGGAAGTGCAAGTTGATATGCCACGTGTCCAATTCGAGCTAAGATCTCGAAAGGGCCATAAAAATTGGTAGCCAACTTGGAACAATTTTCTAGATTTAGTGAACTTCTTTTGGCTTTGACTTTTAAATAAACGTGGTCTCCAACTTGGAATTCCTGGTGTCTTTTTTTCAGGTCTGCATAACTTTTTTTTCTATCCTATGCTTCTTTTAAATTATGTTGTACTTTTCTTATCATATTCTCCATTTCCTGGAGCACTTTTGGTCCCACCATGAGTCTATCAATTGGTTTATCCCAGCTAATTGGAGTTGTACACTTTATGTCGTACAGTACTTCGAAGCGGCTCATCTTAGTCGATGTCTGGTAACCATTGTTGTACGCAAATTCCACCAAGTGTAGGTAGTCTTCCCACTTACTTGGTTTCGTCCTTACGTACATTCATAGCATATCTTCCATGATTTGGTTTGTTCATTCAGTCTGCCCATCTGTTTGTGGATGGTAGCTTGTGATGAAATTCAAGTTAGTATTTAACCCTGCAAACAATTATTTCCAAAACGTAGATGTGAATTTTACGTCTCTATCCGAAATCACCATTTTAGGAATACCATGCAGTCTAAAAATTTCTTTCATGAATATTTCAGCGATGTTAATATCTTTAAAAGTAGACTTTACAGGAATAAAGTGTGAAGACTTACTAAGCTTATCAATTACTACCATAATTGAGTCATTATGTTTTTTAGTTCTAGGCAAACCTGTGATAAAATCCAATGATATAGTCTTCCATTTCCATTCTAGCACAGGTAGAGGCTGCAAAAGGCCGGTTGGGTGTTGGTGTTCAACTTTCACCTGTTGAAAATCTTGGCACTTAGATAATTATTTTGTTGTTTCTCCCTTCATATTAGGCCAATAAAATAACTTCCTTAGTGTTGTTACCATTTTCTGGTATCCCAGATGACCAAAATATGGTTTCTTATGTACTTTGTCCAAAACTGTTAACTTTAATTCAACAAAATCTGGTATGTATAATTTGTTTTTGAATCTTAGTAGACCATTTCTGTCTAAACTCAGATCTGTCCTATCTAAATTTTCTGCGCTATTTCGTAAATCTGCCAATATTTTAATGTAATTTTCATCATTATTACTTGTATCCTTTATCCTTTGCTCAAATTCGCTTTCATCCCTACTAATGTTCATATCAAATAGCCCATGAATTCTTTTACTTAAATCATCTGCCACCTTGTTTCCTTACCCTTGATGTGCCTTACCTCAAAGCCAAATTTTCTCAAGAAGGCCAGCCATCTTTCTTGCCTTGCGTTAAGGTCTGGTTGACTAAAAAAAAATTTCACACCACTATTATCAGTCAACAACAAAAAAAAATTGCCCATTATATAGTTTCGCCACATCTTTAATGCATGGATGACAACTGCCAACTCTAAGTCGTGAGTGACATAGTTTCATTCGTGTTCTTTTAGTTTTTGGGACTCGTAACAAATAACGTGCCCTTATTGAGTTAGGACACCTCCCAAACCTTCTTTTCTCACATCCACATAGACTGTGAAGTCTTTATGCAGGCCTGCTACCCTTAAAATGGGTGTGATTGTTAATAATTCTTTTAAATTATTAAAATTGTCCTGACATTTATGTGGCTAATTAAACTTGGTTCCCTTCTTTTGTAAAGATGTGATAGGGTATGCAATCTTAGAGAATCCTTCTATAAATCTTCGGTAGTACCTGGTGATTCCCATGAAAGACCGGATGTCCACTACTTCCTTAGGAATAGGCCATTCCATGATGGCACTTATTTTCTCTGGATCGACTGCAATACCTTCTTCAGATATTAAATGTCCTAGGTATTGTATTTTCTTTTGATAAAAGTCACATTTTTCGAATTTAGCATACAATTTTTGTGTTCTTAAAGTTTGCAATACTATCCTTAGATGTTCTTCGTGTTCTTCTTCTGTTTTGGAATAAACTAGGATATCATCAATAAATACCAACACAAACTTATACAAGTACTGACTGAAAATGTTGTTCATTAAGCACATAAATGTTGTTGGTGTGTTAGTGAGACCAAACGGTATAAAAACAAATTTGTAATGTCCATATCTCATTATGAATGTTGTTTTACTTATGTCCTCATATTTTATTCTAACCTGGTGATAACCAGATCTTAAATCCAATTTAGAAAAAATATTTGCCCCACCTACTTGATCGAACAGATCATTGATTCTAGGTAAGGGGTATTTGTTCTTAACAGTCATTTTGTTTAATTGTCTGTAATCATTGCATAATCTTAGAGTTCTGTCATTCTTTTTAACAAAAAAGACTGGTGCTCCCCATGGTGAGACACTTGGCCGGATGTATTCCTTGTCCAATAGTTCTTGTAGTTGAATCTTTAATTTGGTTAATTTGGGTAAATTCATTCGGTAGGGCGCCTTGGATAGGAGCTGAACCAGGAAGCAGATCGATAGAAAAGTCTATATCTCTCCTTGGGGGAAGTTCAGGGATTTTTTCAAAAAACAAATCTCTAAAATCATACAAGACAAAAAAATCCTCTAAGATAGGTTTATTTTCTTTTTCCAACAGATTTGTCACTTGGATAGCATAAATCAGACACCCTTTTCTCATGCACTTCTTAAGTTGCATTGTTGAAATATGCTTAACTGAGACTGGTTTTTGTATGCCTTGTACTGTCCTAACAGTGTCATTTTTGTCTTTATAATTGAGTGATTTTTAAAAACAATCTAAAACTACTTTATGACTTTCTAACCAGTCCATTCCAATAATTATATCATAAGACCCTAACGGTAGAATATTCAGATTTATCTTTGTGTTTTGACCACCTAAACTAAACTCATAGACATAAATAAAATAAAATAATTTTATTTTTGTTCATGTTGCTAGTTGTACTAGACAATATTTTTCATGTCTTATTTTCTTCAGTTTATTTTAATCCACTACACCAGGAGCAAATAACTCAAAGTAGTTCTTGGATCAATTAAAACAGAAACACGAGTATTGTTAACTTTACCTTCAACTTCCACTACAATGGATTGGTGATTAGCTTGTTGGCCATCCACGGCTGCATTGATCCGATGTAAGCTTCTACCCACATCTCCCACCGTAGAGGCTTCCTATAGGTTGTGAACCATAGTCCTGGCTACAGAAGTTAATTGTGGATAGTTCCTCCTTAAGTTAGGTTCTCCACATTCCCATGATTTTAACGGTTCTCTGTGGTTGTCCCCAAACTTCTTTGTTCCCAGGTTAACTGGTTTTCCACCTCCTTAGGTGTTCTAGTTATTGGAGTGAAACTCTTTTCTTGGAAAACTCTTTTCTTCATTCCGGAAAGGGGCTGGTTGATATCCCTTTTTCTATTGGTTCATTAGGTCTTGTTTCTTGTCTTTCCATGCCTTGGGAAATTCCGACCATTGTTTGTATTGGTCGTAACACATTTGGGCCTTTCTGAAAACTTCACTTAAGGACTTGGGGTTGTCGAATTCGATTATGTCCTTATAGGAGTGTGGTAAATAGCTTAGGAACTGCTATATTTTTACTTTTTCATCCCATATATAAGGCACAAACCTTAATAATTCCATAAATTTGTTTATCAATTCATCCATAGTCATTTGACCAAGTCATAGGTCATAAAACTATTTTGTTTTTCTTTCATAGTAAATTTCAGATAAATATTGTTTCTTAAAGTATTTCTTAAAATCCAACCACTCCATTTGTTTTTCCTTTAGGCCCTTGGCCAACTTTAGGTCCTCCCACTATATGCTTGCTTTTCCTTTCAGGTTATAGATGGACATTCTGACCTTCATATTGTTGGGATAGTTGTATATCTAGAAATACTTTTTTATGTCTAGTAACCATGCTTCAGCCTCCTCTCCTGTCCTAGATTCCCCATCAAAGGTGGACGTTTTGTTTTTCTTACAATCTCCCTCAAGATGGTCCACCTGTTTCCTTTTTCTCCCTGTTGTTTTATCTTATGCTGATGATGTACCTTCGAAAGAGCTATCCCCTTTTTCTCCTTCAGGACTGGAATTTTTGGAACCCCTTTTACTAACCTCTTCTTCCTCATTATTGTCCTTCAGGATCTTCTTTGTTACTATTCTACTCAGCAGTACTTGATTTATTTCCTGTTGTTCTTGTTGCGCCTTTTTCAGTTTCTCATTGTCTTCTTTGAAAACTTGCAGTTCCACAATGAGATTTCTCATGGTTTCCAAAACTTCAGTAGGTGAACTTTCATTATTGTTCTTCCTCTGTTCTTCAGAAGGTCTTTTCTCATGATTCTCCTCGAGTTTGATCTCAGCTTCATTCTATGCTTCCATGATCACAACAGAAATATTTTTTTTATGTTTGTAACAGTAATTGTTTTGTTAGTTTTTTTTATAAAACATAAAGCATGTGCTAAGCAAACATTTTTGGCCCTATTTTAAGGTCCAAGTGATGTAACCTTTTCTCTAATACCATATGTAATGTTCCCCAAATTTACCAATTAAAAAAAAAAAATAGGGTTCTTAGAGTTGATCATTCATCTTCAAACCTTTCAGGCATTCATTAACTATACTATAGAATAGTTTCATTGCCTCTTTGTCTTCCATAACTTACACTTACCATTTATTGTCACAGGTGCAAGTTACTTATATATATTTATCTATGACTAACTCAACCCTATTCTCAACAAAGGGGTGAAAGAGTAACCTAATAAATAACAACTATTTCACTTGGGAACTTAATGCTACTTGTATAACACAGTTATATATACCTTATAACTTCCATTCTACTTGCATAAAACGATTATATGTATACACCTTAGAACTTCTGTTCTACTCGCGCAACTCATAAGACATACCATGAAATAGTTTATGTGTATATTTAACGACAATTAGGGTAATGTATCATTCACACCATAGTTTTCATGCGCAAGTGTACCTATTACACATAGTCATTATTAATAAGACCCCAATGCGCATAGGCGTTAATACTCAGAGTGGTTATGACTCACAGTTGGCACACACCATTCGTTCCTTGCTATTTAACGACCCCATGATAACCAAGTTTGGTATAAGGTTTAACAATCTGATATGTAAGAGTCAAAATGTGATTAGACGATCAGGAAACTAAACTATAACCCTAACTGGACTGTCATCCCCCTTCACCATGAATGTTGATAATAAAACTGCATAGATATAATTGTCACGACTTAAATAACTCTGTCTGCGACATTTAATATGTCATGTAAACTACTCCTTTGGCCCATCTCTCAACCTCCGTGCCCATTGTATTTTTGCCGCCTCACCCTAAAAAAATGTTCTAGGTACAGTTTGTAACTCTCACCATTAATTCATTATGTGGAGGGTTTTCTCGAGGTTTTTGTTCATTCCTTTACCTTGCGCTATGTAATTTCAGAAAGAAATCACTATGCAATAGTTATGCAATTTTACTCTCTGTGTAACCCCGACGATGAGGAGGTTTCCTGTTCAGTGGAGGCACGAAGACGTTACACGTCCAGTGGGGTCGCTCCTTTACTAGGTATGTTGGGCCCAAAATCCCTTGCCCGAGTTATAGTAGGATGTAGGAAAGGTCATTCGTAAATTTTGGGATTGTCTCTGTAATTATTTCATTAAGTTTGTTGATTGGGTATTCATCCTCGCTGCTCTTAAACTTTCGGAGCACTACTATCCATGTTTTGCATGACGAAACCAAATCCTAACTCACGATGGCTTATGGTTTCGTCTATCTCGTGAGGATAACCATTCTCTACTACAGGGTTCCTTTGGTTGTAAGCCATTTTGCACCGACAATTTTCGTTTTAGTCTTCCTATTTCAGGAAATTATGAAAAGATTATTAGGTTTTGTCCTTAGTCGCCTCTTTAATAAGATGGACATGTAATTTAGTGAAAATTTTCAAGGTATATTTACCATAGACCTCCTTCGTGGTTGGGAATCGGTTAATGCGACCACAAACAAAATAAGTGTAAGTGTTCCTATGGAGAAATCCGTAACTAGATTTTATGTGTGTTTTATTCTAAGATTCTTTCCATTCATGAGCTCATCAGTCAAGACCAGGCCTTGATTCTAATACTTTACCTTGCCCCTTTAATTAGTCATTTATTTACTACATTCTTTGTAGGTATGGGTTCATTTTAATACTCAGTTTGACTTAGTGTAAAATCTTCGAGCTATCAGTTCTTCACCTCTGGTATGTTGTGGATCTTTTGCATTTTTCAGATTAAATTTGTGAATTCGTAAATAAATCCATGTGGTTGCAGTGAGGAATTCTTACTATTGTATAAGGATTTTCTTTTTATTTTACGAAACAACTCTTTTTACCCTTTCGTACTGGCATACCATTTCAGGCTTCCATCCTGTATATTCATTCCAGAGTCTTAGATATGTTCAAGGTTTTTCCCTCACTTTTTGTTTTGTAAAACTTAGACGTTCTATTTGTATTTATTTCTTTTTAATTCGCGTCCATGAATGAGAACTTCAACTATCCAGAACCCTATCTGGGATTGCATTTCCTAAATTTCAAATGTAGGTTTTAATTAATCAAGATAACCAGTATCAAATACTTAACTATGATCTGAGTCGGGAAACTTCGTAGATCATAGTTCATGCTGTGCATTTTCTTTATAATTCAAGTTATGCCTTATACACGTTGCATGTTTAATAATATTTAATTGTTGATGCATTTTGAACAAATAGATAATTAGTTTTGGTTGCAAAACTAATGATGGGACCCCTGTTTCAGTGGCGAGGGTACCCATCAGCTATTTCATCATCCACTTTTCCCCTCTAGTTATGAACCATTCGCTCAGCGCTAAAGATGGAACAAGGAGCCCCACATTATCTTCAAGCTAAGTAAATGTTCGCGTGTTAACACTGCAAAGCTTTAATTTCTTGTAAAATCATTTTCGGATATTACTCTACCCTTGATATCTAATTTTCGTTTATTTATTTCCATAACTTTGTCATTGATGTTCTCGGTATTCTCTTGCAAGACTAGTAACATTCATATTCCCCGGATTCTGGAGAGTGCCTTTGCACAAAAAGGTACTCGAGTTCCATCTTATAATGTCTTAAGAAAAATACCTCTAGGTTCTATTGTAAAGTCACCATTATGTCCTAGATTAATAGTATCATGGGACCTTTATACCGTCTCCTATAGATGGTTGATTATTCGTGTCTGTAACAATTGAAGAAGGAATAGAATGGAACTACCCCATATTGCAATGATATTTCACTGTTTAAAAGTTATGAATCGCAGTGTTTGGGTGGAGTTTGAATACTCATTTAAGTATTCGTCCGACTCTGAATTATGGAATTATGTTTTATGTATTTTTATATCACTCGATATTTACTCCTACGTCATTGTAAAGATAAGGACCATAACTATCGTCTTCCTTAAAGTAGTCAGATTCAATGGGAAAACTCAAATCTTCAAATTGTGTGATAGCAAAAATAGTTTTCTGAGTATTAGATACTTATATAACTCTGAAACTCTGTGTAGGCAGCAATCTAAATACATATAGATATTTATATGCTTCCATAATTATATTTATCATTTTCCAGTCTAAAGTTACTTGAAAAAAGGAACATATGTATGTATGTGCTAACATGTCTGGTAGAGGTTAAAAATAGCCCAGTAATGTTTCTATTTTATTTACTTATAGGCATACACCATGTACCTGCCATAACCAACACACAATAGATCTATTACTTCATTCATTAACAAAATAAATATGTTCCTACAACAGATAACACACAGTAGTTTTGTTACTTCATTCATTTAACAAAATAAATATGTTCCTACAGAAGATAACACACATTAGTTTTGTTACTTTATTCATTAATAAAATCCAACTATACCTACAACAACTAACACACAGTAGCTTTGTTAATTCATTCATTAACAAAATTAAACCTTCAAGGACTCATCCTATAATTCATTTTATTCCACTTAGCCATTATCTAACAAAGAAAATTCAGCAAATATATAGATAGGAGTACATATCTGAACAAAAGTGCGGGGACGACAAATGAAATAGCCAATTTCCACCCAACCAAAGAACGGAACAACTAATCTACTTGCTTCGTTCACCCCCTAGCATGACCATGAATCCATGAGGGAGAATTCCAAACTCCTCCTTAACTATCGTCCTCTTCCAGAATCAAAAAAACTCTCCTTTCCTCACACTCAGAAACCAGTGCTCATAACAACAAGTGATATTCCTCTCCTTAGCATACTAGGCAGTGTCCTGCCTCCTCCCATATGCTATATAACCAAAAATCATCTTGTGCCTAGGTCTTTTCCCTTGGGAATTTTCGCAGCTTTACAAATCCCTGATTTGCAGGGGCTGCCAATGGCCAAATTCCTGATTTTTCACTTGTAGAATTCATCCCTGAGGTAGTTCAGACATGTTCCCCACTCATGGAGTCATGGTCAGTTGATTTCAACCTGGTTGTTCCATTTGTCTCTCAGTAATAAATAAAAAAATATTTGTTTCTTACAAGTGTCATAGTCAAAGAGTTGGTTGGTCAAATCAAATATTTTCCCAATAGTCATAATAATAAATTACAATTAACTAAATTCCAAATTTCAGAATTACCATAAATGGCAATAATTTTCCAATTTCGAATTTACCAAAAGCGGAAATAAATTCCTAAGTATTTTCAGACTTAATAATAATTTATTTTTGGGGATATTACAATCCCTCGGGAACAATGGGCACATAAATTCATTAACACTTTGGATACAACACCTATCAATTGGTATCTTCAAGTGGAACTGCGCCTCACCACTGCAGATTGGCAAGGTATGACTCAAAATTTTGTAGCCACATTTTTATTTGAAATTCAGTATCCTACAGTAGATCAAGATTTACAAGTTGTAAGATAAAAAGCATTTGAGGAGGCACCTAACCTCCCTCTGGAACAAGAAGAGGATGAATGGACTGCACCTCTTCAGAAATTGCAAGGATGTTACAATATCAATGTTTATGAAGACGATGATCCTAGGAATGTGAACATCACATAAACATAAGGACAGAGAGACATAAAAGGAACAGGATTCGAACTACCTTTTATTGGACAACCAATTAAAATAAAAAATATTAACATTGGAATAGAGAAAGCACCTAAGCTCGCAAATGTTGGAGATTATTGGTATGATGCCACTATTGACAAGATCACAGAGCTACTGCATGAATATCATGACTTGTTTCCAACCAAATTCACTGATATGAAGGGAATTAAAGGGATTATGTGAGAGATAAATATCCCATTGAAACTATATGCAAGGCCAGTCAAGAAGATACCCTACAGATTGAATCCCAAATATAAGGAGAAAGTCAAGATTGAGCTAGACAGAATGTTGGAAGCGGGAATCATAGAACCTGTTGAAGAGTCAGAATGGATTATCCCTATGGTGGGTCAAGATAAGAAAACAGGAGAGATGAGAATCTATGTAGACTTTAGAAAACTGAATGATGCATGTTTACATGATCCATTCCCTACATTGTTTACTGACGAAGTGTTAGATAATGTGGGAGGATATGAAGTTTACTCCTTCACCGATGGATTTTCAAGGTATCACTAGATCAGGATTGCCAAGGAAGATCACCATAAGACCACATTTGCAACAGAATGGGGTTCCTACCAGCACATAGTTATGCCTTTTGGATTGAAGAATGCACCAACCATATTTTCTAGGGTGGTGGTCGAAGCATTCAAGGAATTTCTACATAAATTTTTGGAATCATATTTTGATGATTGGACTATCTTTAGCTTATTGCAAAATCATATTGAATGTTTAATACTAATGTTGGATAAGTGTAGGTAATGTCATATTTCCCTGAACCTAAAGAAGTGCATCTTGTTTTCACCCTTTGGAGTGCTTCTAGGCCATATTGTGTGTAAGCAAGGATTGTTGGTATATCCATCTAAGATTGGCATTATTGTTGATCTACCCCCTCCTACTTCAATTAGACAGTTGTGCATTGTGTTGGGACATACAGGATACTTCAGAAAGTTCATTAAGGGTTATGCACAGATTACAACACCCATGGATAACATTTTGACGAAATATTGTCAGTTTCAATGCATAGAAGAATGCTAGCAGAGCTTCGACACACTGAAACAGAAAATGGTTACTGGGCCTATTCTAGTTTTCCTAGATTGGAGTAATGAATTTCATATGCATGTCAATGCATCCTCTATTGCATTGGGAGAAGTGATAGCACAACCAGGAGTAGAAGATATTGACCATCTATTAGCCTTTGCTAGAAGGAATCTATCTACATATGAGATAAATTACACTACCACTGAGAGAGAAGGTTTAGCCATAGTGTATGCGCTGCAGAAGTTTCATCACTATTTGTTGGGAGGACATTTTAAGATGTTCATTGATCACTCTGCACTAAAATATTTAGTCAACAATCCAGTGTTGGGGGGGAGAATATTCAGATGGCTACTGCTATTCCAAGAATATGATTTTGAGATCATGGTCAAGCCAGGGAGAATGAACAAGGGACCTGATGAGATACTGAGAAGATGTGTTATGGAGACAGAAATACCACTAATTCTGGTAGAAGCACATGAAGGCATCGTTGGAGGACACTGTGCAGGAAAATAAATAGTGCAGAAGATTCTTAGAGATGGCCTCTAGTGGCCTACTTTACACAAAGATGCAAAGGAATATTAGAAAGCTTGTGATGTATGCCAAAGAGTTGGGAAACCTTCTCGAAGGGATGAGATTCCTTTATCACCTCAGTTAACCTTACAACCATTTGAGAAATGGGACATTGATTTTGTGGGACCTATAAACTCGCCAAGAAAGTGCACAGGAGCCGGATACATCATCACTGCGACAAAGTATTTGACCAGATGGGTAGAAGCAAGAGAAATGAAGGAATGTAGTGAAACTACAGTTGCGCGGTTCATATTTGATGATATCATAACTAGGTTTGGATGCCTGAAGATCCTTATGAGAAAACAACGCACACATTTTATTAATAAGACCATTGAAGCCTTGACTCAGGAATTTGCAGTTCATCATCAGAAGATCACTTCCTACCATCCACAAGTGAATGGTACAGTAAAAGATTTCAATAAGATATTGGACACAACGTTGACAAAGATTTGGAGCGTGAACATGGATGATTGGGATTTTAGAGTACTAGCAGTATTATGGGCCTATAGAACCACTTGCAAGAAGCTGACAATGCAGACTCCCTTTAAGTTGTTCTATGGTCTAGAAGCAGTTGTACCTATGGAATACTTGGTTCCTAGTCTAAGAATTGCAACCTTTACAGATATGGATGACACTGGCGTTATTCAAGAAAATCTTGCGCAGTTGGTCAAATTGGAGGAAGATAGGTTTATTGTAGGATTTCGTCAGCAGGTACAGAAGGAACGAGAGAAGGTTTACCATGATAGACACATCAAGAAGAAATCCTTTAAGCAAGGAGATATGGTATTGGTTTATGACAGCAAATTCATGAAGCATCCAGGGAAGTTCAGGACACATTGGCTTGTGCCATATGAGGTTGCCTATGCTACAGAAGGAGGATTTGCGTAGTTGAAGACTTTGAATGGAGAATGGAAGGAAGGGTTAGTGAATGGCAGCCGGTTGAAATTGTACTATGACAACCAGTTGCCTCGCAACTCTCAGTAAAAGTAAAATGAGAAGAGTCTAGGTACCAGGTGCAGTTGAAACTGGGTACCAGACACAGAAAAGACAGTCTGCACACAGTGAGGAAGGATAGAGAAAAAATAACAAGCTACGATGTGCAGTCTAAATTCGAAGTAAAATAGAAGGTTTAGACCTGAAGTGCCTCGGGATGAGTCACATGTGAGTTTTGGGGGCATGTTGGCCCTTGGTTATGGATTAAGAAAGAAAGCGAAGAAAAAGGAAAAGAAAAGATGAAGTGTGAACTGCGCGGAAGGTACATTGACTGAGATTGGGTAGAAGTGATCAAAGAAGCAGAAAATGAGTGAAGCAAGGGAAATCTAGTCATTGAATGAGAAGATTGAGGATGAAAGATCATCAAGGAAGATGGATCATGGAAAAGTCAGCAAGTGGAAGAAGATGTCAACAAGTTCTTTGGATCACTTCATAGGAAAGAAGGAAAGACAGGTTGGCAAAGCCCAAAAAACGTGGGTCAAAGAGGATCTAGGGTTTTAGACACCTAGGGTTTTTGATCTAGGATTTTGACACCTATAATTTGTCATGTAATGTATAAATAAAGGTCTAGAGGACCTGGGATGGGTTTTTCAGAGTGAGTTAGTTTAGAGTTGGTTGTTCGTGATTATTGTGGGTGATCCTTATTGTGGATACTATTGTGTATTGTGCGAGAGAGAAGTGTTGAGTGTGAGAGCCTTCTGGTATTCTAGGATCATTAGTTGGGTGTGAATATCAACCATGTAGTTGGGTGAGTAGGGAGGGGAGAGAAGAAGAGAAAGAGAGAGAAATATGCAAGCTAAGAGCACAGATAGAATTGTGTTCTTTCATATAATATCAAGAAACACATTTATGTGGACGTAGCCCTAGGGAGAGGGTGAACCACGTATATTTTGTGTCTTTGTGGTCGATGTTTTGTTATTTTACCTTCTGTTATTATATTATTGCATTATTATGTTAGATATGGAATATAATTGTGCGAAGTAGGTTTATGCTTGGTAAGAATAACTAGGTTGCAGTGTGTTGTTGCCTTGGATGCACTTGCATTTCCTCTGGTTGTAGACACCTGTGTCCTTAATATTTTAAATTATATTTTAATTTATTTATTGATCTATATTTTGAAAAAAATAAAATTAATTTTTAAATCATAATTTATGTTTTTTATGGATTTGTGATGACGACGACGATGATGATGATGATGATTAATTTCCATTGAGACCAAAATTGGTATATCGAACCTTAAAAAGGAAACAAATTACTTATATTTCATTGGAATTTTATTTATCTGTTAGAAAAGCTTTAAGAGAAGCACTCCATGATCACCATAGTTTTGATGACCTAAGAGGTTAGCAAGGTCGGTATTGTGACATATATTTTGGAATTGTGCTCTAATTTGAGTATACGTAGGACACTCTAAGAGAAAGTGATTTTCATATTCAACCCTCTCATTGTCACAAAGATGATAGATTATTTCATCCCATGGTATTTTGGGAATTGTCCAATGCCTAGTTTTGTTATGCAACTCATGGAAGTTGCTTCAAATTTTAGCAATGTTTATTTTCTTCTTTACACTAGAATTGAGAGAAACTTTTGGTCTTCTAGGTTAGGGTTGACCACCTCCTTGTAGTATATTAATTTCCTTTTGTCTTATAATTCTTTATAGAACCACATATTATCCTTAAATTAATATGTAATAGTATTTTTAATATTATTTGTATTCTGTAGAATGGAATCTTCCTATATCCCCCAATGATTTAGCCAAGACATGGAATCTTTATGCCATTTCCACTTGCCTCGTTGGTGGTTTTGGTTGGATTTTGAAGAAATTTTTGGGTGCCTCTTGTTGTCCATGTTGTTTATCTTGTTCTTCTACATTAAATACCCAATCATGATCGTGCTCTCAATGGGTGAAAGGCTCGTTTCTATAAGGAGGATAGGATAGGGTGTAAATTGCCTTTAATTTTAATATTATTTAAGTTGTAAATTTCTTTTGGATACGCTCTATCTTTCTCTAGGATTCTCTAGAGATATTGCATTCTCAAACTTCACATCCATATAAGATAACAAGATTGACAAGATTATCAAAGAATATTTTTTTCTTATTCATAAACAAATGTCTACTAGCTTACACTTGTTTTCAAGACCGTAATAAGCTTTATGCCATCCATTTATCCTTTTCTCACCACTATAGTTCCAATTGAGTTGTGATGAATGTCAATTCCAATATATTTGTATGAAGGAATTTCCTCCAAGCTATTGTTTTCATACACAAAAGTATCATAGGTGATATTTTGGGATTTAATTATCATAAATTTGTTTTATCAGTGTTCACAGTCATACCCATACTAGAGAAAAATTCATTAAGGATTCTTATTTTTTTTATAAATGACACAGGGATTAGTTTCCACAAGAACAATATCATCGGCATAAAGAAGGATGATGACTACATTAGCGAGAGTTAAGCTAGTACAACCAGGATCTTCCAAACAACATTCTAACTTATCAATTGTAATGTACCCAGCTTCCAAGTTGAGTCTCGTCACTCCAGAAAATGAATTATCCTACTAAAAACAAATTTAAAACTACTCCATATATATATAATAACCCAGGGGAAACAAACATGTAAGTTACCATGCAACTAACAAAATATATTAAAACATGAATGCAACTGGTAAGCACACATCAAACACACACAACATTCGGATATTCATTTACACAACAAAATAATCATATTAAAAACAATAGAGAACTTATATGTTTATAAATATAACCAAATGGATACATACGAAAGATGAACCACCCATCCATAGGCACCATTATTCCAAATATCAACATTGGGCCACCCTGAGCTAAGGCTATGAGTCCACAAGGAGATATGGCCCTATGTCTATCCACTCTCAACATACAACAATCCCAAAACCCATGTTCTACTCCTAAAGTAGTTCCAATACTCTCTCTCTCTCTCTCTCTCTCTCTCTCTCTCTCTCCACACGGACTACAGAACCCAAGGAATGTACCCCCTTAACTACTCATGATCCATTAGGTTGTACCATTTGTTTATCAGAGCTTCCAGTGCACTCGGTTGGGAAGGAATATCTTATTTGGGGACTTCAAGAACTCTTTGTTGCTTTGGGAGTGCTTGCAACAACATTCACAAGTCTCTTGAGCCATTTCTACAACATGAAACGCACTACAGGCACATGGACCTCATTTCCAGCATGACACACAAACAAACAATGGATGTTTTCAAGCATATCATGGCTGATATTCTTCCCAACACTCATTTATTCCCTTGTTTCCCAATATTTGCATTCAAAAACTATCTTCTTTGTCCATAAGAATTTCCTTTTCCCCAAGCCAATTGA
This sequence comes from Picea engelmannii, assembly GCA_009831015.1. Lineage (NCBI taxonomy): Eukaryota > Viridiplantae > Streptophyta > Pinopsida > Pinales > Pinaceae > Picea > Picea engelmannii. The sequence goes on along the minus strand of ML781166.1, from coordinate 279,250 downwards.
CTACTCACTCTGCCCAATGTTGATTGTACTTCAGCCCCATGCTCCCCAATAAATATGGGATGTGAGTTTTCACACCCAACCTCTTACATGAGTTAATGATTGGCTTTGGGAGCACTCAACATAAAAATAGAAGGTTATACACAATGATAATAATTCATGAATGTGGGTTGGATTAATACCCATGAATAAATCCCCCTTAGACCCCTCTCTCTTATGAAATCATATCCCCCCATTGTTTTAATCCTTCTCGTATCGAAGCCAGTGATTATTACTTTTATTAATCACTTCAATGTTCATAATATTCAATTTTTCCCTCGACCATATTAATCAATATGGGATCTTTTCCCCAAAACATATTGGATCACCAACTTAAATGATAGTTACACAGTTACACTATAATTTGCGAGGATTAAAATAGGGGATGTTACATTCCCCTCGCCCTTATTTTTGCATTGTCCTCGGTGCACAACACCATGCAGTGTTCATATAATTACAATGCTAGGCTCTCCATCCTTTAATCAACATATAATCTCTATGTCCTAATATCACACTTAATCAACATATAATCTCTATGTCCTAATAGCACACATGAATTCTAGCCTAAATATAAATACATAGGTACTCCAGCCCCAAAAACTGTAATTACATAGGCACTCCGACCAAAAACATAGATACATATCCCACTGGAATTCTCCTACAATTATCTCAATTTCCACCATCTCTCTTCCACCAACCTTCCCATCCCAAGGAATTTATCATTTCACTGCTCTCAAACTATCGTCATGTACCATTTATTTATCAAGGATGACCCATGTAATGTGCCCCCTTCAATATCCTCAGTCCATCGGGTTGCACCATTTGTTTACCAGGGCCTCTTTGGCACAAGTAACCGAGAATCTTAGTATTGGGTCTCAAGAGAAACTTGTTGCTAGGAAGAACTTCTAAGAATAATCAATAGTAGTTGTGTTGCTACAATGCAACTCACACATGAGTTCACTCTTTAGGCCTGACAACCTAGTTCTTCGACAATGAAACTCACACAAGAGTTCACTCTTTAGGCCTGACAACCTGGTTCTCCTACAATCTTGACAACTTTCTTCTTCTCTTCTCTTTTATTCTTGATTTTTTTCTTCCTTGATCTACTCACCCTTTAGACTAAGACATCCCTTTCATTGCTATACAATTCCTCGGGAAATCCATTATTTTCCAAGGTGTTCTTATGCAGACAAATGTCAGTTTACTACTAGACTTCCACTAGCAATATGTAACCTGTGGAAATCATCCCATCTACATCATATGCATACAGTTAATATGAAACATCATCATACAATTTTCATTTATAAATTTTCAAATCTATTTTATACAGGAAAAACATAAGTTTCCAAGCATGAGCTTTCTACTTATAATTCATTTGGCTCTTGCAACAGTAGATATGAGTCTTCCTTATGGCTTACATCCATAATATTAGGTTTTCATTTGTATCAGACTCAATAATATTACCATGTGGTTTGGAAAAGGGAGAAAGTTGGCACCTCGATTCATAGGACCATTTAAAATCCAACAGAAAATTGGACCCGTTACATATCGCCTCGTACTACCATCCCACTTGCAAAAAACTCATGATTTGTTTCATGTGTTTGTTCTACGACATTATGTCACTGACAAATCTTACAAATTAAATTGAGAGGAATTACAGGTCTCAAATGCGGGAACCATTACACATATTGGACCATAGGGTCCGACAACCTAGAAATTGTTTGGTAGACCAAGTTAAGTTCTAGTGGGACAAGTTTAGTCCAAGATCTACTACTTGGGAGGATGGAGATACTTTACAATGAGATCATCCCTCACTTTTTTTTAACCACCTCGAGACTATGTTTCCCAAAGGATGGGTGTATGTAATGACCCATTTTGACTTAGACAACTAGAATTAATTATGGCCTCGTTGTATCTTTATTTGCTTATGATTTGTGGAACATTGATTACTTGACACTTTAAATTTTGGACATATGGACCTATGTGAATGTAAATACTATGAATGTTTATTGTTATGTGACTTATGACGGATATTATGCAACCTATTTCTAGCTTAAAAATTTTGGAATTTAAAGATGTTTCTACGTGGATACCGAGTTAATGATATGGTTAAATACGTTTACATGATAATGTGTATGGATATGTGCGAGTTTGTGCTATAACTAATATGCAAGTTAATGGGCTATGAAATAGCCAAAGGATAATGATAATAAAGGGTTTATGTCATGAACATCAACCGAGAAATGATATGGTATGAATCTTTGTATGTGAAATTATGTTGGTTCAAATGCATTGTTATGGTATGTGGGAAAGTGTAAGTTTTTTAGGTAGAGAGACTTCCTGAAACTAAATATACGATAACAAAATCCCAGCAGCACAGTGTCATTGTATGGTCCATGATAGGGTATTGACCCTAGTTCTATTAGGAGGGGTGGAGGAATTACCCACTGTGTATCCTATGAAACTTAGAGTCATGGGAGGATGATGTTAGATCATACTCTGTAGATGTGTGATGATGATTTTCAGTTGCATGTTGGGGAATCTTGGTCAAGGTAGTTGACACTTCTTATGGGTTCTATCTAGAGTTAGGTCAATATAGTTGACACTCTAGGATAGTCCAACAGATGAAGGATAGGGATGGAATATGGAAGTAGGTTAGGGAGGAATGATGATTAGAAGTAGTTGAGGGTGTGTGGTGTTTTAATCTTATAGCAGAAGTGTTTGATTTTCTCTTATTTAAAAAAAAATGATTAACTGGATTACAATTATCTAGGTAAATGTTACTTTATGCTAAATTACTATAAATGAAGGATTCTGCAAATATTGTGAAAGGATTATTATTCTTTACGAAGTTAATTTCATTGTTGATTGGATTGGGATCATACAAGAATTGCATTAGAAGTGTTAATTATTTCCATTAGTACACACATGAGTTATGTATGTGCTAGATACACATACACGGCTTGTGCATGTAACTAGTACTTATGAATGTATTAAATTAATGATGGTACTTATCTGATTTAGTTGTATGAATCATGTTATTATTATACTTATATTTTGAATTACTATAACTTCGAGATGAATTTTCTTGAAGGGTGGGTGTATGTAACACCCCAAATAGATTAATTAATTATTATAATTAAGTATGGTAATTCAAGTCATTAATGTAATAAAGTTAATTAAATACTTGAAATCATTGATTTAATTAACTCAAGTAAATTATTATACTAATTAAAATTGATCATAATTTTATTAATAGATAAAATTATTTAACAATGAATAAACTTATTGACGGTATTGTGTGTGATGGGAAAGTTAGATGGGAATTTATGAGGGTGATAGGAATTTATTAGGGATGGGGGAAGGAAGTCAAGGGGGACAAGTTATGTCAGATGGGAGGATAAAGGAAGGGTTTTTGGGTCATTCGAGGGAGAGGAAGAAGACAACAGAAATTTGGGGGGGAGAAGAATTTTTTCTTGGAAATTTTAGTTGGTTTACTGGTGGATTGGTGTTGCTAAGATTTTGGGCTTGGGGTGCAGGAAATATGATTTCTTGGAGCTAGGGAGTCAGAGAGGGTCTAGTCCTAGCTCGATGGGAGGAAACAATTTTAGGCAGTGGTCTAGTAGAAGTGGATAAGGGAGCAAGGAATTAACCAACTAGAATTTACAGGTATTTTTCTAGTAGATTTATTTAATTGATATATTATAAACATTGTAAACTAATTGTTTAGATTGTTATTAAGTTTATTCCTTAAGGTTAAATTGATAGAAATAATTACCTGTTAGAAATTAGAATTTACAACAAGTTTTATTGCAGCAGAATCGAGTTTTGTTCCTAAGTTACACAAGTTACAATTTAGAAACATAAACTTACCATTGTAATAGAATCATAAATTTACTTGATAACATAATGCATGTACTAAAATTTCACAAGATACATTTTGAGGCCCTTTAGGAGAGGGGCATTACAAGAGGCCACTAGAGACTTGAATGATGTTAGTCCCTAGGCCCTAGTAACTCACATCATTCGAGTCTCTAGTGTCCTCTAGAATATCCAACTCATATCTTCCACCTTTCCTCATAACTCTTCAGTTAAAGAAGTTTGACATTTCCTCACTTCGTGAGCCATTAATGTCCAGTGAGGGCCTCACTTGTTTTCCACTAGGTGTCACGCGAGGGCCTCCAAAAATGGTCTAAAATGGGTCAAAACTCAAGAAAAAATTGTATTAGGGCCTCTATCCTCTGATGGCTTCCTCTCTGACCTATATGGTGGAAATTAAGGCTATAACACAATTCATACTAGAAACTCTTATAAGTCCTCATAGGCTATGCTCTAGAGATGAATTTTACCCATCCCGTGAGTCACACCCCACCCCATGAGATCATTTCTTTTCTCTAGCAACAGACCTTGCCACCTCCACTACATTATACCTTCAAGGATATGTAGTCCTCATTAACTCTTTGAGCATGCTTATGGAATTCCTCACCTGTTGGATTTATGCTTTGTAAATGTGAGAATCTCTATTGATTTCTCCTTTGAAATCCATTCATACTTTGTAGTAGTCGAATACTAATCCTTTATCTTCTCTTCTTGATTCATATTTCTACCTTTCATTACCTATCTTGTAGCCTTGCACTTTCCTATGTGTCTCTTTGATTCCTCAAGCAATTATACAAGCTTAAATTGCTTCCCTATCCAATGGATCTTGGGATAAATCTGGAATAAACCCACACAATCATCATTTATGGAATTGTATCCTCTTACTAGAAATCCCTTCACACAACACTCTATGTTGGATTACTCCTCTTATTATTAACAATGCCATGCTATTAAGTTGAGCGCCCCTCCCCCCTCCCCCCCCTCCCCAACCCTTTGTTTTTGCCAATATGTTGCACCTTGAATGTGTCTCGATGCTCATGCATATGCACTATCATGGGTTTCAATACTCTTCCTTACCCAGAAATCACCTATGGCACTTACCTTTATCATCCGGAAAAATTTCTCCAAATTTTGACATTTTTAGAAAAATCTTCACATCGAGTAGTTACATAGTTCATGGAATCCAATTCCACTTTTTCCTGCAACTTTATGGAGTAAGTTCCTTATGCTCCCATAGAAACATTAGACCTTCTTCCATGTTTTCCTCTAGATTACCTCTCCAATGATCCTACTCATTCTTCAAACTAACTTATGAGACAAAATTTATGGCTTCCTGAAATTTCCATTCTGCTCAATGGTGTCCTTCAAGTACATCAGTTTCCTTCTTTCTAATTATATAGGAATTATGTTGCTCATGTCACAATTATGGCTGAATATATGGATTCTCCCATCCAAGAGATTTCTAATGACTACTTTATTTCCCAATTATGAGTTCTAAGCAGGAAGTCATAGTCATGTATATTCTCAATTTATCCATTTCTTGTGCACTATTCGTCCAGGTACAATTTGTCCCAGAGACCAACTTCTATCACTTGTAGAAGAAAATATAGAAAGAACCAAGGAAAATTTTGTATGAGTCATAGATAATAACGATGATAGGTAATTCATCAAAATTCTCATATTTTCAATCTAATGTTCTAGTAAAAAACTACAACAATATGGAAATGACAACTTTGTCATTTTTCACTCCTTTTTCCAAACTTGGAATTTTTAGCCAAACTAGCTAGCTCCCAAACTGTGCACTTCTAGAAAAATTTCACTAAACCAAAGTTTTTTGGCTTGATGAGTATACAAAATGCCAAGTAAATAATTATTTTCATTTTTCCATCTGGGGACCCTTTTCCTCCTCCTTAAATCCCAAAAATCTCGAAAAAGTGGCCCAAAATAGTGGATTTTGGCCTATTTCAACATCCTCATTCCAAACCCCTTAGAATTTACTGAATTCTCTTTTATTTCCATGTATACTTTTTGGACTCTCTCCAAGAATTTCATATTAATATGAATCTCTACCAATGATTTGGACCCAGATCTTTAAAAGATACTATTTTGCAATTTTTGACAAATCCTGGTAGAAATAGATAGTGGTCCTTTGTGGAAATTTTGCAGATCTCCTCACTACAAAAAAAACCCAAAATTTTCATCTCAATCTAACTTAATTTGCTCTAGTTATGGCCAAAACAAGAAAATGGCTTCAAACATAGTTTTTTTTTTTTTTAATTGTGGGACAATTTTGCCTATATGGCATCTTTGCTAATGTGGTTGTTGATGTGGAATTTTGGGTCCACATGGCATCCTGAGGTGTCCATGTCACCCTCTTGGCCACCTTGGCCTTTCCCCATGATCCTTCACCTCCCTCCTCTTACCATTTTTTTATAAATTAAATTATATTTCGGACCCCACTATACCTAGATGCCTACCTAACAATTTCTTTGACCACATATGGGATAGGGTTCCACCTCTTCTTCCATACTTCCATGTGGTTCCCATTCATTAAATCCAGGGATGGGCGGATCCAATCCTACACCCTTTTTCCTTTCGTACATGAACTTTCCCCCACCCCAGATATAGTGGCATATATTGGGGTATGATCAATGGCTCTCGATGATTCTGCATTTTCAAATTGCGTGATAGTTAACATCCCTACACGATGCAATAATGGTTTCTCCCACAGTACATGGCATCCTCCCATTGGCTTTACATCACCAAAATCCTTTTATAAAGTTTCCCTGCTACCATGTGATACCACTTATGATATCATTTAATACCACCTCACCTAATGTGGAATCCACGTCATCCTTGGGCCTTCCACCATGCACTTGAAGACCCTACCATTTTGGACCCACCACCTAGTACCCTTTCATTGGCTGCAACAATTTGCATGCTCTTCGATCCAACGATGAGGATAATCAAGAGATCTATGGTCGTGGTTCATTTTGCATGGAAAATTTGTCAGGAGATTAACGACACCTCACGATGCGATACCACTTATTGCTCGATGATATGTGGTAGCCTCCTATTCGTTTCACATCGCCAAGAGCTTCCTCAAAAACCGCTTGGTCACGATGTGAAACTCTTATGGTTTTGGTCTCCACTCCATTGGTCACCCCACCACCATGATCTACTATCTCGCCAGTGAAACTGCAACTGTGACATTCTACATCACCACCATTTGGCCTCCACGTCACTGATGACGTCATGTACGAAAAAATACCCAAATTTTCGTAAATTTTGAATTTTTCGAGAATTGCATAATTTTCAAATTTTTACGCATGTTGCCATGGAAAAATGAAATTAATCTTCCTATGGCCAATTTCACCCTTGTGCATGTCAATTAGACTACTGCATCCAAAATTCGACACTTCTGTGTCAATTTCCTAATGAATTCCACTTCAAAAATTGGGGCTTTTCCCAATTTCACCCAATTTTACCACGTGTATCCTACAAATTCCATATTCAACCAATTACAAGCCAAAAAAAACCCATTCAGAAGTTAAAATTGAGGATTTTAACCCCCTAATCTCAATTTCCTCAAATTCATGTTGAATTTTCACCAATTTCATTCGAGTAATATTAACAAATAATTTGCAGACATCCTTTCGCTTTTGCATGCATGTTCTTTCCCATGCATGCTCGGTGTTTGAACTCGAAGCTTTGATACCATTATGTAATGTACCCAGCCTTCAAGCTAAGTCTCATCACTGCAGAAAACGACTTATCCTGCTAAAAATAAATTTAAAATACCCCCATACATATAAAATAACACAAGGGAAGCAAACTTGTAATTTAATATGCATCCAACATCATATATTAAAACATGAATGCAACTAGTAAGCACACAACAAGCACAGACAATAGTCAAATATTCATTTACACATCGAAATAATCACATTAAAAACAATAAAGAGATTATTTGTTTATAAGTATAACCAACTAGTTTCATATGAAGGATGAACCTCCCACCCATTGGCGTTGTTGTTCCAAATCTCAACAACGAGATACCCTCGAGTTGAGGCTATGAGTCCACAAGGAGACTCATCCCTCTAGTTATCCACTCTCCACACACAACATCCCTAGAACCCAATTTCTACTCCTACAACAGTTCCAATCCATAGGTTCTTTCTCTTCCCCACAACCTACACAACCCAAGGAATGTACCCCCTTCACTACTCACAGTCCTTCAAGCTATACCATTTTTTTATCAAGTCATCCAGTGCACTAGGTTGGCCAGGAATCTATTAGCTAGGGACTTAAGGAACTACCAACTGCTTTAGGAGTGCTTCCAGTAGACTTCACAAGGCTCTTGAGCATTTCCTCAATAGAAAATGCACTATAGGATTACAACCTATTTTACAGGAACAAAGGCATCATTTCTAGCATAATGTTCAACCAAACAATGGTTTCCTTCAAGCATATCATGGTTGATGTTCTTCCCAACACTCATATCTTCCCTTGCTTCCCAAAATCTGCATGCAAAAACTATCTTCTTTGGCCATACAAATTTCTTTTTCCCCAAGCCAGTTGACTGCTCACTCTGCCCAACGTTGATTGTACTTCATCCCCATGCTCCCCAATAACTATGGAATGTGAATTCTCGCACCCACCCTCTTACATGAGTTAATGATTGGCTTTGGGAACACTCCATAGAAAAATAGAAGGTTATACACAATGATAATAATTTATGAATGTGGGTTGGATTAATACCCATAAATAAGACCCCTTTGGACCCGTCTCTCTTGTGGAATCATATCCCCCCATCGTTTTCATCCCTCTCATATCAGAGCTAGCAATTACAACTTTTAATAATCATTTGAATATTCATAATTTACAATTTGTCTCTTGGTCATATTAATCAATACGGGATCTTTTCCTCAAACATATCGGCTCACTAGCCTAAATGAAAGTTACAAAATTACATTATAATTTGTGGGGATTAAAACCAAGGATGTTACATCAATGCATATGCTAAACAGGGTAGGGACAAAGAACAACCTTGCTTGGCTCCCATATTACAATTAATTTCTTTTGACCATCCCTCAATGTTTCTAAATTTGTAAATAACATTCTCATATAACCTTACTCCAACAACTATCATCTTGGGAGGAACTTCGAGCTCTTCTAACCTATTCCAAAGGTTGGTATTGGGAACCACGTCAAAAGATTTCATAAAATCAACAAAACAACAAAGGAGATTGGTTTTATTATTGTGACACTCATCTGGAATGATCCTAAGCATAACAAGATGGTCCACAATTGACTGATATCTTCTAAATATGGCTCGGCCTTTAGTTCTTTTTATGTGGCATTCAAGCCATATGTTGATCTTCTTTTCCAAAATAATTATGTATAACTTGGCTAAGATAGGGCTAATCATAATGGTTTTATAATTACAGGGATTACTTTTATCCCCACTTTTAAAGATAGAAACAATGAGGCTTTGAATCTAAGGTTTAGGCTTTGAATCTAAGGTTTAGGGAATCCTTACATGAATGCTAAATTGAAGAGCTTGTATATGTGAGGGGTGAGGATATGCCCTTCGATATTTAATATTTTAGCTTGGTAGCCTTCTATGTCCTTAGTGTTCCCTTTTGCTAGTCCATCAACCCCAAACTTTATGTCTTATATAGAAAACACTTCATCCTCTATGGAAACATTTGGAATGTTGTCCACAACAATAAAAAATTCATAAAGATTTTTTAGGTAGGAGTTCCCATTCTTCATGAGGACATACTACTTTCTTTAGTTTTATGAGTGAGAATTTGCCTCCTAAATCTCTTATAATCTAACTTAAATAGATGAAAAAGTTTCTCTTACTTTCTATTCATGTAGTTCTTTTTTTTTTATTTTAATTAAGGTCTTGTATCTATTTATCTTATCAAATTTTAAGGCCTCATCAAGGCATCCTAATAGATTTTCTAACAATTTTACTAAAAAAAAAAATACAAAACAAAAAAATTACACCTGTTATCCACTCTTCCATCCAGAGCTATACCTACAACAGCTACTTAGTTAGTGAGCTACTTACTTAGTGAGCAGAAGGATCTTTTCTACTTCGAAGGATCTTTCCAAACTAAATTATGTGTACATGATATACACCTCCATTTAACTCCAAGATGGCCACTGAAGCAGCTTCGTCTTCCTCGGCTATCGGTAGAATATCTACCAGGTGAATACTTCCGCGGTATGATGCCTTGGACAACAATGATACCCTAGAAAGTAATTCATATGGAGTTAATTATTTTATGTTCAAATGTTTATAACTGTAGTACTGTAAGGGAGGGCCGGATCCAAATTCTCAGGATATTTTTGCTTAAATTTAAAGAGGTCTAGCAGTCTTTGTTTGCCATTATTAGAGATAGCATTTTGCAAACGACGTTCTTTTCAGGGTGGGTGAAGAAAATCCGTTCATCTCATGGTTTGTTTCTCCCTTTGAAACATTAAATTTTGCAGCGAGGTTGTTTGTGTGGCTTGCAATTAGTTGAAAAGAGGCCAGAATTATATGAGATGCTGTACAAGATATTAATTTGACATTTGCTGCTTGGGTAATTATAAAAATGCTTGACAGTGCAGAACCATAGTAAAAATGGTAAGAGAGAAAAATAATGGTAACATGAAAAAGCTAAAAGTGGTAAATTGTCCAGAATTGTGGAAGCATGAAATGCTCCTTTCTGTGGGCGGCCTTTTTGTTTTCTTTAGGTTTTTTAGGCTTTTTAAATTGCAACAGTAAAAAAAAAAAAAGTGTGTTTTAATCACTGTAGTTTAAACTTTTTAGGAAATTATTTTTTTTCCTCATATTTTTTTTGGACATTTGTTTTGTGAGAAATTGTTAGATTCACAGATTTGAGTGATTATTTCTGTATAATGTCACTGTCTCAAGGATTTTTCAGCATGCTGAATCCATTTTCTTGTAAATTTGTATCACCAGATTCCAGAAAAAAAGTCATTTCATAGAACAGTTAGACAACTCCTTTAAATAACATCTGAATGTTATACATCATCCAGTTGTTTATAATTAATCTTTAATTAAGTTTGTGAAGCCAAAACTGCTTGTATAGCATTGAAATGTTTAGATAAGATTGAAGTGTTTATAATCAATGTTTAATCAAATTTGTGATGCCAAACTGACGAATTAAGAAATAAGGTAGTCATTTTGTGTTGAATAGTTGTGAATATCCTTAACATGCATTCTACAATTACAATTTTGATCTATCCATTGGGTATTCACTCCATGAACTTGGAACATAGCAACTTGTGTTCATGGATTATTAAAAAATATCTCTAATTTTACTAGATATTGATAAATACCTCCCAAAATCTTTTTGTTGAACTCCATCCCAATACATATTTCCCATAAAAAACTCCTTATTTTTATTAGATACCTTTTTTATACCTCCAATACCTATAAATCCCTCTGTATTTTGCACCTCCTAGTCAATCCCTACACTATATTGACTTTGTCTCTGTAATATCATCATTGACTTTGTCTCTGTCGAATATCATCATAGAAGAAACTGCAATAATCTGGGGTTTGTATTGTCTGTTCTCCACAAACAGTGTGGGGTTTGCATTGTCTGTTCTCCACATAGTACAATAGAGAAGCTTTCCTTTTCCCTTTTACACTTTATTCCACTTTTGTTTTATAGGAGGATGCATTCATGGCAGTCAATTTCAAGGTTGAAGACATAGATAGACATGCACACATAGGTCCGGGCTGTAGAAACAGACTGAGCAAAAGTGCGTTTACAGATAGAGAAACATTGATTGAATAGTGATGGATGGAAAATATAATAACCAGTGATGATTAAGGACTTTAAAGTGTTCAAGATGATTAAGGACTTTAAAGTGTAGAATTATTTTTTATTGTGAATATTTTCAAAAGTAGAAAAATAGTAATATGTTATATGTAATATAGGGTGTATTTTTATTATGAATATTTTTAAAAGTAGGAAAATAGTAAGTAAGATTAATAAGTGGTGGTTGTTTAGAGTGAATTTTTATTATGAATATTTTTAAAAGTAAGAAAATATTAAATAAGATTAATAAGTGGTGGTTGTTTTCCTGTTTTGCAGCAAGGCAAGTATCTTCTTCTTTTCTTTTAAATTAGTACTTACTTATCTTGTTCTTGACTGATTTAGTATTTAAAACTTATTTCAGAGTTAAATTAAATGGTTTTTATTTTTATTAAATGATTTCTACTTTTATTAAATAATTTAATTTTGATTAATTTTTATACATGAGAATTTATATTACAAATAAAAATTAATAATTGTAGTGTTTCAACTAAAAACAAATTTAATTTAAGTTATACTTGAAAATTAAATTAAAAGGTGATTTCAACTTTTAACTTACTTCCATTACCAATATTATTATTCAATAAATCCTTTTCTATGAATCAAACTCACTATTGTTACTAATTCTCAAACAAAGTCCATTTGCAAACTAAGGTTATTATCATCAATATATTTACATGTATAATATTTTTTTAATAACATATTAACCCTTTAATATAGGGGAGATATTTGAATTTAAGAGAAGATAAGTATCAATA